>WBNH01005504.1:0-66803 GCA_013401255.1 Urocolius indicus
AAAAAAAGAAAGAAAAATAGAAGCCGGGCTTCCCAAGTAGCCCTTCTTAGAGGGGAGGGAGAGAGAGCAAGAGAGAGAGACAAACATCTGGGGATTGGACCATATGCTAAAGCTTTGTCTTGTCCTTCAAAGTTAGGCTGCCCTTGAAGTGATTTGTCAGGCGGCCTAACTGTGACAGGGAGAATATGTAGCAGGGGAGAGAGAGATGGGGGCGGTGGGGGGGAGGCAGGGCCCAGAGGCAGGGGAGAGGTGAGAGAGGGAACGAGGTATGGAGAGGGAAACAGTAAAAAAATAAAAGAGGGAAAAGGGAGGCAGCAAGTAGCAGGAAAGAAAGAACAAAACAGCCTCTCTCTGTCAGAGGTTGATTTTAGTGGGAAGAAAACAAGAAGGTGCAAAGAAAGGAGAAAAAAGGGAAAGATGACAGAAGAGGAAGGAGGGGACAGGCAAACACTGGAAAGGGAAAGCAGGAGAGGAGAGGGTGAAGCAGGAAAGCTGAGCTGATGAGGGAAGGACTGAGAAGCAGTAGCTGCTGATGATGATCATGCTGCCACCACCTCCTTTTTCCCTCTTCCCTCTTGCCCGCCAAGTGCTGAACTGATTAGAGTGTAATTAAGGCCATAAAACCCTCGGCTTATCCACCTGTTTATTCACTAAAGTCACGGGCTCATCAGGCAAATTAGCTGCTTCTAGTCTGCACGTTAGGCCTAGAGCTGGCCTGATTAATGAAGTTTATTGGGAGCTGTTAAAAGCATTAACTGAAGGAAATCTTGGCAATTCGTCATATTTAGGGAATGGAAATTAAATCTCCCCATGCAAATGAGGGGAGACTCCAAAACAGTTTCTTTTAGAGGTACGAGGGTGGGGACCCGTGAGTTGTTGTCCCCAGAGCATGAGGCACTGGCGTGGGGTCTGCACCCATGGTGAGTTTGCTTGGTCTCAGAAGGAGGGAGGGGTTTCAAACAAGGAGGTGAAAGAGACGTTACAGGGCAAGAGCTCTCAGTTCTCCAAGCCTCAAATGTAAGAATCGGACCTCACATGAAGCTCTACAGTCCTTTTGATCTTGCACTAAGGGCATCTCTCCAGGTACCCAAGGCATTGCCTGAGTAGTTCATCCAGACAGGGGTTTGTAAGACAGCTTCAATGCCAGGTGCTTGTGTCCCCCAGGGTCAGATAAGCCATCTTCAGTTTATTTCTACTTCAAACATTTTATACTCTCTTTAGCTCTGAGTCATGTTATGTGGCTTCAATAGAAATACAAATATCCCCATAATATTCAAAATGTACAATGATTTTTAAAGAAATTTTCATCATAAATCTTAAAATGGCAAGAGTAGGTGTTCTAGCTTGCAAACACCTAAGAAATATATTTAAGGCGAGGCACGCTAACCAGTAGGGAATCCTATCCAGAGCTGAATATTCACTACTTTTAGAAGTGTTTTCTTCTGGCATGTCAATCTGATTTTATTTCTGACATGAATAGCATTGTCATACCTGAAGCTTCACGAGCCACAGCATTTTTATATTAACAAGTTATAATAAAAGAGAAATTACAAAGGGTCACAACAAGGAGTGAATGTCCTGAGGAAGGGATGGTGTGAAGAAAGGAAGGTCAAAGAAAATGTCTTGGCCTTGCTAGTCAGTTCAGTTCACAATCATATTAGGTTTACAATTAATTTCTTTTTTATATTTTGATACAAAATGAAGAAAACACAGTCGTGTATCTCAAGCAAAAAATATTTTAATCCAAATGCTCAGTCATAAACATGGTAGGGAAGGAGGAGCGAGAAGAGAGAGAGTTCATATTTTATGTAATTCTTATTCTATATGCTTCTCAGTTTAATTATTACAAAGCTAATTATTTGTTACAATTATTGGATTAACAATTTGCTAATCAGTTTTCTCCTTTGTAGAGCAGCGCCAGCACAGTGAAACACAAGGTTGTTGTCTGGGTTTTCCACAGAAAATTAAAATGTGCAGATTTGTTCATCTGCTTGGTGATTTATGACAAAAACAGCATATCCTGTATCACACCCTACTGCATAGCAAGCTTGTTCCGATAGTGGTAATTTTCTAACTTTTTGGATGTGGAGAATATTAGCCAGTAGCAAAGACACCCTCTCCCATCTCTTTCAGAAAACATTTTATTCATCAAACCACCCTGTTGGGCAGGAAGAACCACCCATCTTCTCCAAACAATAGTTAGAGAAGCACA
Organism: Urocolius indicus; assembly: GCA_013401255.1. Taxonomy (NCBI): domain Eukaryota; kingdom Metazoa; phylum Chordata; class Aves; order Coliiformes; family Coliidae; genus Urocolius; species Urocolius indicus. The sequence continues at coordinate 2,213 of WBNH01005504.1, forward strand.
AACTAGTACCATGGTAGCCCCTTGAATGTGAGCACACACAGACATGGAGTTTTGGGTGTATTGCAGACACAAAATATTATGTTGTGAAAAGATACATGATGCTCTTAAATAAAACACACAACTTGTCTGTTCCATACAGTAAAGGGCTGTTTCAGCTGCTAGAAAACACAATTACATACAAACCAAACTTTCTTGCAATGCATACATCTTATATCTTTATAAAGATAGTTGTTAAAGTATGCTTCTGACCCTCTAGTGCTAAATTCCTACTGACATTTCTGAGGAAAAGAAATCCAAGAGTTTCAGTGAAAAGACAGTGGATTATTAGTACTGTTGTTATTTTTAACTGTAAGTTAACAAAGCACCTCCTAGAGAATGAGAACAATGTTTTCTAGTTATGAATTTAATTGCAAAACCAGGAAAAGCAATTGTAATCAATTTGTGTTTGCCTTTCATGTTATTAAAATGTTTTGTAGTGCATGCAACTATAAATCTATAACAGCACAAAGTAACTTCATTTTCGACCAATGGAATGCTCAAATTTCAGGAAAAATAAGCGCTTTGGGATTTTCACTAAATTAAGAAGAGATCTGAGACATTGTTTGTTCCAAATTAGCGGATTTCCTTAGAAGATTCCTTAAATGAAATTCAATAACTTGTGGAACACACTGTAAAAACATTTATTTTTCTTGATTACTAGTTCCTTCAATAGATTGATTTGCCCCATTATGTAACGTCCTTTAGTACTGCCACTAATGGAATGTGCTACTTGAAACTTTTCATCTTCCTTTCAGTAACAGAAAAATCTACTTAAAGATAAATATTTAGAGGAATCACAATAAAAATTGTAACTACACGCAAACCAGGTGTTTTTGTTAGAAGAAATATCTGATACTGTGGTGAAATCTCTAGTTATAAAAGATTTTAGATGAAGAATGATGAAGCACTGCAGTGGTTAAGTACTCTGCCTGCATCCTCAATAGTGATTGTTTATATTACAGCCTCCTCTTCATGTGTGATTATAAATTTGACAGGGATATTTTCCTCCTCGCTGAAACTTCAAATGCAAGATCTGCTTCTGGAGGCCACGCACTTACGTGTCTGTGCATAAGCACACACAGTACATTTTTTTCAGAGATGCAACTGCATCTAAAATGTATCCTAACTTTTTTTATCCAACAATAGCTCAATCAGACTTCTATATTTTACTTCAAAAAGAAATCTTGTGGATTACCTAGTCAGACACAGGAAAAAGAACAGTTCAATATGGTCTCCATATAGATGTACATAACTCCAGTCATCGAGATAAAACAATACTGAATTGTGGATTTCAGGTTGTGTAAATAGATGAAAATGAATGTATTGTCAAAGCAACAAAATAATCTGTTTACTCCTTCCTATTACATCAGTGCTATTAGTATACCGGGTATTGGAACAATATCGTGCCCAAACTCAAGACAACCTTTCTAAAATCAGTGAGATAGTTGCGATTCTGCTTTCATGTGCCTGACGTGACAGTGCTGGAAACAAGGTAAATTTTATCACAGCAAAAAAACTATATTATGGCACATTCATAGTTAAATGTACTCATTTCAGGACAAGAATGATCTTCTGGTCAGGGCCAAATTATTCTCGTTAACTGCACTGTGCAAAAGATATCCTAAATGGTGAAGACTCTACACTGTCCTTGAACAAGAAGACATGCAGATCTTGATGGGAGGAGTGTGAGCTGCTATTACGGTCAGAATTCAGTCCTAAGTGACCTCCTGCTTTTGCATTTGGTGTGCTACTTAGGCACATCAAAGGATACTATTTTACTGTAACCTAATTTTTTCTCATCTCCTGATAGTTTACAAAACTATCAATGATGCAGTTTTTGTAGATTAATTAATTCTTTCACACTGTCTCCTTCCATCTCAGTCATATTTGAATCTTTCTTCTTATTAACATTTAACAGCATGTTTTTCAGCTGCGGGTAGATCCACAATGTTAATGAATGACAATTATCTTTCTTTCTTATCTGAGAACTTTAATGAAGCTTCATTAAAATTAACATGACATGATATTACTGGAATAGCTGTACAAAACCTTTTTTTTTTCATTTATACCCTTTTATTTTTTTTCTATTAAATGTAAATTTTACCTTACTGTGGTTTGCTGGGCAATAATTAGAGCATTCACTGGAAACTCTTTCCTCAATAGAAAAGGAAACTGGGACCTACAGGGAGAAGCACTACTGTGTCCTTTAGAGGGATCTACTGTACCTTAGCACTTTGTTAATCCCCTCGTCAAGCACACTCAAGAAAATGAAAACTGCATGTCACATTGTCAGCGTGAGGAATCTGTTAAAGCCTCTGAATTCGATTCTGTTTTTTTGGAAAAGACAATACATATTGAGAGAATGCAGCCTGCACAGTTTTATCCAGAGTAACTGTACATATACATATGCTTTTATGTGCCACATTGTCACCGACAGTCCAAAATTATAATCTGCTGTATTGTGAAAGCTTAGCATCGACAGGCATTGCATCTGAGATACTAATGAACAACAGGAGCTGTACCTTAAAACTCAGTTTCAAAGGAAATTTTTTTAAATGCTTAAAAGAACACTCTTTGAAGCAAGGCAGAGTAACAAAATAGCACGAACACATTGCAATCGCAGGTTAAACGTCCATCAAACCTCACAAAAGCTAGCTCATGTCTTAAATATGTTTTCAGCTTAACAGCTTGAGAATTAAAATTAAGTTATCATCATTTTATTTTGACATAGAAAATTATTTCTCCTCTTGCAATACTATGTATTTCCAGGGAAGAATTAAGCCTTTTTGTTCCAAGTAACTCTAAATTGCAACAGCAAGTGTTGTACTGTCATTTTAATGACAGCAGTAGACTTTAAGTATGGAATGAATCAATTATTGCAAGCACAGCCCCTGTGTAAATCACCGACAGCAAACTAACCTCAGGATTATAAAATGAATCTTTGACAAGTACTCAAGGTTTCAGCATATTCTCAATAATGAGGATTAAGTACCTACTATCTGTGAAAGAAAAGTTTTATTCACTTACTAAAGAATATGTGAGTAATCATTAAGAGAGGTCAGATTAACTGAGGTACTTTTTTAAAAAGGGCATTCAGTACAACATCTGCTGGCAAATCAATGATAAATACATCAATTTTTTAGAAAAAGGGAAAGATTAAGGGTAAGGCAATGTAATGGAATGACTTAATGCTCTGTTTTTAAAGAACGGAGAGGAATTATAATGACATCATAAACTATCATTATGAAACTTTTGGACATTTTCATGTCAAGAAAAAGACTCTTCTTGAATCAAGAACAAATAGTGATTTCTGCCATCCATGGGCAATTCAGTCAAGTTCAAATAAATCTTGATTCTATGTATGCATACTCTGGTATACTTTATATTTTCTTATGGTTAATATTTGTACACTTCTAGTTGAAGCTGATCTGTGAAAATGGAAAATTTTAAAAATTTGATTATATGTCAATAGTGCATATACTTTTAGAGAAGACTTTATGGTAAATACTTTGCTCTCTTTGGTAGTATTCAAATGAGATTTAAACAAGCACATTGCCTTTTTCTGTTTCCCTACCATAAAAAAATGGAAAACTGACAACTAGTGTTCTCGTAATTGTAGACCAACATAATTTCATGATAGAATAAAGCATTGTGTTCTGTCATCATTTGTATTTTAATTATTAATGAATGGCTTTGCTTTAACTGTCAGAATTTTTTATTTATGTGTTCTGATATGATTCTATGATTCTGATATTTGCATGCTCTTTGCTTTTATATAGGGAGAGAATATACAGGAGACTATACATTTATTTCCAATATATTTATACAGTTTTTACTTGGAAGGTTCACTTTTGAAAGCTTTAACAGTTGACATCACATTGATCAATAGGTACTTTATATACACTGGGGTAAGGCAATTAAAAAAAAAAACAAGCCTAGAATAATACACTTTACAATTTGATATTCCTTTATAATGATGCAAAGCATTTTCAACTCAGAGAAAAAACCCTCTCTTGCTGCTTGTAACAAATTAATGTGCCTCCTTATCTAAAATGCTGCATTTCCATTATTTTTACCAAAATTGTATTTCTTTTATTTATGTTTATGCTTGTTTATTTTTCTTCTTGTTTATGGTACAACATTCTGTCTCTTTGGCCTGATACATATGATTCATAGTTCAATATTTTCATTCTGCATTAAAACAGATGATTTCTTACAAATTAATTCAATATTTCTAAATATTATAAAATAGAGCACACTTTGTTAAAATAATACATTCTGCAATGGGAATGAGAATATTAATAATTCTAACAGGAAAAAAATCATTGCATAATTTTGCAATGACTGAATTGTAGAATGAATCAAAGAAAAGTAGATACATTTGTGAAGTGTAAAATTTGGTTAAAATATGTCTATATGAGAGGAAAACTATGAAATAGTTACATCTCAAATTACTGAAAAAACATGAAAAGAAACATTTATCTTCAGAACATTTCTGCAGATAAGAGAGGCTGTAATCATTTTGCTGTTTGTTTACCTAAGACAGTTCAATTGACAAATGCAATTGATTTTGAGCTATTGAATATAAACATTTTGCTGCTTCTCTCTACCTAAAGTGTTATCATATTTCTTTTGTGCATTTCAGCAGTGTTTTTTCTAACTGCCCAGCTTTCATTATGATTTTCACGTAATAGATTCAGGTCCTTGGCTTGTCAGAGAAGCCAGTTGTTTACGATGAGGCTGTTTCTTGGTAACCCCCTACAATTATTTTACAAATGATCTGAAAGAGTTACAGTACATGCTTAGAAACAAGGATGAAGCACTATGGTTAGAAGGCTTGGAAGCATTTCACAGAAAACAAAACTGAAGGGATTAATGAAAATGTAAGCACATAAACATTTCTTTCCATTGTGCAGGCGGAGGGATGAAGTTTTGCAGTAAAAGTCTGGCATCTGGTGGTCCAGAGAAGAAATGGCAGCCCATTGTAGAAAGAAGCAAGGCGGTCACCGCCTGAATTAGCTCATCAGCTTGTAATAAACTAATTATTTCCAGCGCATGTATATGTGAGAACTCATGCTTCTGAAGGACTCTTCAGTATTCACTGCTTCTCGGTTTGGCTTTTGTTTTCACCCCAGAAATTCTGCATTTCTTCCAAAAGAGTGAAACAATTGCATGTGTACAGATTTGTGATGAGTTTTGAAATGCCAAATAATGCCTAATGCAACCCTCAGCAGAAGATACAGTGTAAGACTTGCAGCATTTTCCATCAAGTAGCCCTGAGAGGAATGGAAAATAATTAGGAGGGTGAGACTCAAATGTCCCATTCTGGGAAAGGAGTATTTCTTCTATTCTCTGATGAACCGTAACAACTTGTCACCTCATAACCAAATTCATGAAAAAACATTCCTTTCCATCTTCCTCAAAAAACACTGACTCAGCAGAGATTGTGGAGGTCTGTGGTGGAAAGGGGCACAGAAGAAAAAGAGACCTCCATAAATACCAAGTCCATTCCCTATCTTTGCGCACAATGACATCATATAATCCCTGTCAAAAAGTGATAAAGAATGTAGATTTTTCACTGGTTTTCACTAAAAGAATCTTCCCAACCCAAATTCCTTTAAAGAATTAAGAATTATCTGCTAATTTTCCAAGCTGTATTTGGATTAAATAGTACTCCACCTTTCCCTCCCTTGTGTACCAGATGTACATTTATACACAATGGTGGAAAACTCTTTTAGTCTGCTTTCTCCAGAGTCTCCATTGTCATCATCACCTTGCTAACTCATCCCTGATCAAGTTTACTTTTCAATTATCTTTCATGAACAAGGATGACCAAAATTACAGTGACCCCCGTGAGAAGGCTGATGGTATAGCATCTCAGTTTTTGTGGAAAATAACTCTCCTGGTGTGTTCTGGCATTTTCCATGGCTACAACATGGACAGTTTACAACACTGCATGACCAAATGGTATCCATAGGTCACTTCTTCATCTCAGAATGTTCCAGAGAAGCTCCATTAATAACCTTACTCCAGCATCCTCTGCAGTATTACCTTATGTTATCACTTTTCATCCATCACACAACTTTCCCTACTAATGTTAGTCTTCCTTAATTTATTATTGTTTCACATCTGTCAGACCTCAGGATTTTTTACTGAAGTTCAGAGGGATTATATCACCAGTACTTCCTTTGTCTTGAAATCAAAGGCAGATATCACGTGGACATAATCTACCCTTTGAAAAGATGTATTTCAATCTCTTTACATTTGCCTTTATCTTTTAGGAATTATGCTTTCCTTAAAATACAGGTTGAAAGACACAAAAAAAGAGTGAGAATAAAAGGACCTCCAGATCTACTGTTTCTTTCTTAAATACATGTACATTAGCCATTCTTTTCTTAGTGCCATATAGAAAAGAGATACATTCCAATACTTGCTACCACGCTTTTTATTCCAGTTGACAAACCTTGACATCAAGCACTCTGACTAGACCACATTGAGGTCTTTGGGTCTGTACATCTTAAGCATTTCCAAGGTGTAAATGAGCTTGACTTTTGACAGTATTTACACTATTGTTACATTTTTTTATTTGATAGCCAGAGATTATTTTGCTGATCGCTTTTTATATCTCATACTTTGTATGTTTTATTCCGTACCTTTTCAAGATTTTATTTATTGAGTTGGAAAGTTTCTTCTCCCGAGCAGCAAAACAGTTCTAGGTAATCCTAGAAACCTTGACATAATGACATGCTAGATCTCATCCACAGCCAAGTCCCCCAGCTTCTCTGCAGACCTGTTTGGGTTTTTTTTTTTTTCTTTTGTCTTGAAAGAGCTTTAAGCATAGTTCAACCCAAAGGTATATATTAAACACATTCTTCTAACACCATTCTATTTTTAAAAAGAGTAACCTAAAAGAAAGCAAGAGAATACAAGTAGTTAGGTATTTGCATGCTACTTGCTTACTGTACTTTGTACATTGTCCATGCAGCTTCTCAGGGAAGGATCATCATCATTTATGTACGTCGAGTACATAGAACCACTTTGAGTACAATAAAAACATTGAAGTGCTGCTCTTTCACTGAGCATAAAGAGTAGGTTGACCTATGCAACACTTCAAGAGTCTTACAGATTTTTTTTCTGTGCCTTGTGCAATAAAGAAAAAAAAAAAGAAATGGCTTATTGTTATATTTAAAAGAGGACTTCCAGAGGGTGCTTCAAATGATCACATAAGCAAATACTTATTCCCCTTTTAGTAAAGGGGCAGTTTTGACTTTTTCATTGCACAGCAACATGGGATAGAATTGAGCAGATCAGACTGGCTGATATACCAAGAAAAAAGAAGAGTGATTCTCTGTTATTCTCCTTTTCACAGATGAAGAACCACTTGCAGAAATAAGTGTGACCTCCTCAAAGTCACTGAGGACAATTGGCAGAACTAGGATTAGGTTTCAGCAGTTCTGCTTCCTGTCCACTGACTTCAAGGCAACCCTACCACTTCTAGTACTGGAACACTTCTATTTCCCATGTCCAGCCCTACTCCTGCTTTCTTCCTTTCCAACCATCTTCTGCCTTGGTTGTCAGACAGTCCTCTGTGCAAAACTATAAGCACTCCTCTTGTTCTGCTAGCTCCCTTCCCTTTTCCAGATGTGTTTTCATACCCAGCACATAATAGAGAACACATTGCTTCTCAAGAACAAAAAATTTTAGTCATGTTCTGGCTTCTTTTTAGACCAGTAATACTTCATCTACAAACACAGGAAAGGCTGAGGAGCAACAAAGGCGAAAGAGAAAAGGTTGAGGATCTGTTTTAGTAGGAGAAAGGAGACATTAATCACAAAAGTTGTTGACTGTGAAAGCTCTATCAATGTAGGACTAGTCTACCCTCACAAGCACAAGAACAAGAACGACCACTCCTTGCACAGAACATCACTAGAGACGTGGCTACCTGGAAAATCCACACTTTATTACATCCTTCACTGTACCCTTTCCCCATCAGGCTTTTAAAGTCTCTAGGTATTACATATAAGTACCCCATTGTGGCCAACAATATGTAAACAGAGCATAGATCATATATCTGACATGCAGTTACATTTCCCTTCTACATCTAAGCATTTCCTGTAAGAGAAAGGGGGAAAACACTCAACTCCACACTTTATGCTAGTACAGAAAAACACTTCAATTGCATGCCAAGGCAACGTAGGAAATTCTGGGGCCAATTTTCCACGGTTTTTGCAGCTGGTTTCTGATGCTGAATCATGCTTGCTGTAGGGTTCCGGCATGAATTCTCAAGGCATTATGCAGGTCACAAAGGTTGGGAACAAGTCTCATCTCTTACTATATTTGCAGAACATGCCTGCCATTATCAGTCTTGTCAACTCTTATAGTCTCTTTACTTTTTACCTTGTGTTTATCCCATCTCTTCTTTCATTAGAAACCATAAAAGTTTCTGTCCTTGTGGATTACCAAAGGGAAAATATAATCCCCAAGGGCTTAGAAACCAGGCAGCTAATTAAAAATGCCAACACTGATTATTCTCTGAGATTCTATTATTTTAAAGGCAATCTCCTGACATTCAGGGCCTGATTCATGGCTTCTGAACTGTAAAGTTCAGCCATCCTTATGCTTGGCAAGCACCTGGAAGTGAAGCGTGTACAATCAAGCTCTGTATATAATTCTGTAAAATGAGAGTTGTTTATCTTGGTAGCTGAAATATTCGCTATTGAAAATAAGCATTTCAACATTCAGAGGATGAATCATGTGGGCTGAGAATAACAATGATCTGGTAAACAGTAAAAAGCTCCATGTCCCTGTGGTGTCCTAAATGAATACAGCTGAGAGGGTCTGACCTTGCACAGGAAAGGTGAGGTGAGAGCCCCTGCTGACATGTAGGTGCCTGTCCTTCTGACTTGATCCTTTCATTTCAGCTTGGCCGCACTTGCTAGTTTGGCTGAGAGAGAGGAAGACAATGAAAGGGAAGAAACTGGAAAGCTCTAGCCATTGTAACTTTTCACAAATCTTTTAGTATTTGGCAAATGATATGTGTTTTGTGTTAACAAAATGTCTTCTGCTGAACTGATTGAAAAAAACATCTGCCAAGTTTTAGTCAGGAAGCCACACTGCTTTAATGTTACCACTAAATCTCTTCACGCTCTTCCTTTGCTTTACTTTCTTTGCACACAGAAACGTTTCAGGTTGCAAACAGCATCTTTAAAGGGCAGGGGAGCCAGCTCCCTTTGGTTCAGATCTGGGCTATACCAGACCCAGAGACGGTCACTAAAGCTGAGAATTTGCCTGTCCTGTATTCTAGTGACTTTGCTTCCTGGCACTGGTTCAGCAGATTAAAAGGAGCCTTCCATCTGAAACGCTGAAGGAATAAAAAGCGGAAAATGGATATGGGGGGAAAAAAATACAGGCTGGGACAAGAACACAGTGAGAGTTTTGTATTTTAGATTATTTTTGTTTTTTCTAAGAATAAAAGGTAAATTGAGGGCAACTGGAACAAAACATGACAGAAAAGCAGATGTTCAGAGGGAAGGCTAGGGCGAAAAATGGTATGTAGGAGTTGTTTGCCTCTGGCAGTGGTGCTGGGTTTGTTCAAGCTGGCATGGTAAAAGGAGTTTGTTCTCTTTAAAATGTCAGCCTTAGAGGCAAAGCCAAGCTGAGGTTTTTTGCCAGCTTCAGCAATAACATTTTGATGTGCAATCTCTGCATTGATATGATTGTTAAGTGAAATAAGAGGCCATGTGATGGAGAAGTCATTTAACAGATTTGCCAGACTGAATGAAGTATGATCTAGCCTTGTATACAATCAGATTGAGAAAGTGATTTCTAATACATCCAGAGGCCTCCAAGAAGAGAGAGAGATTCATAGCAAAGATCTTTTACTGCTACCTTAGAAAATTGTTTATGTCCCTGCTGCTACAACAGCATTTCTTACAGGACTGAGTTTCTTATCCTCACTACACAGAAAAATACAAAGATAAAGTAATCCAGGTTTGTAAAGTCAAATTGAAGTTTTGTGTACTCACAGCATGGGACCAAACTCTGAAAAGTGAACATTAAAAAAATGTTACACAACTGCTTTTTAAGTAAGCATCATGCAGCCCATAAAGTGAAGGATACAAAAGTCTTGTAGAATACAGTTCACGATCATGTGGTTTGAGCTGTTAGTGAACGTGAGTAGGACAAGGGAACTGCCTTACTTGAGCTAGGAATACTGCAACATGGACTCCTATAGAAGTTTAGCAGTTTCTGTGCATCCTGAAGATAAATGGGCAAAAAAGTAAACAAAAGGGTTTCTACTTTCTTTCAATAAATAATATTTATTATTTATCCTCAAAATTTGCAAAATTTGTCCTCAACACTGAACTTCTACTTCCTGCTCTGCGAGGGTCCAGCAAGATAGGCACTTCCTTAATCAGGCTGAAAGTGCCTGTGGTTGTCCAAAAAAGACACCCCAAAGACTGGGTCTGCCATAATTATGCGTGTTTGTGTCATTAGTAGCTCTTCTGTGGAAAAGCTGGAATTTAAGAGTTGTCAGATAAGCAAAGGAGATTGTAAAAAAAAAAAATCAAAAGGAAATATTCCTAAAAGCTAATAAAAAGAAATTCTAGTTGATGTTGAATTAAGAGAATAAATAACAATGTGGTGGGATTTCATCTGTGCTACCTAGAAAATTTAGAGTTCCTTTGGATCGTGTGTCTCCTATCCACATACTAATGAAGGGCAGACTGACATAAGTTATTAGATGTGATTAGATCACATTCTAAGATGATATAGCACCAGTAAATGTTTTCTAGTGTTGCATTAAAAGCTGAATGTTTCTGGTAATGAGTCCATCCTTTTTAATTCTGCCACTTAAAAAATGGTTTTAAACATTTAATCAAACCTGTATACAATATTAACAACTGCTGAGGCAGAAAGGGAGCCTATTGATCACAGGTGATATATCCAGAAGCAATACACTGTTTACAGTGAGATGTCTCTCAACTGAATAATGATTTAGTCATTTACAGGGAAAATCCTTGCAAATAAAAGTCTAATACTGTGATACTCAGTCTTTCTGATGGAATCTCGTTGCCAAGATTGAGTTTTGTAAAGCACTTCACACAAATTTTATTGAAACTACTGTACAGTGCTTTATGTGAAGGATATGGAAGCACATAAAGTATTGTGCAGTAAATTTTGTAATGAAGGGCCACAAATGGCTTGTTAAAGATCCCTGTGTGGATTGCTAGACTAATGTATTTTTTTAGTAGTTTTTGATCAAACAAAATATTGTCAAGAACAAGTGTCCACAGATAAATGACTTCATTTGTTAATCTAAGAACAGTATCTTGGCTGAATGTGTGATTTGGCTTCTCTCAGAAGGTTTATCGCCTAGCTGTAAGATGACCAGTGCAGCAACTTGAATTTCTACAAAGCTCCACTCTAAGCATGGTGAATTTGAGCTAAGAAAATAATTTACAATTAATAGTTTACCCAAGGTGGTTAAAACTCTTTTTTCTCTGCAACCTTTTGAGGAAATGCACCATTTTATTCACTATTTATTTTTACCCTGTAGATTAATGGGAAAAATATCCAAATTAGAAAGTCTTGGAATTTGTTTATTGAAGACTTCAGGGTGGTTAAAACCACTCAGAGAAATATGGTTTTGACGCTGAGCCTTCATTGTGAATGAAATTATCATTTAGAAAAATACTGTTAGACACATAACTACAAACGCAGCTTTGAAATGTCATCAGATCAGTGAATAAACTTTCTTATTTATAAAATCCTTAAAGAAGAAATATTGAAGAAAGCATTTAATTTATGTAATTTATCATTAAAATATCTATGTGCAAAAAGCAAGTCCAACAAGATTTAAGATACAATTGTGCATTTCTTAGCACAGTTAAATTTAGCACTTATGACAGATATTTGAATAATTTTCCAAACAATCAGAGTCTCCTTCGACAAGAGTTACATCAGAAACATCAATGCAATTCTTTTTCTACTCAGAAGTGTCATGTGTCACAATGCCTCAGGACTCTATTTTTACTGCTGTGACTGTCAGCTCATGATGATGGGTTTTGTCTCTGAATAACTGAAACACAGCTATTGACACAGTTCAGAAACGCCATCAAAAAGCCTTACAACAGAACACACCACCTAATGCTGATCTTCCTACATATAAAACAATGGTAGTGTCCACAAACAAAAAGTTTAAAGGATGTGATATTAACCCTTGATATGAGTCCTTGATTCTAGCTCGTCAGGTGGACCAAATAAACTTTCAAAAGGGTAATTTTAAAAGCATTTACAGTTTTTATTTGCATTGAAGTCACAACTTGTGGAAGCAAAGCCACAGGCTTTAACATTGAAAGTACTTACAGAGGAGGCTTTCAGTGTAGTATTTCTCACAGTCTTGGCCTGAGCACATTTATGTATGAGCACACACAGGCTATACTTTTGACCATTAAACCATTAAAAACATTTGTAAAGAGATCTAGTACTGCTCCTCCACTCCAGTTTGACACTGAAAACGGCTCAAAGCTGATGGGATTCTTCATCAGTCACCCTATTATGGCTGCTGCATGCAAGGATTTAAGAGAGCTGATCTGCCCTGTCAATCTGGTGCAACAGATAAACATGCAGGTATATTTTAAAGCCTTCCTTTGGTCCACTTGGCATCAATCAACAGAAGTGACAAACTCATTGACACAACAGACAACTGCCAGTGGATGAGTGGTTTAGGTTGTTTTGTTGTTGAATTTTTATACTATGGCAGAAAAAAAAAAAGGATGAACATGAAATCAAGTACTTGGACCTTACTGCAGTGAGAGTATCAAAGACCTTAAAAACTCACATCCGGAAACCATTGTGAAGTTGACAAACTGGAACAGAGAGATAAAGTAAATAAGAGATTATTCTTTGATAGGAAAACCAGCAGTGTTCAGGCACCAAAACCAAAATACTCTGACACAGAATGTCACTGCAAAATTTCTGCTAGTGTTATCAAAGTCAGAGTTTACAGGAAGACCACAAGCATGATCGCTATAATTGTCCTTGGGGATCTCCAGTGAGTCTCTGAAGGCTCTGCACCTTTGAGGTCATATCTCTATCTGAACGTAGAGGTGCCTTATTTTGTCTTTTACATCAGTGAATATGATTAAACTCCCGCTGTTGTGCTAAATTTCAAAGATTGTAAAAAGTCAGGGGAATTAAAAAGGTCACTGCAGTATTTCATTTCAATAGCAAATCTGTGGAATAATGTTGTACAAGTACATAGGAAACTGCTTTGAAAAGAGAACTTGTCAGTGACTTAGTCCTAGTGAAAAATAGCTAGCGTTCAGAAAATGGAATTCTGCTTCCTAAACCTGTAATTAGAAACGGGAAGATAATGATAAATGGACAGAATAGATGCCTTTCAAACATAAAAGTGCAGAAAAGATGCACAACTCCAAATGTTTCCATCATGTACACATTTTGTGTCCATACTTTCACAAATGGCAAGTTCTGCTTCCATAAGATATATGTTGATGATAAATCCTTTGTCTAGAAAGATATATTCCATTTGCAGGAACAGAAGATGAGTCTTCTATATAAAACTGCAGAGAGATGGTAAATGTTTCAAATCCATTTGTAAAAGATCTAGTGCATCTCTGAACTTTAAACAAAGCTGTTCTCATTCTTTGTGTATATATATTTTTTGAATAATGTCATATTTACTTTCTTTCAGTTTAGCCAGACATGTTTCTACTTTTGAAGTCATTGATTGAGATAATTTCTGCTGGTTTATAACCTCCCTAATCCCAATAGACATGTAGCTCTTCAAATAATGTAACATTCCTTCAAGAACAGAAAAAATATTATTCCAATGGTGAACATTAAAGCTGTGGACTTGTCTGAGGTCTGGAGAAGAGAACTGAACACAGTACACAAACATAATGACATATGAAAGTTTTCAGTTATATTTAAGGTTCAAAGAAACTAAGCAGCTTGAAGTTAAGCACCTGACTAAACTAGAACCAAAGAAGAAAAAGTCTCTTGAATAAGTTTTAAACTGTACTTTTTACATGCTCTACGTAAATGAATATTAAACCTGACTAAGTTGCAAAGTTCTTTCTCTCAGCAACCCAAAGATACTAATGCACAAAAAATGATGCTTGTCTTTTTATTCAGTCTTGCTCAGAATGGCTGCATTGCCAGGAAAATTTTGCTGGTAACTTTCAAAAATCTACACTGTGTCTTAAAAGGGTGGGGAGTTTTGTTTTGAAAAACTTACAGATCAGCTCACTCAAATGCCAGCAACATACATAAACGTCGTCTTCTTGCTAGATTTCAATCACTGATGCTGAAATATGAGAATATTAAATTCTTCTGAAGAGATCTCCACAATTTTTATCAAGGGCAAAATATTTTTCTCCAGCAGGAGTCTCAGCTAAATTTTACCAAGTAAGTGAAAACAGAGTAATTATAACCAAAAAAAAAAAAAAAAATCAGGCAATGTCATGAACAAAAGACGTCTGTGTGGAAGGTATACTTAAAAAAAAAAAAAAAAGTTGTTTATTATTTTAGAAAGTTGGTGTTTCTCTGGTGTCTAAATTCACAAAAGTAATTTTTACAGGACAGAAAATTATTTCAAGCTCTTCCAGCAAACTGGACAATAGAGAAATCTAACAAAATGCTTCTCAGGCTGTTCTGTCAAATAGGCATCAATCACCAAAAAAATATAACTTTGTTATCATTTGTACACATCACCTATACACTTTGATGACTATGGACACAGAACTGATATTATCAGACCATGAGGGATAAATTAATTCCGTGGAATACACACTGGTTCAAAATAAAAAGGGATAGTAAATTAATCTCCTAACACGATGAGAGGCGAAGCAGAAACCCTAAAATAAAACTAGATCCTTCTTTTTCTTCCCCAAACCAAATCTGAGTGGTTTTTGAGTTTATAACGTGTCTGTTACCTTCTCCACTTTGGTGGCCTGGAGCTGGTGTACAAGGGGTTATATGCAATACAGAGAGACTGCATTCACCTGCAAGGAAATTAGTCCTCTGTCATTTGAAAACTAAATTTTCTTCTTGCTTTTTACCTGTCCCAGCACAGACACCCAAGTGCCACTGACCATTTGTATAACTGTATTTTTGTGGCATTTTCTGACCTTTATGAGAAGGTGTCCTTGAGAGCATCAGTGTGTTTTGGCTGGGCAGTGTACATAGATGCATGCAGACAGGTGTAATTCTGCTCTGCCCGTGCTGCCCGGTGACTGGATGCCAGCCATATCTTGTCAGGAGGCCGTGCAGTTGCCTCACTGCTGTGCACAACCCCAGCACACCCGCGACTCTTGATGACGGCTATTCAAAAGCCTCCAAGTCTATCACAGAGGTGCACATGCACAGTGTTCTACTGAACTCAAGGCCCAGCCGGGCACAAGATCTGTTTTCTGCTGTGCTGAGCTGAGGTAGACCAGCTGAGCTACCTCCTCGTACACGGGGTCCCTGCACTGGGTCTCCCAGCACAGATCCTCATGCTGCTTCTGCAAACAGTGCTGCCACCATCTGCCCTTGGACAGGATGAACACAATCTTCTTCACTAGTAGCACTGGTAACGTTGAGACATAGCACTTACTGTCTGCACTACACTTTTGCTGTCACTTGCCTATGCAGCAATCTCAAGCCAATGCACAATGCACAATGGCTTTTATTTGTCCATTGCTGAATTCTGACCTGCAAAGCTACACCTGGAAGAGTCCCTCAGCTTCACTGAGTTAACTAATGGATTAAATCGGCAAGCTTTTCCAACTCTCTAACCATCTACACATTTGAGCTTCTTAGCAGAGTGAATCTCTTGAACAATGACATGAATATACAGAATTTTGAGTTCCTCATTGTTAGGTTGTTTTCCAGTCAAGACCTGGCCATTTACTCACAATTTTCTTATGTAATTTTCATACTATAATGAGGCTCTACCTCTCACACTCTAAGTCACCAATATTCTTTGAGAAGTTCATGGAAGGGGCTTCATTGAGTCTTTTGAAACACTAAATAAACCAAGTAAGATCCAACATCAAACCCTTATAATTATGATAAAAAGCATGTTAACCTCAGGTTTGTGAAAGCTATTGAGAAAATCAAGGGAAAAATCAATGCTAAAATCTTGCTTTTATGCATATTACTGGTAATTGGGTCATTAGAAGTAGTAGCAGAAGAATTAAGAATTGCACATGAATATTCTGCACAGACAGCAATATCCAAGACTTGAAATAACAACTTCACCTTGAACTCAGTGAAGTATTTTGTTGGAGGACTGCAAAGTTAAAAACTGAGGTCAGAAGGTAAATTTTCAAAGGATCAAGAAAATTCTACATTAAAATTAGATTTATTGCATGAATCCTTGCATTTCTGAATTCCAAATGACTTTCTGTAAATATTTTTCAAATTGAGCCTATAATATATTAATTCAAGAACATGAATGACAAAGAAAAGTTGAGGAAAGCCTAGGAAAGGAAACAAACACAGGCAAAGCAGACTGTACCAAACATTCAAGTGGGATTGTTTGGCAATTTTCCATATCTAAAATTAGCCAACTAATGAAGACTTTGGTATCTCAGATTTCACTGTCAATATTGCAAGGTACCTTGAGAAAAGTTAATCTCAATTTACTGAATATATACGGCAGAGGACATAGAAGGAATAATTTCCAAAAGACACCCACTTTGTGTGGAATTTTCTGAATTTTCATAGAAAAAGTAATTTAAACCATTTCTACTGGATACTTTTAAGTAATCTGAGAATAATTAAGACCTTGCTATTGCTGTGATTAGTTCTATGTAATTTCTCACCGAACAATTGTACTGTCAACTTTGATAGTTATCCTTAATAAGGAAATTCACTATTGTCCAGAAAGTCCACATAAAGTCTACACTCCTCTCTCTGCAGCAGCCACAAAGCCTTGAATAGGCTACACAATGTGAATTTTAACAGCAGTAAACTGAGACACATTAATTTTCCAATAATCCCTGCAGAGCATGTATGTATCTGTCTTTCCCAATGAGCTACTAATCTACTCTGTTTCCCAATGGGCCACTAATCTGAGGAGCAGATAAGCATCTTGCCAAGATGAAAACCAGTAGCAGAAATGGCAAAAGCACCTGAAGAATTTTGTTTCACAGGCCTGTGCTTTAACACCCAGGCCACCTTCTACCTTCTTATTTCAACAGTGATGAACAGCTGCTCAGATCTAATTTGAGATAGGGTAAAACTGTAAGAGCATGACCATGTTAAGAACCTTGTTTCCTATGCTACACTGCAATTTCAGGGGCATTCAACTCTTTCAGTGGTTTATATTTCAGAAACGAAACTTATAAAATTAAACCTTTTACACTGGCTAACACATTGCTATTTCCTGGATGTTAGCAAAGAGTATTTTCTTATTTAAAAAAATAAATACATTTCAGCATAGTTGCATGAAACTGGAAAAATCTTGCTCCCACACTGGTTGACTCAGCATCTTGTTAATCATTGCAATGCGTGTCATTAATTCATTATTCAGCTGTAACAATATGTTTTCCCTATGACAGCTCATGAATTAGTGACTATGTGAGTACTTAGTAAGATAAAGTATGTTCCGTTTATAATATTTTATCACGATAAAGAAAGCTCTAAAACAACATTATTTGACACAGATGTGGCAAAATGTTGAGACACAACAGCCATCATTATAAATGTTTATAGACATATCTAAAGTCTTATCTAAAGTTCATCCTGTTAAAGGACGTGTTTTATGTTGTACAATTCCTCTTAGAATATCAATCTAATAAGTACCAAATGAGGCTGAAGACAATGCTGTTATAAAAAATGGAGAAAAATGATTAAAATGTGATAATTATCCTGACATCTTATATGCTCAATCTAATCAACCAAGCTTCCAATTTGTCATAATGTACACTCACTCATACATTATTGCATAATTATAGCAACACTTCTATTTTGAAGGGCTGTCAATCATGCAAATGCTCATCATTTTTCTCTATTTGCATTTAAGAGATATATTTTTAGTTCAGACCAAAAGCCCACTGTGAACCTGAGTTAGCTCTAGCTCTTTCTTTTGTTTGCAATGTTCATCCTTGTTTATTCTGTGTTTGCTGTGTGTGTTAGGTTATGCTATGTGATTTGCTGCTTTACAGTTCATCTGGTGCTGAAGAGAGTTTTGAATCTCATTTGTGTTCCTAATCTATGTTCTCAGTGATGTATGTGTTCTTAGGAGCAACAGACCTGTGCTGGAACTGTTCAAGTTTGATGTGAGTAAAACTATCAGCCTTTTTTTTTTTCTGTTTTGGATTGTTCTTAGCAGTCCTGCAGGAAAGGAAAGAGAGCAGATACCTTGACTTGCATACATAGGTAGCCCTGCCAAAATCAGTGGGACTAATTGTGGGCTATAAGGTCTGAAAAATGTCTGAATAGATATAAACACACCTCAAGATATGCCTTCTGAGAGGTATGTTTTATTTTAGTGATGGGCCTGGCAGTATTGGGTTAGTGGTTGGACTTGATCTTAAAGGTCTTTTCAAACCCTAATGATTCTGTGATTCAGGGACACACATCACACTCTGAATTGCTCTCACTCTGTTTCTGTTGGCTTAAGCTTTTAAATTAGATACCTTCAAGAACTTCTGTTCTCATCTGTCTCCATATTCTCCGACTTTCAGCTCTAGAACATAGAGTGAAAGAGAAATCTGGCACTTTATGGGAGCTTTATGAGACCACAGAGCAACACAGCAAAAGAAATACTTAACAGGACACCTCACTGCTAGTAATAAAGAGAAAACTTAAGGATATTGGCGGAATTGTTAAAACACATTGGGAGCACTGAGGCAGCAAGGAAAGCCATGCAATACTATCAGCGAGCAATCTTTGGGTAGTAAACAAGAGCAAGTACTCTAATAAGATATTGCTTCAGCACTGAGGGTTAAACTCACTGTCTTATAGTTTGCCATCCTCCTGAACTATATCTCAAACAGCATCTGCACTGAGGGTACAAGAGGCTAAACATATAACAAGTTCTGCTGTTCTTCATAGATGGTCTTCTGAGCACGTACAGCTTGCAGCAGTCTCTGCAAAACTTATTTGACCAGCAGGGGAGATAGACTTTTAGTGTGAAGTTCATGCAGGGAGAACACAACTGCTTCCATTAGCCAGTACAGAGACATTGACAATTTATGATTTCTGACAGAATTTATTTTTGTGTCCCTTCAAATTATGCTTACTCCATACACTCTTCACCCACTCCACCAATTAAACAGTAGTATTTCGCCCTAAATTTCAGACTTATCAGTACAGAGCTTGCATGAGGCCACAGGGGCCTAATGCACTAGCCAGAGAAGAACGGCATGCTTTATCAAGTGAGTTGGCTACAAAGAGCTGAGAAATGACATCTCAACAGGGAATCATCTCCTTGCTCTAGGCAGCCACCACTCTGGCATCAAGTACCATAACTGTGCTTTGCTTGCTGCTTCCCATGTCAATTTTCAGGAATTCAGAGCTTTCCAAGAGCTAATTGCCACCAGGTAACATCTGGAAATTCACAATCTCTGGCCAACTAATACTTCTCCCAATACACAACGAGATTGGACCAAGCAGTTTTCTCCACAGCTTTTATATGTTTCTATGTGAATATATGTTTGCAATTGTGATTTAACTCTGACTCGGTGCCAGGTGCCCACCAAGTCGTAATGTCACTCCCCCTCCTTAACTGGACATGAGAGAGAGAAATATAATGAGCAGTTTGTGAGTTAAGGACAGGGAGATGGCACAGCAATTAGCTTCATGAGCAAAATAGACTCAACTTGGGGAAAAAGGGCTTTGATTTATTAAATGAACCATCAGAACAGGGACACGCGAAATAAAACTGAGACTTAAAACACCTTCCTCTACCCCTCCATCCTCTGGGACTCTCCTTCCAGCAGCACAAGGGACGGGGGATGGGGGTTGTGGTCATTTCATTACAGATGGACTTTGACACTGATTCTTCTCAGGAGGAGGCCTCCTCACACTTCCCACTGCTACACTGTGGGGTCTCTGCCCACGGGAGACAGTCTCTCACGAACTTCTCCAGCATGGGTCCTTCCCATGGGCTACAGTTTCTCACAAACTGCTCCAGCATGGGGCCTCTCACAGGGGCAGCTCCTCACACCCTGCCCCAGCATGAGTCATCCACTGGCAGAACAGTCCTTCAGGTACTGACTGCTCCAGCATGAGTCTCTCACAGGATCACAAGTCCTGACACCAAACCTGCTCTGGCATGGGCTCCAGTCTCCCCATGAGCTTCCAGGTCCTGCCAGGAACATGCTCCAGTGTGACTCTCATGGAGTCACAACCTCCTTTAGGCATCCCCCTGTTCCGGCATGGAGTTCTCCATGGACTGCAGGGGCACAGCTGTCTCACTATGGTCTTAACCACATTTCACAGGAGATTCTTTCTTTCAGAGTCTAAGCACCCTCCTCCCCCTCCTTCTCCACTGGCCTTGATGTCTGCAGAGATGTTTTCACATTCTTTCTGTTGCTGCTGCCATTTAGCAACTGCGCATCAACTTCTTCCCCTTCTCAACTACATTATTCACAGAGGCATTACCTCAATCACTAATTGGCCAGGCCTGGATCAGCTGCAGGTGCATCTTAGAATTGACTGGCATTAGTTCTATCAGCTACCGGGGCAGCTTCTGGCATATCTTTGTTTAAAGAAGCTACCCCTGTAGCCCCCCACTACCATAAAAACCTGGCCCAGGCCAAACCACTACAATATTTGGTAATTGCTGCATACTACATTTTTCAGCTTAACTTTTTTTTGGTTTTATATGTTCTATAACACTAAAAGTCTAATAACTCCTTAAACATGTTTTCTATATGGTACAGAAACACATTCTATTTGAGTTTTAGATGGTAAACAAAGAAACAAAGAGTAATTTAAAACAGCAGTTCAGGGNGTCTCCCCATGAGCTTCCAGGTCCTGCCAGGAACATGCTCCAGTGTGACTCTCATGGAGTCACAACCTCCTTTAGGCATCCCCCTGTTCCGGCATGGAGTTCTCCATGGACTGCAGGGGCACAGCTGTCTCACTATGGTCTTAACCACATTTCACAGGAGATTCTTTCTTTCAGAGTCTAAGCACCCTCCTCCCCCTCCTTCTCCACTGGCCTTGATGTCTGCAGAGATGTTTTCACATTCTTTCTGTTGCTGCTGCCATTTAGCAACTGCGCATCAACTTCTTCCCCTTCTCAACTACATTATTCACAGAGGCATTACCTCAATCACTAATTGGCCAGGCCTGGATCAGCTGCAGGTGCATCTTAGAATTGACTGGCATTAGTTCTATCAGCTACCGGGGCAGCTTCTGGCATATCTTTGTTTAAAGAAGCTACCCCTGTAGCCCCCCACTACCATAAAAACCTGGCCCAGGCCAAACCACTACAATATTTGGTAATTGCTGCATACTACATTTTTCAGCTTAACTTTTTTTTGGTTTTATATGTTCTATAACACTAAAAGTCTAATAACTCCTTAAACATGTTTTCTATATGGTACAGAAACACATTCTATTTGAGTTTTAGATGGTAAACAAAGAAACAAAGAGTAATTTAAAACAGCAGTTCAGGGCAGCAAAGGAATTAAGAAGAAAAGAAAAAACATGCATTTTGCTATGAAAAATGGCAAGTTATTCTTTGAACATTGGCTCAAGAAAATTTCGATACATTTCTGGTAAATGAGGCATGAAACATATTCTTAAATATATGATGTCCAGGAGACAGTACTACCCAATATTTTATCCTAATGGCAATATATAGTACTTAAAAAAGCTTGAACTTTAAATCAAACACTTTGTGGAGGACATGGTCAATCTATTAGTTTTTCAAATACAACTTAGTATCAACATGAAGATGAGATAGTAAACCATTTCTGGGAGATTACCAGGTCTAAAGTCTGTTATAACATGAGAGTGAAACTTATTCTTTAATTAGCATGCAGGTGATGTGAATGATCTTTCTATAACATGCCTACTTCTCCAAAACTTCCTATTCCTTGATTGAAGTCATTGTTCAGTCAAGATAACCCCTTGTGTACTTACTCTTAAAGGATACACTACCTTTGATTCAGTACAATTATTTCAGTGGCAAAACTTGTTATGCTTACAGAAATCATAGCAGAAAAAACAGTAAGAAAACACCATATCATCCCTTTGCCAGACAAAATTGTTTATTATTTCAAAATTATCAGCATGGCAGGACCTAATTCTGTTCATAATTATAGTTTGTTCAGAGAATTTTATCTTCCTTGTTTGCCATTTCTTCTTACTTTAGAACATTTCTACAATAAATTTCTTCTTGAAAAAGCTCTTGCAAAAGTTTTTACCTACTTCAAACAAAACCAATATGAGATGCTTTTCTACCAGAACAGTGTTAAAATGTATCTCACACACATATGCATTTAGAGGACAGTAATGCTAACATAATTCTTTAAATCCTTCCAATGGAAGCAAGAGAGTGCAAGTCTTTTCATTTCTTGTGAAATAGCTTCAAAATTTTGCTCAGATAACAGCAAGTTACTATTACAAATTCACCATTGTTGACAGCAAAATGTTTTCACGACACACTGTATCTCTTATTTTTAGGAAACTGTATCCATTAAAAAAGGAAACTATTAGGTCTGCTCCTCTGATTTTTATTCAATTCCTGTGCAGGTTGCAATGCAGAGATAGTGACAAGTCTTTCCTAAACTGGCAACTCAATGTGCACATGAAGGATACAGTTCCTGTATAGGTGAAATGTAGTTTCTGTAAAGATTGCTTCTGGAAAAGTCTTGTGTCATTTTGCTGAACGATGTCCCTTATTTCCACTTGACAGAGTGAGCAATTTTAAGAAAGACTCCAAATCTGGCAATTTTGCACATGATTTCATGTTGACAGCTACAATGTACCAACTGTTGAGGCTACTTGGGTGTCAAATATTTATCCTGATTCTTCTGGTTATTCTATATGACAGGAGAAAGGTCATTTCTGTTTGGCTTTACCACGTGTTAAAACACAAGCAAGCAATAATACTTGCAGAAAAGAGGCCACAGCCTAAAACTGACACATACTCTGAATTCATTACTTTTAAAATCATTCATTCTGTCTGAAAATACTTTGTTGAAACGTTTAGTAGGTCTGCCATCCTGTCTCACATGTAGCTTCTCTTTTGCTCATCTTTTGCAGCCTTTTCTAAGAATTTTTAGTCTAAAATATGGGTATACAAAGGTGTTTAATGTGGAAGTCTGCTACGCTAAAAGCTCTCTAAACAAGGGCCTGCAGCCAGTTGGCTGACACATTTTTTGTCTGCTTGTCATATGCATGACCTATGACTCTGCTTACCTCCTCTTTTATGTCCCCAAAATGGAAAGTGTTTATTGGCAATTTTTTCCAGATCTTGCTTATCAATTAAAAAAAAGCTTTCAAATTAATTTAAGGGATTCTTACCTGTAAACCAATCACTACGTAGAAAAGTAATTTGTTCCAAGCAACATAGCTTCAGTGCCCTGCAGCAGCAGTCAGAAGCTGTTTCTGGTCTTTCCCCACAGCTGTTGCTCAGGATTCAAAGTAAATGGTTTTGACATGCACCTCAGAGCTTTAATGTGATGCCTAAGTACCTGAGGACTTTCTCTGTGCTATGCTTCTGTCCAAACAACACATTACATCAGTAACTTTAGAAAAGCTGCCCCCTAAGTTTGAAACAGATGAAGTCCTGTGATAAAACAAACAAAAATTTCACAGGTATTCTTTACGTTTCTCTCGTTCTTCATGAAACTCTCTCAGCACTCATATGATAATTTTATAAAGTAGTTCTCAGGTTCCTTCTCTTGTCCTTTTTCTGAGCAGAGCTGAAACAAAACCTTTTCCAACCTTCGCTTTTTTACCAGACAAATTCATAAAACAGGCCTCTCTTTCTGTAAAAATAAAATCTACTTAGGTCACTGAGCAGTCTCTGTGGCATCCTAGGCAATGCTAAACTCTACATTTTACTGTAGTCTTTGGATAATAAGATACAATGTTTTACTTTAAAATTAATGGAAGAATGCTAGGGTCCAATCTTGTTCTTAAAAGGCCAATATCATGTATTTGATAGGGCTACTGAAATAATATATATTAGTAGTATTTGACAGAGGAACTTGCCCTAACTTAACCTAACTTAAGAGAGCGTCATTTGCCTATGACATTCCTTTGAATTACTTTAGCTACCAAAGAATAATCAGGAATATACTTACTTTATGTATCACTTGACTATATGGCTTCCAGTATAATCTTTGAAGTATTATAAGGCTTATACACACTGGACATGATAGGAAGCAGGAAAGAGACTCTTTTTACTTATAGCCATGTAAGAGGTGTAGTTATTCAGTGTTATCTGCATTTCAGAAAAAAAAAATTAGTCATTGCCAAGTAATAAAATGAACATAATATTTGAATTACAGAAAAATACATAAATTCCCTTTTCCCTTGGCATTTTCTCCAAATAATAACTCCACTCTACTGTAGAGTAGCCATCAACAAAGCCCAAATGAAAAATTATCAATGGAGAGCAAAAGGAAGTGATCTTGAGGACATTCACAGGACCTTGACTCTACCCATGGCTTGTAGCATGTACCTGCTATGTGTGATTCCTGTTGAGAGGAAAAAGTTGTTCAGGGTCCTGAGGGAATGCATATGCTGATGATACATAGTGTTGAAAGGCAAGAGGATAAAGTATGGCTTGTAGAATGCTGGGGAGGATATGAAATGATTGAAGATGTGTGTCCTCATGTGTGTAATAGCCTTGGTTGGGTTGAGGGGCTGGGTGGGGGAAGGGAAAGAATTAAAGAATAGGAAGGCATGCCTAATGGGTTCTCTATTTTCTCTTCAGCAAGCAACAGAACTAAAAGAGCTCCAGCCCTCCTATTATGTTTTGATGTGTTTTTCTTTGTTTATACAGGTTTGCAGGCTCTTTTTTTGTTGTTGTTACATATGTGGAAGAAGATACAGAAAGTTCTGTCTCCTGAAAATCAGGTAGCTAATAGAGGTAGCATAAAATAGTTATTCATTTCCACTCAAATGGGATTTGTGTCAACTTTATATCAATTTATCTGTTGAGGGATTTTTTGTTTGATGGTCATTTCTTGAAAACTGTGTGAGATGCTATTAATAAAGAACAATGAGTTGAAAACAATTGATGCTTAATATTTGCTTATTGCTGTCGAGAAAAAGTGGGAATTTTGCAATTGTTACAAGACCGGCTTCTTACAGTAACTGCTGTTCCCTAGCTACTCTTTTATAATTATCCTGTGACTGTTCTCCTTTGGGAATGGCCAGATGAAATATTTTAAAGACAAGGCATGAAGTTGGCTTGGTCAAATGCAGTCAATGTTATTTGCATGCCATATGAGAGACTTACATGTAAATGGCAGCTTTTCTAGTCAATGAAATAATGCAGGACACAGATATGACTTCGGTGACTGAGAAGAAATGAAGAACAGCGGAATGTTTCTGCTTGTAGTGAAGACAAGATTTGGCCAAAGGACTCTGAGATGATGGCAAAGTAGAAATAAAACTTACAGATAAATAGCTGAAAAATCTACTGCAATTACTGCCCTGTGAATCCAAAAGTATTTGACTTAATACTAATGATCTTGATACTGGTACTGAACCATAACTAATGTCACAAATTTGCAAAAATTAAAAGAACGTTGCCTAAAATATCAACGTGTCCTAACACCAAGGTCATTCTGAAATGATATGGCTCTCACCTAACTACTCAGACAATCCAGGAACGATCTTTTCCCAGCAGCTTCCAGCAAATTAACCATAGATTTACTTAGTCTACAAAGAAGATAATTGACAAATACTCTAATGAAGCATTTTCCCCATGATTACATTAGCTCCAGGTGCTCTCATAGATCCATGTTGAAGAGTATCTCCTGTGGCAAATGTCCTCTGCCCCCCTTGTTCTTCTGTCCATATATCTTGCTTGCCCAGCTTGCCAGCAGCTGTGCTGAAGCACAACCTGAGACTTAAGCAGGCAGACAAAATGCTCAGCTTTGGATCCAACGCTGTGGCCAGGAGGTGCCTTGAGGAATAGCCTGCTGTCTCTTCCCCAAAGGCTGACACTGCTGTCCCTGAGGATGCCAAGGAACCAGAAAGCAGAGCAGCTCCTTCTGAAGACTAAAGCAATTCAGCTGTTCTGCAGTCATGCCCAAATGCAAAAATAAGCTTCTTGACAAACTAAAATGTAGCATTGTCACAGCATGCTGCAGAGTACAGATTAGGGTACAACAGGGTGTAATCTGAGTCCTAAATTCAGCAAGACAATTCACACTGTTACAAGCACATGAAAAAATTCCTTGTCAGTATTTTATATTTTCTTACAACTACATATTTCTAGGTTTAACATCACTATAAAACTGGAAATAAATGCCAACAATATTTTATCAGAGGTACCAACTGAATGCTTACCACAGCCTACATCTCTGAGATGTTTAAAGAAAGGTTGTACCAGTAAGTGGAAAAAGACCT
Source organism: Urocolius indicus (assembly GCA_013401255.1). NCBI lineage: Eukaryota > Metazoa > Chordata > Aves > Coliiformes > Coliidae > Urocolius > Urocolius indicus. The sequence continues at coordinate 28,817 of WBNH01005504.1, forward strand.
TCTTTCGCTCCATTCAATTGAATCTAATCTAGCTCTAGATTCACTTTATTTCTGTTCTTAAGGAGAACTATATAAAGCATATTTTGAGATAAGTCTCTTTCTTATCACATATGACATATAAGAATATGAATTTCTTCTAGTACTTTCACACAAGATTTCTAACACACACCTTACTCTTTTTTTTATTTATATGTACCTTTACTTGCAAATATTAGATATAATAAGCTAGTGGGATTGATGCTTTCCTGTCACTAACTCAGCTGTTGCTTTATGTGTATTAGCAGAGACACAGTACCATGTGCAGCCCAGGAAAGCCACTGACAGACTGTAAAATAAAGGGCAGATAGGCAGAAAAGTAGATCTGCTCAGAATAGACTGCAAACAGAGAGGCAGATAATTTCAGATAGGCTCAAGACTGTATTTTCAAACGTGGTCTGAAAGCAGCTGGTTCCAGCCTGCAGGTAAAAGTGGCCAAGTTTTCACCTTCACATTTACTCCCAGCTCTTCCCCCAGAAGATCATTCTCTGAGCTGAAAGAAATAGGAGGCAGAAGCGGTGCAGTGGTGCATGCCTGCTCAGCTTATTAAAACAGGGGAAGAAGGCAATATTTCACCCCCCAGAAAAAAAAAAAAAAAGAAAAAGATAGACAAGTAAGAAAGGCTAATCCATCTGACGAAATTAGCAGGCAGAGTATGTAGCTGTTTGAAATGATGAACGAGGTTGAAATAGCTACACAGGCTAACATCCAGTGGGATAATTACTCCAAGCTCTCGGGCTAAAATCTGTCTTGGAGGAACTGGGAGGCTTTGATGACTCAATTTCAATGGGCATTGCTTATGAAATACATAGTAAAAGCTATTAAAATTGAAATTGTTCTTGGGTGGTATTCTGAGTATGGGCTACTGACCCTATTAGAGTGCTTTTAATAAGGTACATGCTATTTTTGTTCTTAAAAGTAGCAGATACTTTAGCTACCCACCTACTTAGTCTTAACCATTTAATACCCTACCACTTGTTTTGAAAAATTCTAGAGTGAATTGTGTTCTCTGTGTAAAAGGACTCCTTTCCACACTGTGCAAACAACCTTTAAACAAAACTGTTCATCTGTCTGTGTTATCCTTCCAATTTTAGATTCTTTCACATTGAAAACACTTTGCTACTGCTGCTGAGGGACAAAGCATTTCACCATTGACAGCAGCTGTCAAAAAGCCTTTCATTTCTGCAGAATGTCACAGAATCACAGAGCCACAGAATCTTAAAGGTTGGAAGGGACCTCAAAAGATCATCTAGTTCAACATCCCTGCCATTGCAGGACCACCTAGAGTAGGTTAACACACAGGAACTCATCCAGGTGGGTTTTGAATATCTCCAGATAGAGGGAGACTCAACAACCCATCTGGGCAGCCTGTTCCAGTGCTCCATCACCCTCACAGTGAAGAATTTTTTCCTTGTGTTTCTTTGAAACCTCTTATGTTTCAGTTTGCACCCACTATCCATTGTCCTATCATTGGACATCATTGAGAAGAGTCTGGCTCCATCCTCCTGACACCTGCCCTTTACATATTTGTAAACATTAATGAGATCTCTCCTCAGTCTCCTCCAAGCCTCAGCTTCCTCAGCCTTTCATCATAAGGGAGATGCTCCACTCCCTTAGACATCTTGATGGCCCCACACTGAACTCTTTGTAGCAATTCCCCATCCTTCTTGAACTGAAGGGCCCAGAACTGGACACAATATTCCAGATGTGGTCTCATGAGGGCAGAGTAGAGGGGGAGGAGAACCTCTGTCGACCTACTGCCCACAGGCCTTCTAATACACCCCAAGATGCCATTGGCCTTGTTGGCCACGAGGGCACATTGCCGGCTCATGCCCATCCTGCTGTCCACCAGGACCCCCAGGTCCCTTTCCCTTGTACTACTCTCTAATTGTTCCAAGGCTTTGCAATATGTTTTGTAGCACACTGAGAGTCTGAAAGTAAAAGAGAGAACCAGTATTTACCAAACATCCCTCCCAATGGCTTCTGCTTATTCTGTAGCATATTAATTCAAGCTCTTATTTTGCTATGAGCATGAGAACATGCTATGAAGCTTGGAAATGAGAGCTCTTGATGGCTGATCTTAGTTTACAAACAAAACCAACATCTTTCTCTAAGTCTAAAGGGACTGGTTGGGTGAACTGTCATAGCTTTGCTGAAGGCCATAGCTCCTAACACTGCTAAACACATCCAGGTTTTCACAAGTGCCAGTGAAAAGACTATGGGCATCCACGTACATGTTAAAATATGGTCACTTTACTTGGGAGCTTTTGAAAATCTGTTCCATGATTTTTTCAACATGACTAATACAATGAGGACATCTACTTTTCAAATTAGGTGGGGTAAGGTGAAAATTGCCATGGAAAACAGCTACAGCTGGAGATTTGATAGCAACTACCCCTCCCCTGAAGGGAAATATGACCTGATTTGCTTGCCACAAAGCCATCAGGATAACTCTTACAGCTGAAGTCTTTTGTTAACAGAAATTCTTACTCATGGTTATCACAACATAGACCAAACTGAAAACCGGTGTATATTTTTCAAAGTATTTCACCTTAGAAGTAGCTACACTGCAGCAACTGCATTTTGCACATTCTTACATAATTAAAATCAAACAGGATCTTTCTAGAAGGGAATAGATGCTAGATTATCCAATGAAAATTATTTTAGCTGGATAATGAGTAACCATCGTAACATATGAAATAGATCTCAAAAATTCCTATAATTGTACTTACGTAGTAATGTCTGAAAATACGAACTGGTATTTTATTAACAAGATATGGCAACAGTGCAGTACACTGATGCATAGGAAAGAAAAAGTGAGAAAAAAAGATGACTATTAGCATTCAGCTCAAATATTTTTTACAGTATATAAGGTTTCACAGGTTGTGGGTGTCCATAAACGGGTCCACCTGCACTTTATCTACTCAGTACCTCAAGGTTCAGGTCAAATGAAGTTCTTTTTCATATTTTGAACTTAATTTCTTTCCCTTCCTAGATCACCCTACACACCTTTATAATTTCCTATAAATATTTGAGCTTTCTTTAAAAAATCCAGACTCAGAAGTACTTGTGATTTGGAATTTAGAACACTGACTGCCAAGGGTGGATAAGTGAACAGAAGAGCATGGACCTGCAGGAGCCAGGAAAGGGGGGCTTTTGCTCTCACAGAAACACTGAAACGAATTCTTCTGCACTACAACTGGTAGATTTTCGCCTGATTTACGTAAGTGCAAAGCAGATGACCATGAAGCCTTTATCCTCAACTTCAGTTAATTTCCCTGTTTGAAATAACAGAAGAAGCATAACTATTTTATTATATCTCATAATTACTGCCTAGAACAGCAGGAGGAAGGCTAATCTTACTTTTTAGGGAGACATATTTTAGATAATTCATCAGAGATGTTTCTTTTAGTAATCTGAAACAGCTTTTCTGCTTTTATGAAAACTTTCAGATATCCTGCAACACTTCAAAGCTAGGAGAAAAAGCTATTACCCTCCCGGAAAATACTGCAAAATTCCATTTTCTGGACATTGAAATCTTTCATTACTGGCCCTGGGTAGCATGACGTGTGTCTGCCTACTTCTTGTTTGCCAACAACACTTGAAAGGAAATCTAAATATTGCAGTATGAACTTTAAAATCCAGAGCTCCTTTCAGCTGGCACAGGTGAGATGGGCTTAGGGGTGAGCAGCGTGTTTGTAACGTGCAGGCACGGCACAGCTCAGTGTGCCAGCTCATTGCACTCACTGCTCCTTTTAAATAGTTTTTACTCCATTTCCGTAACTGGCACTGCACTGGTTGATTTTTACTTTTTTGGAAAAAAAAAAAAAATGGTTGCTGGGTTGGGGAGAATATGCTCGTAAACAAATATTTACTGTTCAGTGGATGAGTGTGAAGACAAAATGCCAAAACAAAGCTGAGGTATCGAGAGCATTTTAAGCCTCATTGACAGTCTTTCTGTGGTTTAAAAACACATTTAAAAAGAATTAAATCTAACAACACGTTTTAAAAATAATCAAAGAAAATTGTATTGGAAATAGACATCCCATACACAAAATAAATTGCCTAGCCACATTTTTAAATTAACCACACAGTGTGATATATAAAAATCAGCAATAACATTTTACAATTCTAATAATAACATGCAGTCTGCAGGCGTGTGATTCAGTACACATTCCTTGGGAATGTATTTGGCCTTTGGCCCTGTGTCTCACAGGGCTACTGAGGAGAGAGCAGCATGCCTATAAATTCATGACTGGATTACCTGTCATGTGTTATTCCTTACCTAATTGTTTCTGTAACCTATTGTTATCCTTATTATTGTTCTTTCCCATTATCCACTTAGGACTGCTTAATGTATGTGTTGCAGGGGAAACAATGGAGTATGGTTCAATGCTGTGTTTTTCATGCAAGAGCTATTTTTATCCCAAAATACAAAGAGTATGACTATAAATATTCTCTGTCTTCCACATATTAAATTTTGATTCTCATTTAAAGTTTTATTTCAAATATATTCTTTTATTTTTATGCTTAATACAGAAACAAAACCTGTCAATTAGAGCTGGATTCTGGAGGGAAAAAAAAAAAAGACCCTGTGCTCCAGATCCCACAATGCTGGATGTCTGGAAATGGTTGTTTGGGATGATGCAGAGGAGTAGACGTGAATAGAGCTGCTAAGAGGCAGAGATTAGGGAGTGTGCGAGGGCTCAGGCAAGAGCAGCAGCAGCCTGAAGTCCAGGTGGAGGAAAAGGCAGAGGAAGAGAACACAAGGAGAACAACTACTACCTTATTTCAGAGCGACAATCTCACTTTATCCCAGAAGACTCCTCTGGCTGTCCTCAAGCACCTGCACCATTCTGCTGGAGTGTGTTCGATCTGGCTCTGCTTTTGCCCTTCATCTAGCTCACGGCATGCCCTTTACCCTCTCAGACAGCTTGGTATGGTGGATCTTGATGACATTTAGCCAGAATTTTCTTAAACTTTATGTTTAATTTAAAATCGTCTATGACTGCATTCAGATGACAACTTCCCTGCTCACAGATATAAATCTGTTATCAATAATAATAGAAAAGGCAACTGTAAGTAAATTTCTTTGACTATTAAGATTTATATCTCATATTTCTCACTAAATCTGTGTTATTAAGATGAGAAAATATTTCAAACTGGTGGAAAACATAGCATTAGTACATAAAACATTTTGCACAGCTGTAGCAGTTTTCAACTAAATACCTTACAAATTTGACAAAGCCTCTCTGAGCACTTTACAGTTTTAAATATAATGTCTGATTTCCATCACATGAGGCAGAGAGGTGTTATGTCATTGTATATGTGCTGAAATTTGGATATAGCAAGGATAAACAACTTGGCCAAGGACAAAAATACACGTCATAGCCACCTGCTCCTAGAGACTTATCTGGCAGACTCAAGGCAGATAGGAAGTAAAAGCAATGCAACTAAAAACCTGTTATTTGGGGCTTAAAACATATGGCAACTATGTCTACTTAAAAAGTGGAAGTCAGACCTCCTTTGTAGAGGGTATTCTTCAGACATCTATAAAAGGCTTCTTCAATGTGGTCTGCAAACACTTGATACTGTAGTCATGATGTTGCATGGGATGAACCAAGCTGTTACAACATAGCAATTGTTCTAGAGTATATTTTAGAAATAAGTATTTTCTTTATCTATTTTAGGTCACATTCATAGCTTAGAAATTTAGTAGTTTTTTATGAAATAGCAAAACATTTATATATATATATATTGCCTTCAAAGCACGGGAATGGAAAATCATATCACACAGCAGCTTCTATCTGTGCTCACTAGCTAGAACCATAATAGTGTATGTTAATGTATACTATCTAATGGACGTTTATTTTCCTTATAATTTAGGGAGTTGTAAAGAGAAAGAAAAAATGTGGAGGAAGAGTAAGAGGTTATGGGTATTCAGCAAGAATACATTCATAATTTTGAAGCTTTAATTTGTAGGAAGAAGTAGATTTATGTTTATGTCAGAATAGCATTGCCATTATATCTTTTAGAGAATCATTTGCTATTCAAGTATACAATTTAAAACTGTGGAAAAGAATTTCCTCTTTCAAAGATGTTTTTTCTTAAAAAAAAAAAAAAACCCAAAACCCAAAACCGACCAACCAACCAAACTAAACAGAGAAAAGACACCCTGCCACTTTCCTTTCTAACTGATTCCTCCAGGTTGATGAGATGACCAGTTTGGAGAGCAGGGTTATATTCACATGAAAATGGAACTGGAATTATTCAGTCACTGAGGCATAAGAAAGATCTTCTTTCTCATCAATGTATAGCATTATTACTCCATTAAGCTGTGTCTGAGAAGAAAGTAAAGCAACCAAGCAATTTACAATAAGCTTTGTATATACTGCATACTTTGAAAAGTAAGCATGTATAGAATATAACTATTTTGTCCAAAAGAAAAAAAATCCATTAGCAGGTTTGGCATTAAATTGGGAAAGATATAACTCTTATTTAAAGTCATGTTTTAAAGTGATCTGAATGAGGGTGACAGAGCACTGGAATGGGCTGCCCAGATGAGTTTTGGAGTCTCCTACTCTTGGAACATTCAAAACCTACTTGGATGAGTTCCTCTGTGACCAACTCTAGGTGGTCCTAGATGAATAGGGAGAGTGTACTAGATGATCTTTTGTGGTCCCTTCCAACCCTTAAGATTCTGTGATTCTGTGACTCTGTGACTTTCCTGGGCTAGGGGCAACTTCTGTTTGTCCTATTAAAAAACTAGAAATACAGTTTTTCCAGACAAATAAATCATGTGGGTTTAGCTCTTAAGCATCAGAAATACCAGATCTTAAACCTGACACTGGTGTTGGAAAGTCTATCAGGCATAATGGATCTTGAGCCAGTGTAATTTTGAAGAGGAAATTCCACTATTTACTGGAAGAAGAAGATAATTCATTCTAGCCTCTTGTTTCATTACAACATGCAGCTCAGTGCTTTGGCATGTTAAAGAAAGCATGTGTTAAGGTAGTATCAAGTGCTTTCAACTACAGGCATAGTGGAAAGGCTAGTGAGGCTGGAAATACTGACCCCACGCTATGAAAGCATTCAATCTTCTACTTATTTTGCTTTGAGATGGATGTCTTATGCTTGAAATCAAGGAAGTACTAGATTTCAGTAGATTTCTGCTGTAGAAGTCACCTAAAATGACGACGACAAAAGCTACATATCCAATATACACAACACTTTAATTTTTAATTCCATTAAAATGGAGTTGAAGAAGCCAAAGAATGGAGTATTCTCTGTCCTTTGAATACTTGTACACACGATCAGTATTTCTTCAATATATACTACTGATCTGGAGATCTGTAGTATACATGTAACTGTCTACAAAGGTAAGCATGTGAAGTACTGCAAAGAAAACCTCTTCTATTCCCCCAGCACAGACAGGATTTTTTTTCCTGCAGATAAACATTAAAAATCTTAATCAGATCATTACAATGGATGCATTTCACTGAAAATATTAATCCTAGACTGTAAAAGCATTTGAACACATCTTTGATTTTCTTTCAGATACTTTTCTGGGTTAAGACTCACACAAGTATTATGTGCAATGGAATTAATTCTGGCTTATGTATATTTGTGTATGTGTATGACTCTGTTTAGGTCAAGTAAAATAAATGCAAAGACAAGCATGTTAGCAGCAAAGTGACCCTTTAGAAGTCCTAAAAAATTACTCTTGCAGTCCATAGTCCAACATTTAATAATGCTGAACTTGATAAGGGATCTCAGAACCTGAAAAAGGAGATCTGAAAGGCACCTTTATAGAAAACAATTGATTTGCTTCATTTCATTGAAATGGCTAATGCTTTGATGGTTCATATTTACAATAGCTTGTCCTGTTCTTCAATGGAGTTGATATGTTGGAGTCTTTAACACCATAAACTTGATCAAAACTTCCTGGGTAATAAACAGAGCGGATTTAAGATGTGAGCCCCCTCCCCATCATGCTGCTGCAGCCCATCTGTGTGCCAATTTGTAACTAAAGACATCAAGAAATGTGTTCTTCATGCTCAGATGCCCTTGGCAGTTGAAAATAGTTCTGAGAGCTCAATATGCAAACGGGGTTCTGAGTCTGAAACACTTGAGAGTGAAAGATTTGACCTTCCGTAGCAAAGGCTGCAACTTGGCTAAATCCATTACTGAGAGTAGAGATTTTACACACCTCACAACATAATCTAGATTTTAAATTTTGCATGGTTTAAAAAAAAAAAAAAAACCACAAAATCAAAACCCTAGCTTTCTCCCTATCTTCCAATAAAGGGTAAATGTCTTCCCACTACCCCAGAATTTACACCAGCAGGCAAAGTTTCCATGATCATAGCCATATTTAGAGGGTGGGAGGGGTGATTGAAGTTTTTGTCAGCAGAAAATGGAAAATTTGACTTCTCCTCTAGATTGAACCAGAATTAAGTCATTAATGATTTTTTTCCCCCTCAAAAAACTGGTTTTGTCTTCTCTGAAGATATTTGATAATGTCATCACCACTCCACATATACAAGTGCTCTGATCAGCTACATAATATCTCAAAAAATGTACTCTCAAACAGTCCCTTCAAAGGCATGTTGAGTTGCCTTGAGGCAGAGGGCAGATGGCTAAAATCACATATATGAAGTATCACTCCTGCATATTGTGATCTGTTTGTCATGACCACAAGATGGGTCATTTTGATAGGACTTCTAGGAAGTTTCTCTCATCTCACTTGTTTCTCCTCATTCTATCTGCTCTGTTAATTATTTGTTTAAAAAGTAAACAATGAGATAAAATAATACATAATTCTTAGTCTTGTAATATTGCAATAATGTCAATTAGATTTGAGAACTGGGTAAATGCACTAAGAACAAGGTTACTTACCACAGACCTTCTATGCTGGCACATATCACTGACAATGGTTTTTCTCATGGTAAATTTTAAGTAACTTAGAATTTTTAAGTGTATATTAGCAATCACACTTATGTCTGACTGTTAAAGTTACCTCCTTGATCACCATCTCAAGGGTATTTCTGAGGCTTAACAATTATAGACTATACTAGAGAATTATAGTTGCAGTACTTGCTGCTCTCATGTTTCATTTTGTCACTTATTTGCTTACAAATCCCTGAAGTCACCTTTTAAAACATATTTTTAAGTATGGAGTTATGCAGATAGGCATCCAATGTGCTGTTCATACACACACAGTGCTTGACTCCCATAAAACCAGTAACTTTATAAAGCTGGCTCAGAATCACAGCCTCCATCACAGACATTTCAACAACTATATTTCTTTCCATGGCTACAGACTTATTAAATGTTCTGAGAAAAACCTGGCCACATTGAAGATATCACTATTACGGCCTATAAACAAAAATTTCACTCAATTGTTATTTATTGTTATATTTTTAAAAAAATTAAAAGAGAAAAAAAGAAGCAAAAATGCAAGTAACTGAAAAACTGAAAACTGAAAAAGCTAATAATTGACAGCAACAAAAAGAGTTTTTTGCAATATCCTTTGCCCAATGTGCCGCTGTGGAGGAGTTTTATGGACTAGTGTTCCTAAATTTGAACACTATTTTCCTTGTATTTGTGAGTCTGGCTCTCATTTCAACTTCCCTAATTGCATGAATTCTTTTAGCAATACAATTGATAGGATCAAAGTATAGCTTTACTGTGTTGTTTTTTGTCTTAAAGCAAGTTATCTGAATTGCTAGGGATGAAAACATATTTATTTTCCAATAAAACTAAGTCTATGTGTCTGGTCCTTGAAAAAAACCATGTTTTCTATCTGTTGTTATGTTGCTTAGTACAAAGAACTATATTGATTTTTAGTCGAGATTTTAATATAATAATAAAATTTAACCAATAGGATAAATCCTAGAAATAATTATAACTATGAAATCCCATCTTAAAAAAATAAAATATCTAATCCAGATAAGGAGAAAAAAAGAGTTTAAAAAATGCAAGAATTCAAGAAGCCTAGATGACTTTGGAAACACAGATCAAAAACAAAGAGACTGGAAGTATAATTAACTCCATTACTGCTCAGTCAAATGAAAACAGCTGTGACATCCCGTCTTATTTATGACAGCAGCAAATAGCTCTATTCCCTTGCTGGTTATTGCTGTAGGACAGCAGTGGTTCTACAGCAGGTGAAATAGAAACAAGCTGCTAATATTTATGTCACTAGATCAGATTATGGATACAAGATTTATGTAAAAGTTCTATAAAAATATGTAAGTAGCTTTTATATTTTCCTGCAGCAATCCTTTTCCAATGGCAAACTAAATATCTCTTCATTAAATATGATCCTATGCTCTGAGTAGTATTGTGACACAAAAGCATTTCCCTCACTGCTAAAGATGAGAATGTGTTTTGACTACAAAATCAATTTTGTTTGCTCTAAAATAGAAATAAAAATCTATTTGGGTCTCAAAACTACTCATTTATTTGCAGATCTAAGCTAGATTTGTCAACGTGGAATGTGATACATAGTAGGTTGATAATACAACTGTTAGCTGCGCTTCGAAGAGCTTGAGTTTGCTTTTAAAAGTATGGAAAGCAAGCAAGAAAAAATAGTTTTCAGATTAAATCTCTTATTTCAGTAGCAAGCGTCATTAATGCTACCTACTTTCGTATAAAAAAAAAAAAAAAAAGAAGTGGGCAGAAGATTTCCTAAAGCAGTTTTTTAACCTGCAGCTTTAATCACTGTATTTCCTATATCTAATCAGTCTTATTTCTTATCCAGACAAACTGCCCATTAAATAATGACTGAAAAACAGGATTGTCAGTAACAGGACAGAAAATAAAGAAAACAGGATATTGCACCCTTCAGTGTTAACCTTTTTATCCTCTCCTCTGCTCATCAACCTCTTGCCTTCCATTTCACTCCAATTTCAACGCTGCCTGTACTCCCCAGCATATAGACATTTGTTTGCTCCCCACCACAGCACCTACCTGCACACTCACCGATCCAAAATGCTTTATTTCTCTGCTCTTCTTCCATTATTTACCAGGAGTTTGTTTTCTAAGCACCTCACTTTGGTCTCATATGGCCAGATCCCCCTCAACGGCCACTACCTTCCAGTGGCTTTGAACAACCTTGCCATCCCTATCAGAACAAGTAATCTTCACTTATCCCATGGACCCCTTCACTCCCAACATCATTCTTCTTCCTGTCTATATGTATGTTCAATATAAAAAGTTGACACCAGGAACCAGTCTCTGGAGTATGGCTATGCTGGAACAGCTCCACAGTGCTGTGTCACCATCCTTAAGTAATGCAGGAATAATGAAGTAGCTGAAGTCAGGGCTCAGAGAGACAGACAGACAGCAGGTGTCTTTGTGTCCCTTATCTGGTTCCTGCATTTTTATAAATATTTCTCAAAAATCAACAGTGTCGATAATAGTCCCTGGGAACTGTTGCACTCACCAACAGTGAAAGAGAAATGTCATCACTATGACCACAAGAGTTTCAGAGGCAGGTAGAAAACAATTTGTCCTTTTCTACCATACGCATGTGTGGATCTAAAAGGTCTAAGAGTCCCTCCTGTTTCACTTTCACTGAAAATAATGTACAGAAATCTGCTGAGTAACTATATATGTATGTAGATATTTAGTTACTTATGAGTATAGCACAGACCATGGTGAGCTTCCCATGTGGTATCATCATTATACCTTTACCCAGTCATTTTGCACCTCTCCACAAGAAACAGCAGCCATCATGTCTCTTTGTGGTAGCCTTTAGCATACTGTTAGTGACTAGTTTTGAAGACATTTTTAGTTCTGAATCTTACAATTATTTATAAGAGAATATAGGAATGAAACTGCATCTGACAAAGCTGTAAGCAAAACTCCAGCTAGCCTCAGTGGTGCTAAGGTCAAACTGCTGGCAGTCCTGTGGCCACATACACAACCATCACAAACAAGACAACTTGTCATTGAGCTGCTGCTTTCACCTTTTCCACAATGCAGATGCTTTGCCTCGATCTGGCAAACAATTCATCCAACTTTCAAGAAACAGTGTGAATATTTGTAGTTTTTCATCGAAGGGATGAATTCCTCCTGTGTTTCATTCCTGCATAATGGAGAAGCAGTGCTAGATTCCCATAGGAAATAAGGACATAGTAAACCTATTTTCTAGATCTTTTCATAGGGAATAAAATTCTTCATTCCTGCCTAGTACAAAGAACCAGATCCACAAGATAATTTGAGCAAGCAGTACAATGAAAAGTGGTACCAAAATCATGAACAAGGTAAAGGCATGTCTGGACTCGTACCACAAATCACTCTCCCAGAGCTCACTGAGACCCCAGATGACTTCCCTGCTTCCTTTGCATTTCTTGGCTTTCAGTCTCCCTGCAGCTGCAGTGCAGCATCACCGTTGCAGCTGTGAAGGCAACACACTGTGGCCTGCTGTGTTGGCAGGACTGGGCTTCCCACAGAGCCATCTCTGTGAACACTGCTCAGAGAGTTCTTGGACAAATGAGCTGAGCATCCCTGGCAGCCAGAGCTACATAGAGCCTCTTTCTGCCACATCTCACTGAGAAGACTCAAAAGTATGGTTTTTCATTTTGGCTTTGTGGAGAGTATCAGATTGTATGAATTATTATTAAATTCCATTTTCTCTGTTTCTGGGTGAGTTATTTTGTTGACAGAAAATTGCAGCCAAGTCTAGGTAGCTGTTTGTTTAAGCAAAGAGAAGAATAGAAGACCAAGAGCACAGCAAAAGATTGAAGTAGTCATAAGCATAGCACAGAGATGGTAAGGAGAAATACTTCCAAATATCTGCCCAGGAGCTTGATCCAAAGCACCTGCACAGAGAGAGTTGATATCCCTCAGAATCTAAGGAACCTTGCAGCCTGTTAGAAGACCAGCAGGAGAAGTGCAAGACAGCCAACATATCTCAAAGGGTGCCATGAACTCAGGTTTGGGTTGCTGAATCAAGCACTGAGAGCTGCCAGCGAGCCCTGGAACTACTTCTCAGGAAAACATCTTTCCCTTGCCTTCTGAAAAAATGTTGTGGACAAAGCAAAGAATATGGTTGACATGGTAATATTTGTGTTGATACAGCAGACTTCTTCAACACATCTGTCTTGCTATTTCATAGCTTGCCAATAGCATGACTATAAACTTTCTTATATTATGATAACATATTTAGATGATCCATCTGTATGATCCTAATTATTCACATAGAAACATATGAGGCTGCCAATAATCAGCAGAAGAGTAAATTAAAAAATATTTTGTGGCCTTAATGTTAGATTCACACAAAAGGCAGATTCACCACTTCTGGCATATCTTCCCAAATTTGGCCCAAAACCTTAAGACAGGCAATGTTTTAAAATTAGAAACAAAAAATACAGGCTATGCTGGTATAAGTCTCTTGATCTTTCAGCAACCTGACCAAAAGAAGAATGTGGTCTGAGGTACTCATGTTTTTAGAAATTAAATAGTTTTTCTCTTAAAATAAATATGATGCTATTCAACGTCATTTATCTGGAGAGTAGAAATATTAGAGTACTCCAAATCAAAACACAGGAGCTAAAAATAAATTTAGAAACCACAATTGTGTAAGACATACTGTACTTAGTTAAAATAGCAGCTAAATGTTGCTTTATATTTCTGTATAGGAACATCTTTGACCTGCAAGATCACAAAACACATTTTGTATTTAATGTAGGGGAGCTATATTAACTCTGTTTATTGAAGGGGGGAAAAAAGACCATTAACAGTCATGTATTGCTTATTAACCTCAAAATAAATTAATGTCCTTATCTATCCCTAGTCCATATCACTGAGATGGCAATAGTAATTAAAAACAGGTAAACTGTTTAAAAAGTCCACAATTTAATACACTTAGGCAACCGGAATTCTGAATTGTGCAACAATAGAGATACTAAAAACCACCACACTGATAAGATTCTGCTTTAAAGATGAGACTTCAGAAAGTGATTTCTTAAAGTCAAGCCATAAACCCTAAAACTGAGACTTCATGGAGACATTATAATTTATAATACTTCTGCAATTTTCAATTATTCAGATGCTCATGGCCCAACAAATTGAATAATGAATGGAGTAATGAATTGAACCCTGACAAGATGATAACAGAAAATATTATGAGTAGTCAATACACAGTGGAACCCACTTAGAGAAAGATTTCTCAAAGAAATAACTTGTTTGAAGGACACATTTTCTCTTGAAATCCAAAAGATTTGCAAGAAAACGTGTGCAGGAGTTGCCATTAACAAATAACCACTAAAGGTATAAACCTGCAGAACAGTATATTTCTACTGACCGAATTGTGAATCATAATCATAAATAGGCCAGTTATATTTTCTGTGGATGTAGGTTATGCATTTCATTATTACCTTTTTTTTTCCCTCCCTCTAATGCCAGAGAGTGAGAAAAAGAATAGCCATATAAATTCTTAAACACTTTAGCTGCAGGCTTAGCCTTGGAGGCGTGGTAATATTCCACAGATGCTAAAGCACACAGGTCTTAACAGTATTTAATACATTTGCATCAACACTGCAAGCCAAAAACATAAATAATAAAAATGATAAATATACTATTCAAAAATGGCAATAGGTAATGCACGTTTCTGTCTCCCAGTTAGTATTTAAAGGAGCAGTGCAGCCAGCAAATGCTGGGAGTTGGATGTTTTTAATAAAAGACACAGTTTTTTTTTTAAAAAAAAATCAAACATATCAAACAAACAAAAACCCTAAATCAGCTTAACATAAAACACTATCTATTCTGCATCAGCAAAGAGATAGGTAACATATCCTACACACTGAAATTTTTGAGACATTGACCACTGCTAAGGTAAACAATGCTGTCTTCCAACAACAACCAAAAATCAAAATAAGCCTTTTATGGAAGTTTGGAAAGTATTGGAATAACTATAAGAAAAAATATCCTGGCTCTTGTTAGAGTAGATCCAAATGCAAAGCCAGTTATTCGTGATGTTTCATGTGAATCTGTGGTCTTCAGTGCTAGGTCAACCATTTTATGGGTTCCAAAGATCCAAATAGCTGTAAACACTGGCAAAGCTGGAAATAACAGATCGAGACTGTTCATGATTGTACTTTTGCCTTGCCTATTTTGACTCAGCGAAGAAAAATGGATAGTATCAGAAGTCCCCAAGCTCAGTTACATTGGGCTTTCTACAAAGCAGGGCAAAAAAAGAGAATCAAGTAGTTGGAACATTTCAGAACATATTCAGATTCTTGGGCATTCTTGAACACTGCAGTCTTCTCACCCTTTCCTTGGGCTGAGTATACCTTATGGGACTATTGGGAAAGAAGTGAGCTTATTTCTGTGAAGTAGTAAAATTGCCCATTTCCAGTATCATGAAGACAAACACCAGTAACCCAGGAAACAGTGGTAAGGTAGCATAGATCACCTTTCAGCAGCTTCTCCAGGTTATCCAGTCCTATATGGAAACCTCTAGAGTGCAATGAGAGCTCATTGAAAAGCTACATCATTGGGAAAATAGATCTGCACTTTGGAAGTCTGCAATATGAGCACAGTTCCTACCACATGCAGTTTGCAGCTCACCACCCTTTCAGAAGCTCCCATGCTCTCACATTTATTTGAATTCTCCACCTCTGTAACGTCCACAAGCTGAGTTAGTGTACAGTGAGCCTAGATTGCCCATATACACTCATCCCTTCTCATAAACTTAAAGGGATTTAGTCACTTCTCACTTCTTACTTTGTGAAAAATTCAGATTTCAGAAATAAAAATATACAAATACCTAAACTGTGTGTATATGATTTTTCTTTCAGGCATATCTGAGAGTTTGGACTGGCACTAGCATTGGAAAGACAAGTCTATCCTAAAAACAAATTGGCTCTGGAAATGCAATGCACTAATAGAATCATTATAATTATACTTAAAAATCACTTATATTTTTATTTTAGCATTTTCAGTACCCTGCTGGTAGTAAGTGACCTTCCAATACCCCATTATTGAAATCATGATCTAGCAGGAAAAATACATTGATTTGTGCTTACTATTAATATTTTACAGTTTAAAGCACATTTTCCTATCCAGAATAATAATTTGCTGCTCAATTCTGCCATCTTATCTCATACTGACTAGCTCTAACAAAGTCAATGGAATGGTTTACTTAGTATGGCAAGACTCAGTGTAGCACAAGGCTATGATTCTTACATAAACAGAGAAAATTTTAAATATTTTTAATAACTGCTACTGAAAGCAGTGGGAACTCCCCCAGAGAAAGCCTAGAAACTAGTTTTATACAAGCTGAAACTGTACGCATCTTCCTGCATTTTTCTTCCCCACAAAACAGTCATGACTTGGAGTGCTAAAGGGAAAGACATGCAGGGTTTTGCAAAGGATGTGAGAAAACTGACTTGGAAATAATCTATGTCTCACTTGAAGACAAGCCTCTTGAACATAGATTAAGCTGTTCTAAAAGGAATGCTTCGCCAAAGAGATCTAAATTTCAGTATGGTGCTACCAGAATAATTTTGGTATGGTGAAGTCCTACACCTTGGAGGTGGGGACTTTAAGGGAACATTTAAAATCTTTGTAGGGAACACAGCATGTGGAAAGTGTCCCCTAGCTACTGTTGGAGAAAAATCACTTACAGTATGTATTTCTGAAGCATGGGCATTGCTAAAACTGTTTTCCAGTGGTGTTTTCTTCAGGCAGGGCTTGTGTTTGATATTCTTCAGGATTTTTTTTACTAGACTGCTTTTGTCCTGTAGGCCACTTAACAAGAAAAGCATGACTGTGTCTTCATCACTACTTTGTATTTTTCATCCTGTGGTCTGATATTTTTCTAAGTGACATGGTTTTCTGTGGAGCAGTTTCTTGTAATGGGGAAGGGGCTGTAAAAATGACTTCTGTAAGAAGTTGCTCGAAACTCTCCCCAGCTCTGAGTCAGACTCACTTCTGGGGCTGAGCCAATTAGATGCCTCTACAATCACTTTTTAAGAAGCTGGAAGAAGAGGCTTCTTCCTGTTCCTTCTTGCTGTTCTTCCTTCTTTTCTGGCTGGTGGTGGTGGAAGGAGTTGGAGGACAGAGAAGCGATCACGTGGACTGCAAGGTCAGCGAGGGAAGAGAGGAGGAGATGTGGTGAAGCAGAAACCCTCCTACATCCTGTGGAGAGGACGGCTGAAGCAGGCATTTGTTTGCATTTTATAAAAGACCCTATGCCAGAGGCAGTGACTATGCCCAAAGCCATGTCCTATGTGAGGGATCCTGTATTGGCAGAAGCCACAGCTGCTGGGAACAACCCACACCAGAGAAGTTCGTTAAGTACTGTGTCCCATGTGTGGGACCCCGTACTGGAGCAGGGGAAGAATGCCAGGCGTCGTCCTCATCTGAGAAGAGAGAAGCAGCAGAGCCCATCTGTCAGAGACTGACCACATCCCCTATTCCCTATTCCCCCGAGCCATTGAGCGAGGAGGAGGTAGAGATATTAGGAGCAGCGAACTAGGCCCAGGAAGAAAGGAGGAATGGAGAAGGGAGATCTTAAACTGCTGGTTGTGTTTTTCTTATCATCCTGCTATGGTTTTGCTTTTTGTTCTGTTCTTTTTCTTGTAAGTAGTAGAACAAACTTTCCTACCTTCCTCTCTGAGTCGAATACTGGAGTCTCTTCTGCTCGGCATCGGAATTGGCAGTGAGCCCTCCATGCCCTTGTCTCGATCCACAGCATTCTTGGCTATCTTTTTTCCTCACATCTCACTGAGCAGTGAATGGAGGACCGTGAGCTTCATTGCTGGCGAGGCAAAACCTCGATACTAAGAAATGCATTTCCTTTAGGAAAAAAAAAAAATTAAAATCAGTCATGTGGATGGTGAGTCTGGGTAAGACTGTTGTCTTTACTTGCTTGATGTGTATAGCCTGTACCTTTTGAATCTCCATAAAATACTTTGGGTGACAAAGGACTCAACATTTTAATAAAAACTGACATTTGTCTCAACACATTAGTTCACACATTAGCAAAAATAAGTAAGGCACTAAAATGAGGGTAATACTTAATTTCTATTATCACTAGTGCTCCGAAATTTCCCCAAAATCTTGCATAGTGTAGGTATCAACCTGCTATTTTATGATAGTTTCCGTTATCTCTGTACAACATATCTTTATCATGCAAACTTATCTCAGCTCCCCTTAGGGCTAACACAGTTTACTGCTGGTGTTTAAGGGTACACTTCCTGTGGCGGCACCAAAGCAGTTCAGTGGTTCACATCTTCCAATATGTCACAGAGGAACATTTCTGCAAGCAGTTCAAGCTGTTGCTAATATATGGATTACCAGCATAAATTCACTGCTCAATATGGGGACAACTTCTAATTCACATGTCAGGTTTCTATAGCTCAAAATAGAGGCTTTCCTGAAACTTCTATCCTATCCAGCAGCTCTGTCTTCTCCAAAATCTAAAAAAATTAGATGAAACTCACTTCTAATCAGATTGGGTGAGATTGTCTACCAAATCCCAGCTATGTGAATTACATGTTACCCACTTAAAACCATTTCTCGAGTACTTAGCCCAGCCGTTTCAGGCAGCCACAGCAGCTCTCTTCACACTCAACCCCAGGGTGCTGTACCATGGGGCTGGGCATAGCCAGATGGTGCTTATGTCCCCTTGTAAATGCCTCTTTTGAATGCTGCAAAGCACATGAGGATTCCCATGAAATGAAAAGTCCTGTGAAAGTGTCAGATGTTATTTAATGTCCCCATCAACTTGTTGACTTTTATACCTCTGTGAGGAGAGAGAAAACCACAGAGATACTGAGACATGAGGGGTTATGTTGCAAGTACCAAAGAAGGATATGAATCCTTGCTTGGAGCCAAACACTGAGGCATCACCCATGGATAGCTCCAGAGATGTGCGGTTGGGGACTCTAAGAAGCTCAGGAGCTCACATTCTTTGATGATGTTCACTCTTGATTTGGGCACTGTTCAGTCATCTGTATGTATATTAAAAAAAAATACTCCAAGAGCTCCTAAAGATAGTCAAAAGGGTATGAGTCATGTTGCTGTTCAGTAAAACACATATGCATCAATACTCACACACATACAAAAGAAACAACAAAACCAGCAATGGCAACAAACTTGTGGTGCAAAACAAATTGAAAGAAGAGATGACAGTTTAAGACAAAGTATTTCAAAGAGAAGATTTGCTCTTTCTTCTGAAGATCCACTCTCAATCCAAGTTTGTTTCATTCAGTGATTCTTATCCTGTGTATCTTTCTTCCAACGACCATCCCCACTTACTGAATGGCAGTTCCAGTAGCCTTCAAAACCATAGTGGTTTTGTATGGCAAGCCAAATTAACTTAAGGATCGCAATTTAGGAGTGCTTTTTTAGTTTGGTTTTTTTTGGTGTTCTGAGGATAGGTACAAAAAGATATTTTCTGTAAATACTGAAGGTACCTTATAGTCAATATTTTCAACTACATACTGTTTTAATGTGATTCAGAACACCAATGAGAGTCCACTTCTTGATCAGATCAGATTTTGTTGTCCGTGTCCTCCAATGGTGAAGAGACATGCCACTGATTAAATGTCAAATAAACCTGGTGCTGGTATTTTGCACAACTACTAATTTTACTTCACGAGCATCTCACAATCTGATGCATATAATTTATCACAAAGTTAAAACATTTCTGTAGGAACTTATTTTTTATATTCTTGACACATCACTGATAAAACCAGATGTTTACATAGCAGAGCTAAAAAATGAAAACTGCACAAACAAAATTGCAAGTGTCATTTAAATCCTCAAGAATGGTTATAAATACCATGTTATTGGCTTTCTAATTATTACAGAAAAATGAAATGCTAAATCATGTGTTATTAAACATGATAGCTTCTGAGAGAGCTTCTCTTCCATGTGATTGTCTCATGTTTCATTGTACTAACTCTGAAAACACTGCTGGAGTTAAATATAAAATAGCAGTTTGGTTATTTTTTTTTTTTTAAATCATGCTTCACAGTTAGATTTACTGATCCAGTTAAAACCGTATCACTTCAAAGCCTAACAAATAAAACAGTTTTATCTAACGTGCTAAGAAAACCAGGTCAATGAATGCTTTTGACTTACAGAATGTACTGACTTCATTTATTAAACAGACAGCTCCACTCAGTGAGGGTCTGTTTTTTAATGGATTACTTTAATTTTGGATTCAAAAATCTATAAAGTCATTCTGAAAAGTCTTTAAGAATGTGTACATACAAATTCAAATATGTATATATAGTCCTGCTGGACTTAATGACATTCAGTTTTTTAAACATCTGCACCTATGGAGTGTTTCGCTGGATGGGGGCTGTACAAAACCTTGACATCTGGATTAAAGCATAAGCATCAATAAAATGTGTATCTAAATCAAAACTGTAGCATAGTTCTAACTGCATTGAGCACTTAGATAACCCTATACACTTAGAAAATCCCATATGGCAAACACATCTGTGGCATATAGCAGTAGATCATCAAGGATTAGGGGTCTTATGCATCTACAGACCCAATACTAAAATGAAGTCCTATTTGGAAAGTCAAAACTGAGATGAGTACAATAGTTAAATCATTAAGAAAGGAAACTTTATAAAATAACAACACATGGTACATAGGATAGAATTTCTCATTTGTAGAGATTATGCTGGGCTTTCAGGGCTTTCAGGGGGAGTTAGATGTTGCCTACACCATGCTTTATGGTGTCCATATGAGACTGAAGCATTGCAGCACTAAACACTATACTATACGATACGATACTATACACTGTGCTATATATTTCATGAAGGAATATAACTGTCTAAACAACTGAGCAACGGTGTAGACTGGTCCCAGGCAGCTCAGAGACTAATTCGTGAACCTCCTGGCAGTCTTCCCATTGGAGTATGAATAGCTATACTTGTTTTGGCAATGGGTACACATCTACAGGAGGGCAGATCCTGAGGATAAGGATACTAAGGCTGCTTAGCACTTTTAAAGATACAGAACCACAGCTACCACGATTTATTGGTGTTACAGCGGAGCTTTGACTGGTACATAGGAGTTCTCACTAAACAAAATTTGCACAGCAACAAGAAGAGAAAGCTGCTTTCTACTAAACACTGCAGTCTGAAAATAAGCACCCAGGTTTTACCCAAAATTAATACACTTTTTTTTCTTCCCTCCCTCACCCCTTTCTTTCTGAAGCAGAATATTGAGACAAGAGAAATGTCCTTTCTGGAGTCTTAAAAGTCACTCTTTTCTAGTCAAAACTACTCTGTCTGGCATAGCAAGCACATGCTGTCATTTTCACCTGTCATTTCACTCCCCTGTGCCAGACAAGGCCTCCTCTAGTTACAAAGTCCAATGCTGCAGAACTCCAGCCTGAATAAAGGTGGCTATTGTGATATTTGTAGGACTTTGAACATTTGATGTCTTCCCTTACTGCTCTCCCAGGTCAGGCTTTAAGAGAACTCATTGCAGCAGCACACACAAATGCTCTTGCATATTTGAGATGTATTTAACACATGCATACACAAGTACCTGGGATTTTTGCATAGTAAAATAAACAGTAAAGGTGGAAGAAAGCAGAGAAAGATTCTCTCTCTGATCATTAGCACAAACCCAGTTCTTGGCACATTACGGAAAATTAGTAGCTTTTAAGAAAGGGCTTTTAATTGCTTAATCTAAGTAATGTGGACAATGGCATACGTGTTTTATTTTAGGGTCTATCTAGCCCACTCAGAAAATGTAATGGACCTAATTTTCATTTAGTATAGGTCTGTGCAGTTCCTAAAACATCTAAATGGCTATTAATTTAATCAGGTAATTTAACTATAGCTCTAGAAAAGGCCACCAGCTAGTTGTCACGCAATGATTATGAGGATGACATTTCTATCCCATGATGCCAGAGGCAGACTTTGATACATCATTTTCTTTTTGAAGGTTAAACTCAGATAACCTGCCTTTGGCATTTAATTAGCTACATATTAAACACTCTTTTAATAATAAAATGATTAAAAATTTTATTGCTTCTCAAATGAGGCCCTTTTAGATAGATTTAATGACTTGGTTAGAGCACTGTAGTTTGTGAACCAAACCTTAGTTAGACCAGTATATAGTATAATGATATGCTTTACAGCTTGCAAAATCTGTATTTTATTCAAATGACTGCCATAATCATTTTGGGTAAAACTTATAATGCGTTCCTCTGTATTTTTAAGTCTAACTGTTAAATGTCATTGAAAAGTAACCGAGAACCAACTGATTTCAGAATTTAAAGAAATGATCAAATTCAGGTATAGTTACATCAAGCTGTAGTAGGATTGATGTACTGTATTTTATACAGAAATTGTTTATCCTTTTAAAAAATCATTTTTCACAGTTTAGTATCTGTAAAAAAAAAACCTCTTGTTCATCTAGCAAGGATAAAATGCGTGAAGTGGTTGACAGTCTCCACTCTTTATTTGGTATAAAAATGTTAGCAATTTAATGAAAACTGACACAAAAAAAGATAGCATTTTTCCCACTCTTGCATGGTAATAACAGTGTCATGACTGCAAAATAGCTGTAATGATAATAATTCCATGGGCTGTGCCCACAGAATGAACAGTAGTATAAGACAAAGCAAGTACATGGCATTTAAGCACACACACACACACATATATTTATATATATATATGTATGTTATGTCTGTGTGCACATAGATTTCTCTTTACACTTAAACCAAATATCTAAAGATTAAGGTAATTATTAAAAGCTCTTTTTTTTTTTTTGCAGCCAGGAGTTTGGCCTACCAAAATCACATCACCTTCACAGACAGAACTAGGTCATCTCCTCACAGTCAGTTAGTTACTGGCAGATATGTAACGCAGGAATCAACCTACCATCCAGTCTTCTTACAAGTGGTCCCTTAGGAAAGAAGTACATTGTCAGGACAGCTGGATAAAGAGGGAAGTTCATCTCCAAGTCTGTTAATGTAGCATAAAAATGAAGGAGAAAAAACAAGAGCAAGCCCAATGAAGAACTGAAGAGTATTATCTTTTAAAATACACTGCTTTGTTCCCAAGTCTTTGAATGATTCCTCATCAACTTAGACCCTACTAGAAAGGAAAGTCTTTCCTCAACATCTACTCAACACAGTCATGACAAAATAAATGTCAATCTTCTTAAACACCCTCTTTACAGGCAGATTATTTTCTTTGCCAAGATCTATTGGATAAAGGAAAAGGGAGAGGCCATCAGAATTGTGGTTATGCCCTTTTTAAACTGCCTTAGTCCCTGTCCAGGTATAAATTGAGACAATCTAGAAGTTATTCTGCTTACAGTCTCAGCTGAGCACAACACAAGGAGTAAAAGTCTACTTCTCTCTGCCTTTCTCATACCTCTTGTGCCAGGGCTGGCACACAGTGGTAAAGTGTGCACTAGTATTATCCTTACCACTGACATCCAAACAATTTTACATCTCATGTTTGATACAAGAAACCATATATCTAAAGAGTTGGGGCAGATGATCGTGTCACGGCCAGGAGCGTGCCTACAGGCTCTAATTGCCCTGCCCAGCCTCTCATGCACAATGTACCTGTCTTTGTGGTACTTCGACCTGGCTTGTTGTTGAATTTATTTGCCAGGACTCTTGCTTGACCCTTCTTGCTGTTGATGGGCTCAGTCTGCTCCTTTTGTTCAAGTACTATGAGGCTGAGAAATCCCACCTTGGGCTTCTTTCATCTCTTCCATGGAAACAGTCAAACTAGACTGGAATTAAACAAGTTAGGTAAGAAAGCCAGCACAGTTGTATTGGAATGATGCTCTTCAGGGGCTTGTATGTCTCTATGAGAAGCCTGGGCTGTCTGGCTCCTGCTAACTGTTGTGAGCTACTGTAGATGACTTCACATAGCATTTTGCTGGTGTATGGACATTCTTAACATTCTCTCTTTAAGCTTTTTTTAGGCCACACCTCATTTCAATTGATTAAGACTTCTTCATGCCTCATTATATGATACTGCTAAAAAAATAAGAGGTGCTTTGCACCTCATTTGATGCTTGCAGCACCTAATCTGTGAGATGAGATAAAACTTTTAAAAGTGCTGCCCTGATAGTCCAAAGGTGGTACCTTATAGCACAGTTACATTTTGTAGCCTAGAGAAAAGCCTTGTTAGAGAGGATCATCACAGAAATGTTTCTAGAAGAAATTGTAGTAGATATGTAAAGAGAAAAACATGAAGTTATTTCTTCTTGAGCAGTTCTTTAAAAGGCAAATGGAGACTGTGTAAAATACTATCACTTCAGTATGCCTTCATTTTTCTAAAATGCTGTTATGTCATGGGGAAACAGAACCAGGGACCAAGAACTGGACGTGTTGGAAGCTATTTCTTCTCGTACTTAAAGGACACGTTGCTCAAACAGACGTTTTAGCATTGGTGTGATGAAACTTGCTTTGCTGCCTTTGCATTGCCCTTTTGTGAAGGGTGAGGCAGAGGGCAAATTCTTCTTTAAGCATGTACAGTTTTCAATAGGAATTCAAAAAGAAAGATGGTGGGAAACTAGATAGGTCAAGAATTTTTTTTAAGTACTATGTCAGAACAACAACAAGTTTTTAAAAATTGGTATTTCCAGATTTCTTTTCAGTATCATCCATTTTAAGAATGCCTTCCAACATTGTTACTCTTTCCATGGTGACTTTGGTTTTCTGTTTTGTTTTTCATTCTTTTTCCTGGAAACTGAATCTTTCAAACCATCTAAATCAGAGGAATAAAACAAGTAGTAAATCTGTCTTAAAATGCAAATGCCCACTTCCAGTGATGCGTATGCCTGCTCTGGGAGCCTGCCCACTCTCTGCAAAAATTTCTAGGCACACCAGCTTTCATATTCTCATTTTTCTTTGTGAATAATGACTATCTCTTTTCTTATGTTACACTTCTGTGCCTAGCTATTCAGTTTCTGCTTTTTCACAGGGGAAAAAGCTATGATCTTAATATCACAGGATGATATCACACTATATTATTTTACTGTGCATCTATGCTGCAGGTGAACTACTGAATGAAGGTTCAGGCAACACGTCTCTCTTTTTACTCCTGTTTTGAAATAGTGCAGATTTTTTACTCCTTTAATACTACAGAAGGGCTTCCTAATTGGTGGATTACATGGCCAACAGCTAAATCTATACTCAAATACAAATTGTTAGTCCTTTTGTGCCACTTACAGTGCCCACCAGGACTAGCTAACATGGATAGAGGGAAGAAACAGTCTTCCAGCAATGCCACCAAGCAGACACTTGGTAAAAGTCTGACTTCAGGAAATACAATGGAAAAACTCTGACTACCTGCAGTGATGCTCAGGCTTCACCCAATTTATTCAGGTGTATCACAGTTAACTCCAGATGGATGCTAAAGGTTCTATTAAAGGTTCTATATTAATGACTAAGCCAAAGCAATCACTTTTTGCAATTAAGTAAAGCTTTTCACTTTCTTCCAGGCATGTGATCCTACACTCCCTTACATCTTGTCATCTCATCACACCAATAAACAGCTAACTTGGCAAGGAGAAAGCTTTCTGGTTGCACAATGAGCTGAGCTGGCTCACTAAGGGATCTGACAAGCTCCAGAGATAACTTTAGGGAAGAGAACTGTGACTAGGACTGGCATGGTCCCTTTCAATGATAGTTAGCCTTTTGATGCCAAATTATGCCCTAAATAGGAATTAAAACACACACACACACAAAAACATCTTTAGCACCCCTTCAGTAGAAAGAAGAAACTAGTTTAAATTTTATGAGAAAAGAGAGTGATTCAACTTTGTATAACTAATCAGAAACCAAGACTTCTGGTTTTCCAGTGTCATCATATGGTACAGAAGACAGTGAATAATATAGACAATGTGATTTGGACCTATATCTTTTAGCTCCAAGCCACCTGCAAACGAGTGACAACTATGAAGTGAAGCTGGAAACAAAGTACATTGTGCTCAGAAGCCATCAGATATTCAAAAACATATTTCTAACTAATTTTGTTTTAAAACCCACCAAAACAAAAAAAAACAGATTTCTATATGTAATAACTGTAAAAACTGGCAAACTATTTGTGTGAGAAAGAACACTAATAGCTGTGTGCGAGCAACGACCAGAGATGTAAGATTTTGAAATAAAAAAATAACACATCCACACACACATCAAAAAAAGGAAGAGGATATGCTCCCATAGAAGAGTTTGATGCAAAATTTCTTGGGGTAAAGGAAGTCTTTCCTTTGATTTCAATAAGCTTTCTTTGGGGAGTCAAATGACCGAATTTAAGAGGTAGTTTTTTTGGCAATGTAACTGTAAAAAGAAAATTGAGTGACTAGAGCAGAACTGTAGGCACTGAACTTCGAGCTTTCAATCAGGATTTTATATATGGTATTTTTTTCTTAGACTGTTCAAAATGTACCAAGGACATACTCAAAATCTATGCAGCTCAATAATTTATATAGTTTAATTTAGTTTTGAGTGGTAACTGGTGAAAGAAAATGCAGTAATTCTGGGAATTATCTATGAACTTACTGTCCATCTAATCATCGGGAAGGGTTCCAAATTTACCTCCAGAAAACATACAAATTAAAAAAAAAAACCAACAATCTTTGGAACACAGAGATAGGTATTCCATCAATTGCAGAAGAGTATCTTGTTTCCTACTTAATTTTCTATGGATAGTAAGATCCCCTTCCCACTCTTACTTCCCAACACTTACAATAATTGTATTTGCTTATACTTTCCTTCAGGAAGTAGAAAGCTCCTGAAGTGGTGAAAGCTGCTGTCATCTTGATACTTATAAAAGGGAAGTCCAATAAAACTCCACATATTGTTTTACATTTCTTTTAGATCTTAAAAAAAAAAAAACATAGAACACACAGAAGTGTAGACACTGAAGATAACTCTTACATCAAATATGATGCATGACCAATAAACATCTGAGATACTTACTTTTCAAACAATTTAAAGTCACACCATTAGTTTTGCGTTACCTTTTCTGACTTTAAATTTTTGAAAAGAGAATTCAAGGAAAGACAATGCAGAAACACGCACATATTTTTACACTTCAGTAGCTCTGAAACTAATAATGAGGTTTAGTGACTTTCAATTTCTGGGTTTGTCCAGGTACATTTTGGCAAGCTGTTACGCAATTTGTTTTGCTCTCCTTTTAGAGAATGGTTTATGGCCACAGCTAGAAAGAAGTATACTACTAGTTCCAAGTTCAGAAGAGATATACTGCTTTGGAGTTCAACATACCTACAGCATATAACACTTCTGGCAGGATTGAAATAAATCCAAGAAAGCATCATATTATTGAGCTTTTTACTTTCATGAACATGGAAAGAACATCACAAGTTAAAAAAAATAAAATTTAAAACCCCACAAACAAAAAAGACCTGAACAAATTAAAAACAACCCAAAACTTATCATTTCCCCAAAGCCACCTGAAAGGAAGAGCATCCCTCTCACATGAACCTGAATCTCAGAACTTCAGGCCCTGGTGGCCATAGGAGCTTCTATGAGTTAATGTACTAGTAGGAGCAAAGGAATCAGGTTCTGATATCTTGGAGCTGCTCCATTTAACCCTATTTAACCTTGTTAAATTACATGGAGAGTTCCTGTTGAAAACTACTTCATTTCCTACTAAAGTGTAGTTGCAAACTTGCTATTCATGGTCCATAGGATCCATATTTAACTTCCTGTTATTTTTCCTGCTATTCTGTGTATAAATTCAGAATTATGTGTACAATTTGCTCCTGACCTAAAAGTAGTAATCATGACCTGAGGCAATACAGAAATATCATCTGTTTCAGCATATACCTTGGCCCATGACAGAAAGCACGTGTTCCTTTTATTCTATTCCTGGCTTAGCATTCAGAACAATACAGAATTTTTCACTTCCAAGGAAGTGTTTGAAATTATTTAGCATACTTTAATCATACAATTGCCCAATATAGAGTGATGAAAGATCAAAGTTGACTGTCTTTGTGGCAATAATATCTCAGGAGTTGCAAGGAAGTGATTAGTTTCCTGTTGATAACCCCATTCACTAGTCTTAAAATCTCTCTCCCTCCAGTACAGTAACTCTGAAAAAGAAACCTTTCCGTATGGGTTACACATCCTCAGTAGTAGTCTACTGAGCTCAAGTGTCATGTTCAGCCACATGTACAAGATATAAAACTGCATTTTCATTACTGAAAATTCTTTGCCTGTAGCAGTCCCTGTTGCAGAAGAAAAGTTTGATATGCCTAGTGAAGGGGAAAAATTCCCACAGACATGTACAACTTTTCCTGTGTAGGACTGCAGCAAAGATTCTTAGTTTTACAAGAACTAAATGTAATCTAGCTTTGCCTAACAACGGCTACCTGAAAAGCATAGGAGCTTTCCTTTCACTAGAATAATTCCATGAAACATTATTCTCTGCCCATATAAACCTGAAATCCAAAGCTGTTGTTTCTCTGCTGTTTTGCTGTCTCCCCTCAAGGACAGAATCTTGGGGGTTTCGTGTAATTTGTATGAAAATGTAATGCTTTCTGGCTCTTTCATTTATGCTATGCAAAGTCAGTATTCTCCTCTCCAGAATTTAAAGCATACCCAGTGAAACTTGACAGGAAAGGGAGGGTAGGTGGAGGAAGGTCTTAGAGGTCTGAGAAAGTGAATATAATTTACAATGCCTAAAACCATAAAATCTCATTAAATATGTAAAGCTAGCATAGTTACTAGGAAAGGAAACTAGGTAGGGCTGGCCTCAAGCACAGAAGACGTATTCCACAGAGACTCCCTGGTGACCTTCAGTGGGGAGAGAACTCCATGCAGGTGAGCTTTCCTACACCATGGCAGTCTTGTGGGACATTGCCCAGCAAGGTGAACTTCTGCGACACCATTCTGCTTCCCCTCCTTCTTTGTCAATAGTGAACAAATATAGACACAAATGCTGCACTTCACTTGTCACGTTGTTCCTTTGCTTGGGAGCAATTGCTGGGTTGAATAAGAAACCGTTGTCCTGTTGCATAAGATTTAAAGACCATTCCTGTGAAGTATCCATGATTTTTTTGCAATTTCTGCTCTAAATCTGATCAGCAAGTGTTTTGAGTGTATAGGCAGGGTGTAGGAAGTGTGGCTGGACCCTGAATAATGATCCACAATGGCCAAGGAAAGTCCATCATTGGGTGGATTTTACCCTTGTCTCCCATTCTGGTTTGAAATTCTTTTCTGAGTTCTCCCAAACCTATTCTAGCAAAAGTATTATTAAAATGGTGAGTTAACGAAATGCTTTATTTCAACAAATAGATTTTTCAGACAAAATGCCATTTTTGAGCTTTCCCAAGCGTATGGCGCTTAGTCAGCAAATGGGGTCCATTTCTCTGATCTCAGTAAAATACAGAACCGGATCCTACACTTCACAGATTAAATCATATGTGTATTGGTCAAACAGTGTGGAACTGATTCCAAAGACTTAAAAATGCTCACTGTTTTTAAAAAGCTCACTAAATGCAAATAATTTACTATGATATCAACTGAAATCCATCCTTCTGTTTTTAGCTCCTTTTTTCTTTTATTTCCCTTCCGCTCCTTTCCACCTGTTTGGTTGGAAAAAAATAATGTTCCTTCTTAAGCATAACACTCAGTCTCCCAGTTTTGTTATGGGTATGAAAAACACATGCTCAAAAGAAATACACCTGGCTCTATGCAGTTTTCTAAATTACAAGATGCAATGAAAGAATTGTTGCATGTCTTACTCCAAGTATTAAAAAAAACGCTGGGTTTTTTCCTTTGCATGCTTCACATCCAATCAATTTACAATGTGACAGAATTCCTAGAAAACCTTCTTTCTCACTGTATAAAGGCCTCGTATTCAAGTGGTTTTGAGTGATAATTCAATAGGATTAAATTACACTCATGTGACAGCTCAACCTCACTAATGAGGTACATTTCAGTAAACTGTTGACAGAACTGTCTGGAAGGCTTCTTTAATTTACCAACATGTAACAACATGGGAAAAGCATTAGTCAACTAGATGAAGATGAATAAGCATTGGGGTCTGGGGGCATTTTACATTAACACATGACAACCTAAAAGTGTTTTTGTCACTTGCTCTATTTAGCCCTCGGCAGTCACTGAATAACTGGTACCTGTTAGTGTGATTGACTTACCAAAGCAACAGAAGGGATTACATTTACAAATGCCTATATGGAAAACATGCCAGAGGAGTGTCTTTTCTTTTTTCTTAAGAGATAACAAGTTGTTTTGTGGGAAGATGTCTTACAGCTGCAGCCAGGCTGAAAGAATTTTTCAGTCTCTTCAAACAGACTGCCAGAGTACTATATTGTTTATTTAATTTCAGATGTTCTTTAAACTGGATTTTTAAAAAACTTTTTTAAAACATAAAATTACATACAGCTGTTCACTAGCAATAGTATACACAACCTTTTACAACACAAAAAATGTGAGAGGAAGAGACAAGGGTGCAGACAGACTCCATAGCTTCCAGTAAAACAACCAAACGCTTTATGTATATCAGCTTCTGCATATATACTGCCATTATCATGCTTTAAATAGAAGCTGAGGGATATTTAAGGAACTGATAGTATCATTAGACAGAGAAACTGAAATGCATACAAAAGTGAAGACAAAGCAATGCCAATAACTTTAAAAGTGCAGCTTCCTGTAGGTGTAAATTAATGCAGGCAATTTTAAATGTGATGAAAAGTCTCTCACTTGATACGTCAACTGATGTATCTGCTGCACTTTTAAAACAAGAAAATTGGAATATTTAGTACTTCAGCACTATGGGCTATGGGAAATAGCCCACCAAAAGATGAGTCTGTCTTTCTATTTAATTGGTTTGCATATTCAATGTGAAAACAAGGCAAGGGGCAGGGAAGGTATTTATTCTATTCCTTTTCAGTATCACTCTGTGCAATGCTCGCAGTTATGTGTGAGTTTACTTCTCTCAAAGCAACCATCTGCTTCAGAAGAATTCCCTGATGAGTGGGAGAAAAAAAGACAACTGAACCAGAACATAAGTTTTCCAACACAGTGGAAACAAGATAAGCATCCTGATCTAAGACTGGTTGAGGACTGAAGGGCAGCAGCAGATTTTGTAGGCTTAAAAAAAGAGAAAAATTGAAAGGCTAAAATCACTTGATGGGACCCAGACCCCAAAACCAGATAGCTGCCCAATTACATTGAATTTGAACAATGTGAAGAGAAACAAAAGAGGTGTAAATTTAACTTGCCATGAGTAACACTGATGAGGTTAAGTAATAAACACCCAAGGAATCTTTTAGAAGATCACAATTGTATTTGTGTTAGTCTGCTGCTCTCTGTGGGGTACCATCAGCTTAACTTTTTCCATCTGTACTACCTGAACTCACCACTTCTTTCATCTGTTCTCAATGCACACAAGGATTCATCTCACCATTGTAACCCTATTGTTAGTCATAGGGTCATAGGGTCACCCTATTGTTTGTCAGAGTAACATAACTGCCATAATCTCAGGTACAGTGGCCCCCTCTCACCTTCCAGTCACTTACACATTGAAAACTCTGGCTCTGTACAACAGCAGACCCACACAACAGCACACACATGATATTAAGGACAATGTGAGTGACAAGTAAACTACATTTTGGTCCCTTCACACCTATTATCAACAACTTCCTGCAAGAATAAAAATACTGAAGGTCTGGCGCTAGCAGGTGCTTTCTTCAAATCTCTGTCCTCCTTCACCTCTCCCTTCTCACCTCCCCCTGTGACTCTCCTCTCTGTACAGCTGCAGAGCTGGTGTTTTGTAGGGGTTATGCTCTCCTTTACCACAAGTAACGGGAAGCTAAGAACATTGACTGCATTTGTAAAATCATTTTGAAAATGTATAGAGAAATGTCTCCAATGACAAATATCCAGAAGGAGCAACAGGGGAAGGGAAAGATGATTGTCGTATATAGAAGGGCTCATTTAAAATTGTTTCTGAAGACCCTTGTACCTTGTAATCCCAGTGATGGCTGATTGAAAGCACTGATGCACTGATGCCACAAAAAATGGAGTGGAAAAATAGATGCATGCTGTGCCGATAATGTATCTCTTTTAACAGTCTGAGTCTCTGGGGCTAAAAAGGGCTGGTGCGTGACTTTGTCTCTCTTCCTTTTTTTCCTCGACTCAGATGCAAGTGTATTTATGATGCAGAAAGATGAAAACTCTTTGTCACGAAAGTTAACATTTTCCACTGAGTTTTACTATTTACTGGTATGGGAAATTACTCACAGAGCTTTCACTGATGCTGCACCAGCGGAGCTCACAGTCCTGCTGCATTCACCCTCACAGAATTGTTTGAAAGGGAGATAAGACTCTTACCTACATTTTGTGTATAGCAGAACTTGGGCTCAGAAGCTGATGCATTCAAAATCAGTGACGTGCCCAACAGTACATGAAGTTTTCTGCCATGACAGGGCCCTCAACTTTGGTCACCTGTTTGTCTATATAGAAAAATTAGAATTGAAACAGCTTTCTTTTCAGGGGAAAAAAAAAAAGGCTTCTGTAAACACATAACTCCCTTCTAAATTGGTTCTTGTGTTACCAAATGTCTAGAGCTGCCACATGACACCCTGAATAATCCTCAGGATTATATCATCAGGCATATTAAGAAGTCTGTTCATGGGTTTAAATGTTTTCCTGTTCAGCTATTTTATTAGTAACAGTTTGTAATTAACTGTGTAATTGGTAAGTGAGACTGAAAATGCTGGCATCCATCGGCTAGCCAGGAAAGGGATAAGAACCCAAGCACCCAAAATACCAACAAAAGTAATTTGTCTAGCCTGTTGGAAACACAGAGGTTGCGTTAAGCTTTTCTGAAGCACTAAAATTTCCTAACCAGTCACAAGCTTCCCAATATGTCCGATCTATTCCATTTTGAATCAAGAAGTAATTGCAAATTCAAGAAAAACTTCAAGAGCAGCATTGTAACCTTAGGAATAACTTCAGCTGGTTTCCAGGGAAAAAAGGCACGAATCTTTTGAAGTTGTTCCTGCCCATGAATACTCGATCACTTACAGAAACCAGAACTACATTTGTAGAGAGGTGCTCTTTCAGAGACCAGAGGCATAGGTTTGACCTCTTTTTCCTTCTGTCAAAATAATTGGAACAAACAGAACTGAAGAAATCAGTCTAATGAAAAGGTTTTTTTTTTTTCAAGTTCATTCCATGTATTTTCAGAAAGACATAAAAAGAACGGAAAGCTAAGATACTGACTGTGTCCTCATTTACTTCTGGATGACACAAAGCTACTTCAGAGCATCTATGAACCTGAACCACTTCTCCTTCTTAGTGAGCCAAAATCTAGGAAAATCCATGCAGTATGAACTATGCCATATTCTTCTCATATATCATGACTTTCTGAGGTACAACAAGTGAAGTTTGGGAAGTGAGTATAGCTGAATGAGCACAAAGGGCAAACCTATACAGGCTCTCTGAATACATCATAGCCATCAGAAGTAAATTCACCAGTGGGTTAAATTTATACTCCTCTGGCACATCAATGGAATGACTAAGTTCACATTAGTATTGTTTATTATCCTTTCTCTACAGGTGGAAAAACTGATCAGTGCAGAACTTGAAGTAGGATACTGGAATGCCAGGAAATTACAGATTTTGAGTGCTTCTTACTCAACACCACCAACAAACGCACACAGCCCAGGCTTGTTGGTCATGCTCACCCTCAGCAAAGTCCACGAGGAACACTCAGCAGCCTCCTTTGCTCCATCCCATAAGGAAAGTACAACAATGCCTGATAATTCCTGATAGTGTTATTGTGGAATTCCAGAGCTGGACCCTGACGCTATTTTCTCTTTGTGTTGAAACATCCTTCAGTTAAGCCCATCACTGTCTCAATTCTTTTGTTCACAAAGAGCCCCCTAAGGCATTGTCCTTTTTTTCTGAGACTGGAACACAAGTACCTTACCAGTGGCAATGCCTCCAGGTAGTGCTATCTACAAAAACTGTACCTTCTCAACCCACAGGCAGTACAGGCAACTGTCAGAAAGGACAGTCAGCTCCATCCTCTCCTGTATGGGTCCGGTTCCCTAAACACAAGTTCCATTCCTATCTCTATCGACTGCAGGTAACCTCTTGGGCAGAGCTGTTGATCAGAGCTGGAGGTTCAGCATCTGCACTCAAGGCAGCTGCCTGCTAGTGTGGCTTCTGCCTGCAGGTGTGGGCCTGATCACTTGTGGAGACATGACCACAGGTAATATCTGCATGAAGGCATCTTACAGCTAATGAAGTACCTGAACAAAAGCAAACAGGTCCTTCCTCAGCATCTTCTTTGGGAAATGGCTCAGTTCCTAACTCATCTTTCAAAACACGTCCTTATTCATGTTTGTATGGCACCTAACAAAAGACAGATCATCCCAGAAGAAATTATAATTGTCCTAATAAGTACAGCACCTACCCTGAAAAATTCACATTGCTTGCTTGCAATATATGGACTTGACTTGCCCCAAGAGAAAAGCTGGATGGACAGCATGGATACTTGGGCTCCATTCTAAGCTGCTAAGTCTAAGTAGTCCTAAGCTGCTATAGCTGCTATTACTCTGCTCTTCCAGCTTGAAAAGCTGACAATTCCAGGTCTGTTGCCCTTATCTGGTACAAGACCTGCCAGCCAAAAGATGACACACATGCCATGTTATGACAAATTGCTTAATTACAAGTTTGGCAATATGTAATACTTTGTATTTGCTATTATCATCAAAGCAGGAGAAAATGAAAAAAAAAACATCCATTACCCTGAGAAAAAAAGTCTAATGTTACCATAAATTTCTGATAAAGAAATGAAATAGGTTCGAGTTTAATCACACCAGCAGTAAATCAAATATCAAATTTAAAACAACGAATTACAAAGAGCCTCCTCACAGTCACTTAGCATTGATAAATTAGTAATGTAATATTAAATTATTCATATCTTTTTTTTCCTTAGGACTATAATGATATACTGTACACAGCACTGATAATTTACTTAGGTTGAGTCCATTCATTTAATTATGCTGCTAAACTTGGTAGGCCAATTGGTCATCATGAGAGTTTCCAGGCAAGCTAATCACAAATATATAGAACATGTCCCTTATTGTCCCCAGCGGCTAAGTGCTAAAATGCTATTTAGTGCTCAGAAGGTTAATGTCCTGCTTATGTAAATTGTCCAATTTAACATTCAGCAGCAGTATCATAAATTCTGGCTCCAGGATTTCATTAAACGTATGTTCAAACTAGTTGACCTTAAAGGTTAACAAGCACAAGTTAAACAGGACAATTATTTAACTCGCTTCTTATCAAGAGACTGAAACGCTCTAGCCATTTAATAGTTATGCATACTTCACAATTAGAATTCTTAAAAGGTCTCTGATAAAGCGGCAGGTCATGAATTTTCATAAGGATGTCAGATAATAACTATTTATCTGCACTTGTTTTTCTTTCTTATAAACTTAAACTTTGATCTTAACATTCAATTAGAAATGATTCCGCAGAGGAAGACTAGGTGACTCAAGGAGCTTGTCTTCACATTAATTTGAATCGAAATTAATCTTTAAAAACATTGCATCCATATTGTCTCCCACTGAAATTAATTCAGAAGTTAGCAACCTACTCTACATGCAAAAAACACTTCAGCCTTTCAATGTTAGACAATCGAAAAACACTGAATGCCAATTACATCAGGCTAACCATTGTATTTTTATGTAAATTGTAGGAAAAACAGTCTTCCTATACATCATGAAATTACTTGTATTATACACAATCAACTTGCCTGTTACTATGTTAACTAAAGATGAAGACAGATTAGCTGAGGCCATTTGCTTTTTGCATTGCCCTATTTCTCACACAGCCTCTTTTCCTGAGGCTTTTGTGAAATACGAACAGCAGCTTCTGAAAGTGTTTGCCACAGACACTGCTACCTATGGCAGCGGTGATGTATTGAAAGCAGCCCCTCTGGTGACATTTCAGATCCCCAACTCACAACTTCAAAATGCAACAGGATCAAGTCATAGCTTCAGGGATATATTTAAAACAGTAAACATACACAAGAAATCTCAGGAGCTGATGAGTAACTATATTCCAAGGAAGCTGGAAGAAACTTTTTTTTTCAATCTCAGCTGTATGAATGATTTTATTTTCAGATAAAGTAGCAACTACAAGCAGTTTTAGAAGTATAAATCACGTAAATCCAATGGCATTTTAGAAAAAAAAAAAGGAAAGAAATCGAGTTGTTATTTGGGAGAGAAAAAGTCTTTTCTTTTTTGAATATGATTACACCTTTACTGAGCTTGTAAATAAGGATTTTTTTCAGTGCAGAATTTTACTCCTGAGGTTGTCTTTTGCTAAATAGAAGATAGGACTTAATTTTTTTCAAGAATACATAAAACAAACACAGAACAGATGAAGTGGTAAACTGACTGCACGTTTTTTAAGTTTGTTTTTTCTTTTTTTTTTTTTTTTAAAGTTTCTTCTTCTAAATGAGATTGGAGAACTACACATGTCGGCACTCAGGACAAATGCTCACGCGTACAGTTACGTCATGTAAAGCCTCGAGGGGAAGGGACTAAGACTCTGTAAGAGCTTCTACATGCAGCGAATTTAAACAGCCTGGGGAAGTATGACACATTCCATCTTTATGAAATTAGCAGATTGGTTTGGTTCACCAGAATTTTGTTTCTTAAAAGCACTGCAACTTAATGATGGCAAAGCAGTAGATGATGGGTATTCATTCCTCTTTCTAAAGGTTATTGAAACCCTTGATGAAGGAAAAGAAGTTTCTAGCATCCTGAATATGACAGCATTTTATGATCTCATATGTGGCTCTTTTTCTGAATTTCATCTTTTGAATTCTGGCTTCAAATTCTTCCTGAAAGAGGGCATAAATAAAGTTGAATGGCTAATGGACTAAAACCACTTATGATCAGGTTTTCATAACGAACATTATTAATGGCTTCCTTTGCACATGCACTGACATATAGTGCAATACTCATTTCTAAAGTAAGATTTAGAGCCCTATTTGCAATAAAAAGCTAACAGATGCAAATAAAAAATGAGAGATTCCATTACATAGCTACAAGCAATGGATTTCTATTAAGGATAAACAGAAACATTCACTTCGAAAAGCAGACAGAGCTTCCATAGACCTTCATTAGAAACTCACATATGAATGTAGGATTCATATTCATCTTCTCAGACAGATATGGGTATGTTGCTTTTATTGCTGTCACCAGTACTAAAAACCTAGGTAGTACTGCACACTCACATCCTAATTTGAGTCTTCCTAGAACTATGAATCTTCAATCTTCAGAAAAAGACCAGAATAAAAATTACCTCCAAATGGTGAAAAAAAACAAACCTGCCACCACCATCCCTCAAATCAAACCAAAAAATCCCAACAAAATGAGTGCATATCCCTCTGCCAGGTTTCTAGTCTTTCTCCAGTTCCACCTCCACCCCCAACCCCTTCACCTTTTTCTTCTTAAGGAATAAGACATTTAAATGCAGAAATGAAGACAGGCAACTTGAAAAACGGCTGTTACACAAAATGCAGCAGTCTGTCTATTTATTGGTTAGAATCATCACAAACCCTCTGTAGTGGTTTTGGCCTGGGCCAGGTTTTTCAGTAGCAGGGGGGCTAAAGGAGTGGCTTCTTTAAACAAAGAGAGTTGCCAGAAGCTTCCCCTGTAGCTGAT
The DNA here is from genome assembly GCA_013401255.1 of Urocolius indicus. Classification (NCBI taxonomy): domain Eukaryota; kingdom Metazoa; phylum Chordata; class Aves; order Coliiformes; family Coliidae; genus Urocolius; species Urocolius indicus. The sequence continues at coordinate 66,554 of WBNH01005504.1, forward strand.
AGGGTTAGGGCCAGTAAGTTTTAAGTTGGACCCTGCACCTGACCCAGGCCTGGCCAATTAGTGGTGGAGGTAACGTCTCTGTGAATAACATATTTGAGTAGAAAAAGTTGTTGCGCAGTTGCAGAACTGCAGCAGCAACAGGGAGAGAGAATGTGAAAACATCTCTGCAGACACCAAGGTCAGTGAAGAAGGAGGGGGAGGAGGGTGCCTAGGCACCGAGAAGGCTCCCTTGTGATATGTGGTGAGGATC
>WBNH01005504.1:67152-112053 GCA_013401255.1 Urocolius indicus
TTTATTTCTCGTCTCCCTGCTTTTATTGTTTCTTTAATAAACCTTTTGCTCCCTAAGTTGAGTCTGTTTTGCCCGTGATGTTAATTACCGAGTGATCTCTCCGTCCTTATCTCAACTCACAAGCAGTTTGTTATATTCCTCTCTCTCTCTTCTGTCCAGTTTAGGAGGGGGAGTAATATTATGACTGGGTGGATATTAGGCTAAACCACCACACCCTCTACTCTGGCTCTTCAGAAATCCCAGGCAAACTAAATGTTTTTGTCCCAGTATTAAAAGCCAAGTTGTTTTGCCCATTGTGACCATGGTACCCACCAGTAGCCACACTGCATTCCTGCAGAGTAAATGAAGGTCCTGCCAGCATGGAGAGGTTCATTCAGGCATGATCTTGAACAGCCCCATGGGCCTGATTTATTCAATAGGACTCATTCTCAAAACGAAACCAAGAACAATTACAGAAGTAACTGCTTTTGAAATTAAAGGTAAACCTTATTTCTCTGACCCTTAGATCTCTTCCAAATATCAAAACTCATTGCAACAACAACAAAAAAAAACAACACTAAACCAAAAACCCAGCTTCTCTACAGATTCAGTTGAAGGTCTATAATGTTATTATTTTCTCAAATAAATTGTAAATAATGTGGTGATGAAATCTAAAAACCTTAGATAAATGACCAAAAGGCCACCAGACCACAACCCTCCAGTTGAAGGTTTTGTAGAAATCAAGTGTCCTCACCATGTCCAGAGACACATGCACTGTTGGGCTGGGTGGTTGCTTGGAGACAGGGTAGAGGTAACAAAGCCTATCCTATAAAAGACAGACTAGAGAAAAAACAAAGTACACTCGAGCATTCTGAAACATGACAAACAGCTATGTGGGTTCAGCCAAACCCCTTGTTCCAGTCAGTAAATTCATTCACAGGAAAATTGCTCAGTTAGTCCAGGGAGTTCATTTGCAGTAATCATTTCTGTTGGGTCTAGAGAAGAAAAAACTTATTCAAGTATAGTTCAAATGGAAGCCAAAAGAGTAATTTTGTTGGTCCATTAGTAATTCTATCATCAAGGTAAATCACTAGAGGCTTATAGGCAAGAAAATTAATTTAACACTTATTAATAGTTATGGGTTTGCATAGGGAATAAAAATACGGTATGAAATTCTATTTTTCGTGAACATAGTGGGAGATTGCTACTGACCTCAGGGAAACCAGGAATTTATCCACTTGGCTTTTATTAAAGATGAAAGCTTCCTAAAACACTTTGAAAAAAAATCCCAATGTTACCTAGGAGGGTACCTGTTGCAAGAACATAAGAAGAAATCATGATGAAGACAGATTTGATGACAAATCTCTCTGGCACCCATCATTACAGTATGGGCTTGATAGAGCCACCTCTTCCTTTCTCTTCTCCACCTCTAAGCTTATGTAACACACTTCACACTGGACAGTTTAGGTCCCTCTAAACATGTTCCATGCATGGGAAGCCTCTTGACAGATCTCACATTATTTAAATCTTAACTATGGCTGTTACCCACATTCTCATTCAGCTGAAGAGTATTAGGTGGGATATACTGATTTGTAGATGATCTCCACTGTGAGGAGGAGGGAGCGGGGGAGAAGGAATTGACTTTTAGAAATAAATTACTTTGCAGCAATACATCTGAATGCAAAGTTTAGCTTCCTATGTTTAAAGTGTTCTTATGACCTTAATACTAGAAAAGTTCAGGTTCTTAAAAACATACCATTACTTGAAAATCTGAGCGTATGATAGAAAACCAATTGTAAATCAATTCCCGTTGCGCTTCATTTCTCAGATGAAAAAAATTAAAACAATGATTTTACAATAGATTTGATGGTTTTTTCATCAGCACTCAGGTGCAAGTAGCACATCAGCTACTCATTACTGCCTCACATTCCCACGACCCCATGTATTCAGGCTTCATGGAGGAAATCAGGCACATGCCTAGTAAGCACATGTTTCAAGCTCACAAGTACTCATAGAGAGACTTCATGTTTTGAATAAGGATTTAGAAGCTATTTATGTCTGATTTGATTTGCTTGTTTGTTTATTTTTACTGATTAAGGTAGAATAACTTATGCAATCAGGTGTTATTGAATGTACGTATATAAAAATGTTGTCTTGAAGCGTAAAACTAGATATAGATATTGATCTGGTGCAAACAAGTTTGAAAGTAAAAGTCAGGCCCAGCTAAAAACCACAATTTCCCTGTTCCATAATGAAATTTTAAAAATTATGAATTTTTAAGCTAGTTTAACATGAAGACTTTCTTCAGTTCTTACATCATTGTGCAAGGGTACTATCTCTTCCTCCTACATTATACCAACGTAAATACTGGTTTTGGTTAATCTTTTTGCACCTCTATTTTATAATTACTTTTATGAGTGATGTGGAATCACTGCACTGAGGCTTCTCCTGATTTTGTGAAGACTGTTACAATAATTAACAAAGTAGATTCAGGAATATTTTATAACTTGAGGTAATAATTAGGCATAATTTAAAAAGACTCAGTTAACAAATAGATGAACATCTTAAATAAAAATTTACATAAACTTTTCTGTGACTATCCTGTAGCAATAAATGACTCACCTTTTAATTAATCCACTTAGAGAATTATCTTTCTCTGCACTTTTTTGCTGTAAAACTGGTGAGATATTCTCATTGTCAGAATTTACAGGAACTGTCCCTGCACAACTCTCAGTGCATACAAACTAAGTCACTGTTATGGCACTTTTGTCACAATTGGAGGCTTTTATTGTGATTTGAGAATTAAACATTTGGCCATAGTCTCCTCTGTAACTTCCAGAGAGCAGGGAACACTTTTCTCAGTTTACCTAAGCTCTTCTGCTTTTTCATATTTGCAAGTTTGCTTCTCTTTCTTCTCTTTCCTGTTATTGATACTTTTTTTTTAAAATTGTCAGATCTGATGAACATGGCTGACAATAATTTATATTAAAAAAGTAAACTTCTGAAGTCTTAAAGATTTGGATAAAATATTCATTGACTTTTTTGCTTTCCCATCTACCCCCATCTTGACAAGTCCTTAGGCACTTAAAATCTATTCAGGACATAAACTCACGTATTTGGGCACAAGGTCTTTTTCTCATTTGCTCATTGTAACTCCAGCTAACTCCTGTGATCCATATATTGATAAAACAGAGAATATCTGACATGAATTCCTAAAATTCCAGTTACTAGTCCATGTTTTGAATTTGATTATGTCAGGTAATATATCGTTACCATACCTCCTTCCTATGAAACATAGGAATAAGAATGGTTATTGAGCCTGAATGAATGAATAAATGAATGAAATTAGTGAAGAAGAAACAGAGAGGAATTGAAGATTTATCTACCAGATATATCAAGCCTTTTTATCTCTCTTTCATTTTCTGACATTGACGTGTTAAGAAAATAACTGTTTGATGTGACATAGGAGCTCAAGTTTTTCTTAGACCAGGAAGTTTTATTTCAAATGGCACCATGGTATTGGTTGAAAGCTAATATATAATAATCAGCAACTACATGCAGAATAAATTGTGTCAAATAACACAGACAGTTGCAAACTCAAGCACTTAAAGTTGGGGAAACACAGATTTAAGATTACCCAGCATTACTCGATGCACACACAATGCAACAACCTGACATATTCAATGGGCAAGATTTCAGAATTTCTTTTTAACACCATTTTTCAATCCATGACTCTGAGCCTCAAAACCAAATCCCTTTTTTTTTTTTTTTCCTATGTACACACAAGTTCTTGGCTTCTCTGTGGTTTTCACTGCTTAGGTAGCTAATAGGTAGCTAACAGTTGCACAAATATTCAGCTAAGTCTGAAAATATGCACTTATATTCACAAATACAGGCATAAAGATTTGAAAATGTTGTATTTACAGCTCTGTGTCTCCCTCCTAAAAACATAAGTTTTACTTCACTGGTGTTTGAGGCTTAGGGGCCAAATAAGTACTGATTAAAAGAAATAGCAAGTTTCCACCTGACCTTGCCTGGAGCTGGACTACAACTTTCATGAGGCAAAACATTTGCAGAGGATCAGGTAGTATTTTGTTATGATTTATTAAATGTCAGTTTATGTGAGTTTTACTGAATATGAGATTAGAACAGTAGATATTATATGACAGCACAATATTCTGTGATTTACTTGTGAACTTCTCTTCTTTCTTCATCTGCAAATACCCTTCAGAGTCAGGGGGAAAACACGGCATCAGCTAAACCAAAGAAATGGAAATGAGAATTCAGATGTTTAAATCTTGGGGCACTGGAGAGCTTTATCATGCTCATCTTCTATCCAGTGTTTTTTATCTCTTTCAGTGTGGAAATCAGGCTTGTGAATATACCTACGAAAGTGGCAAAGATTTTGAACTTTACTATACTGACTTGGGATTCAGCCTTCATTGGAACCAAAAGGGCAATTGTTCAGGAGATATGTGTGAGTCAAGGCAATTTGTTCACAAAGTGAAGAGGAAAAAAGCAGTAGCAGCCATAGGGGAAGGCTGGAAAAGAAAACGCAGCTGGACAGATCAGAAACACTGAGTTGTTCAGTTAGGATAATAAAGGCTTAATACTTGGGAAGCTGAAGATAATGCCACAGAAATGTATGAGGGATGATACTATGCTCAGTTCTCAGGGATGTCAGTAACAGTTTCTAGCACAGAGACAGAGGCTCTATTAGAAATTATCACAATTAAGTTATTTTTTCATTTCTATTCTATTGACATTTAAGCATGAAGAACATTATCTAAAGGCCACTGGTTCTCTGCATTTACTTCCACACCTATGCAATTAAGTCAAAACTATCTTTAAGGTTCTCAGTGACCTGAATCCATTATATCTGAGGCTACACTCTGGGATGAAGATAATAGTTGAAAACTACAGCATGATGGAACTTTTTAGAGTAACAGTAATTCTGCCTGCGTAGGCAAAAGTACCTTTGCACAGAATGAGACTATGGAGCACTTTACCACAAGAACTAAGGATAATATGAAGCTTTACTACTGGATGCAAAACTGAATATGAACCACAAATGTCTGTTTGGAGCCCAGAAGGTCAGTCATATCCTGGACTACTTCAAAAGAAGCATGGCCAGAAGGTCAAAGGAAGTGATTCTGACCCTCTACTCTGCTTTTGTGAGACCCTATCTGGAGTCCTGTATCCATCTCTGGGGCTCCCAACACAAGAACACAGAACTGTGAAGTGAGTCCAGAGGAAGGCCATGAAAATGATCTGAGGACTAAAGCCCCTCTGCTATGGGGACTGGCTGAGAGAGTTGATGTTGTTCAGCTTGGAGAAGACTCTGGGTGGAACTTAGAGCACCTAAAGTGACCTACAAAAAAGACAAAGAGGGACTTTTTACAAGGGCATGTAGTAATTGCTTCAAACTGAAAGAGTGTAGGTTTAGATTAGGTATTAGGAAGAAGCTCTTCCCTATAAGAGTGGTGAGGCAGTGGAACAGGTTGCCAAGAGAAGCTGTGAATGCTCCATCCCTGGAAGTGTTCAAGGCCAGGTTGGATAGGGCTTTGAGGAACCTGCCCACAGCAGTGGGGTTGGAACTGGATGACCTTTAAGATCCCTTCCAACACAAACCATTCTATGATTCTATAATTGACTGGGTTTTATTTTACATAAACCCACTGCACATTTGTGTGTCTGTAGCTTTGTGTTCAAATTCATGATGCAAATTACTTTCCTAGAGACAAATTCACAACAGGCATATGACAGACATTGGCCACTTTGTTTGGCACATTGCTGGGATCTATGCATTCATTGTAACTCCAGAAAAAAAGGAGTTCTACCACTCCAGAAAGAAACCAAGGAGATGTTTTGTCTTCATTTTGCTGCTGCTATTTTTTGTAATGAGGAATATACAGTAATCACTTCAACTGGGCTGTATCCCAGTATTGTTGGTATTTAAACTTTAAGCCAAGAAAAATGTAACACATTTAAAATCTTAGACAAAAAACATTAGGATGGCAAATCCCTGTGCCATCATTTTCACATCTTTTTTTTTTTTTTTTGACATTTGCTCTGCTCCATCCACAGATCAAGGTTTCATCCACTGCCTTATTAGTCAAGGTTTTACTAGAGACCTGTACATGGCAGCTTGTGCCTCTGCTACTCTTCAGACACGGCTGACAGTGATAAACTGGGAGGTAACTCCTGTTTCATCTGGATTGGAAACATTTTGTAGGGTAGTTATATCTCCAGTATTCCTCAGACCATAATTTCAATACAGATAAACATTCAGGCCAGAATGATGTGTGACAATGACAATCATTTGAAACAAGGTTTGGCAACAATTTTGCTGACAAATGCTTCAGCGTATTGCTTACGGAGAGAAGTATGCTATCAGAGATGTGACTTGCTAATTCAGTCTCAGGGAAGAAGGTTCAGACCTGTCATTTATTGGAACACATTACAGGACTTAATTGGAAGATTTTTGACATACTTCCAAGACAAATATGCTACCTAGAGTAAGACATGTTCAATAGCGTGTGTGTACGAGGAAATGAGGATGGTAATTGCCATACTGGAAGAGCTTTTTGTCTATGCAGTTTAATAGCCTTCTTCTAGCAGTGTTCCTTCTGATGCAACATGATTCAGAGATTAATCATTCCAAGGAAATGTTAAGTGTCTTTATCATCACATAGCAGGCTTGACCAAATGGTTAGTGCTTAATACTGGCAGGCAACCTAGGATTTGAGCCCTATGGTGTAAAACATTAGGAATTACGTCTCCTGAAAACCTTGAGCCTCTCCATTAAACACCAGAGAGATGTATATGGTTTCCTTCTTTCTCTGCAGACCATAGCAGAGGCCAAAACTTTTCAGCACAGGGTTTGTCTTTGCTTGTAACAATGAATTAGACTTTTTTTTTTTTTCCATATTGCTCTGCTCTGCAGGAAAGCTTATGATAGAAACACTAAGTCCAAGGTTGTTTTTCCTTAGCTGGCACGTAACCAAGACTTATATACTTAGCTTTTATAATATTTCCTTGTGAAACAGCTTCCTCAGCCATGTAATAAATTCTGTCACTCTTTTCTGACCCCTCTTCAACTTCTAATTTTTCCACTTGAGATTGAGGCAGCAAAAAGAATCTGTTATCTTGACTGCCACCTACGTCATTAGGAAAAAAACATGGAATGGCACAAGTACAAAGACAGGAGTCACTGACAGTGCAGGGTAGCGACAACAAATGAAATATTTGCTTATTTTTCTCCTGTAGCATTCTATCTAAGACACCATCATATGATAATTGAGCTTTAAAAACCAACAAAGTCATCTTATCTAGGTTTAACATTGCCTTGCACCCCATTTACGTGATGAGCCACCATTCCTTATTTTAATATATGTTTATGTGTACAGTTTCTCTAAGGAGTCAGTGAAGGTGCAGAGGAGTGTGGTATTTCGCCCATACAGTCATGCTTAATGATTATGACTTAAGAAAGCAAGCATTTTAGGCAAATATCTATAGATACATGACTAGCTACACTCACATCTATAAACATAGTTTTCAATGTCCAAGGTTACTTGTACTGCACCTTTAGGGCTCCAAGGAATCCTGGGGCTTCTGTCTACCAGTATATTTATTTGTTACAATAACAGCAATTCTTGATAGCTTACTTTTATTTGTTTAGTTCAGAATGCCTTTAAGGAAGAAGTTGCCCAAGATTTGCTTTTTACAGTTTTAGTGTTTTAGCTGGTGCTTTTTCCAAGATGTACTTCTTACAGATGCACCGAATTGAGAAACTGGACGATTGGTAGCGTTACAGCTTGGCCTTAAAAACTGTGTGTCCATTTACTGGTTGTAAAGTGACAGAAATTTAGTGCTACTGAGGTGAGAAGTTCTCTAACCTAAAGTGAGATTTTGTTGGTTTGGTTTTTTTTCCTAGACATGGTAGATAGTCTGCTTTTCTGAATACTCGGTGCTAAAACAAGTACTACCATTAAGAGAAAGGAATTTCAGTACATAACTGAACAGGGGATTGCAAAAATTTCCCGTAGTCTAAAACGCTTAATTTTAAAAGAATGTTAAGTAATATAAAGGACAGACAGTGATCTAGGATTTAAAACTGCTTGTGGTAAGCATTGTATCAATGTAGTCTGGGAGGATACAGTAAGCGTCATGTGGAGACTAACATCTCAGCCCTTCCAAGAGGAGACCTGTGGTGGAACATGTCATTTTGGACACATAGAAGACAAGCGTAAGTGTTTACACCGTGTCCATGACCTGCCTTCCCGTCTGGGGTCTGTGTGTCCAATTTTACAGATATTCGCTAGTGCAGAGAGTGACTTTAAGGATTGAAAGCACCATCCCACGAGTACCCTCAGAAGATGTCTGTAGTGTAGAAAAACATGTGGCACCAGTGTGAAAATGGTGTTTAAGACGTAGTAAATATTGACTTGTCTATGTTTTGTTTTTTTTTAAAATGTGGCTGAGTGAACAGCCAAGGAAATATAATCTCCATTTTTCATTCATTCCTGTTAAAAACTGTCCTGCTTTTGGACCCTGAAGCAACATCCATAAGAGTGGCTAAGGTTTCTTGCGGCATCAGCACCGATGCCCAACACTCCAGATGCTTCTCCCCACCGTGCAACCTACAGTAAACACCACACGGATTTGTTTATTTCCACGGCTGCCACGTTCACGGTGGCTTCGCAAAAGGGAAACGAAATAACCAGCCTAACTCTGCTGGCACCGAGCTCCTGCCGGGGCTTCGGCTGAGCCGGGCTCTCGCTGCGCCGGGAAACGCGAGTCCGTATGGAGCTTCTGGGCGGTCGCGGACCCCGAGGCGGTGTCTCCGAAGGCTGCAACCGCCCGAGGAGGACCTCGATCTGCTCACTGAGCGGAGGAGCCCCAGCCCAGCGCTTGGGGCTTACGGGCCTTCCCGGGCCTGGGGGAGAGGAGAAGCCCTGGCAGACCTCTCTGCTTTATTAATGTCCCTCGTTACTGTCGCTCGCTCGGTGACAAACCCGCCCCCCACCCCGCGACCGCCCCAGCCCTGCTGCCGGCAGCCCGCCCCGCGGCTCCTCCCGACCGCGGCCCGCCCCGGAAGCTACTGCTGGCCTGCCCGGAACCTTTATGGCCGGAACGCAGCCTGTTGGTACGGGGACCGGGCAGGAAGACAATATCAGGTGGACCACGGGGAAGATGGCGGCCGCCGTGGCCGGTCCACGTGTGCGCAGGAGTGCCGTGCGCGAGGAGGCGGCGGCGGCGGACAGCGGTAACGGGCGCCGCTTTTCCAGTGGGAGCGGGAAGGGAGTTCGGCTGCTCGGATGGGCCTCGAAGGCCTCCGTCTCGGGGCCCGGCGGCCGCTCTTCTCTGCCCCGACCGAGGGCCTGAGCCTGTCCTTCCCTTCCTCCAGAGCCCGGGGCGAATGTCGGAGCCGGTTGGCGCGGGGCGGCGGGAGCTCGGGCCGCAGCCCGGCCGCCTGCAGGGCCGCCGTCCGGGTGAGGGGGCGGCCGCGCGGCGCCCTGGGCTCTGCCCGTGTGTGGGGGGCTCCGTGCGGGTGGTGTTCCCGCGGTGCCGGTCGTGCCTGCTCCCTGCCCTGGCGCTTCTGCTTTTCCTCCTCTGGGCTCAGAGAATGCTGAGAGCAACTCCCTTATTCTCCGGACGCGGCAAAATAACGTTCACTGTCTCTGAAGTGTCCTTTTCTTGCAGTGCGGGGGGAACTGAGTGATTGGGCAGAGCTGGACGAGCGCTGGGGTGCTACGGGATGTGTGTCTGCCTGTGTCTGTATGAGATGCGGATCTGCTTCCTGCTCCGAAAGTACCCTGAGAGATATGCCAGTTACAGTAGTGCACCAGGAGAGCAGAGAGTATAAACCCTACCGTACTCCGTCCTTTACACGTGGTTATCCACTCATTTTTGCCTCTTCCTGTGTTATGAGGGTATCATAGAACGGTAGGGGTTGGAAGGGACCTTTAGAGATCATCTAGTCCAACCTCACTGCAGAAACAGATCAACCTGTCTGACTAGTTGTGATTGCTTCTTAATTACAGCACATAATTGGATGTACATCTCATGATGATGTGTTAAAGAATAAGTTATGGCTGGTTGTTGAAGCCTTGTCTATCTTTCTGTAGTTGTTGAAAGCAGGATGTTGGTGGTTGTATTCAGCATTATCCTCCTGTTTCACTGGCAGAAAATACTGTCTTAAAGGAGACTAATACAGGCTTTTACAATTTTCCTTTTTATAAGCCTGACCTGCTTTTTTTATGGCCAATTAGGGAACATGGTCCTAAGTGGCGTATGACATTAAAAGTTTGGACTTCTGGTACCTGTTAGCTTTTTGCATACATAAAAAGTCACAATACGATAGTGCTTTAGAAAGCAATTAGGTCAATAGTACTCAATATTGTGATTTTAAATTACTCTGTTTTTTTTTTTTTTTAAAAAGTAGTATAAGTGTGGTAGACAGATGAAAGCCAGTCAGCTAATATCTCAGGAACTTGTGGGGAATTAGCCCTTCGCTGGTAGGACTGTGGAGGTGTCAGAAACCAGCTACCTGTCCAGCACTTAGTTTGAGGCCTTTAAAGCTGTGTATAGCATAACTGATTAGAAAACTTCAGGGTGTGAGCAGTAATTAGAATGGTGGTTAATAGTGCCAGGATGTTCGTATGTTCTGCTCTTGATTATTTGATCAAGTGGGTCCACTGAAATAACAAAACATTTTATCACACCCTAGACTTGCAGCCTGTTTTGTTCTAGTTAATCATCCACGCCTTTAAAGACTTTATTTTTGCCATTTGCCCTGCTGGATGGACCGATGAGGGAAGTACTAGAGTCTTACTGTGCTTGATTTGCTGTCTAGTTGGCTCTTCTCTCCTGTCTTGCTTTTGCTTGCTTCAGTATTTTAACTCTTCCATTTCTGTTTTGAGTTGGACCAGATGATCTCTAAAGGTCCCTTCCAACCCCTGCCATTCTGTGAAACTCGAATTTTGGCACGTTTCAAGAATTTGAGAGTTACTTACGCCAGAAAAGCTCAGTACTTATGATTTCTTTTGAGCTGACAGCTGTCTTTATTAATCAATATTGTTTCCTTCCCAAAGCGGCGTCCCCCTCTGCGTCCGTTATGCTTGAGTAGTTGTCTTTTTTTGCTGTCACTCATTTCCTTGAGCAGGTTGCGCTCTGCGGTGAGAAGCGCTTCCCCCCGCCCCCTCCCCCCGCCTTGGCGTGAGGCCGGGTGGCTGTTTGCCTTGTGGCGCTAGGTGTCGCTGTTGCAGCGCGTATCGCGGTGCGCTCGTTCCGTCCCCCGCCGCGGTGTCCGTGCGCCTCGATTAGTTACCCTTTCTGAACTGGGAAATACGGCTTGGGTTGGCTTGGTTTCCCCAAACTGTTCTCTCCCAAGCATCAAAACATTCATTAGGGATACATTTCCAAGGCTGCCTTTTCCCTTTTACTCAACCTCTTATCTCGGAGAGTGATTTGAGTGTGTGAGGCATTCAGGGTGGCTGCCCGAGGAATTAATTGTAACAACAAGCAATACATGGCCCTGAGCTCTGATACCATTATATATGGGGCAAATTAAGCTAGTGATAGATCCTTACCAGAAACGGAATTCCTGACACTTTTGTCTTTGTTCCTTTTTTTCTACACCTAGATTCCGAGTTAAGCTCAGGACTTTCAGAAAACAGCTACTCTTCGGGAGATGAAGCCCTGGATGGTGATGATGAAGATGAAACTGCAGCTGATGGCGATGTGGTTGAAGAGGCAACAAGCTCCAAAGCTGGCCCAAGCGCAGGCTGGGCAGATGCCATGGCAAAAGTGCTCAATAAAAAGGTTCCGCAAAATAAGGCCACCATCTTGGCAAAGAATAAAAAACTGGAGAAGGAGAGAGAAAAAGAAAGACAGGAAAGACTGGAGAAGAGAATGAAGGTAAGAAAAATATGAGGTATTTTGTTGTGCAATCACAGTCAAATGGGGATATGTGCAAGATGCCCCCGGTGCGGATTTGGATGAGTACTCTCAGTTTTGGAATCTCTTCTCCACACTTCAATCTCCAGTAGCTTCAATTTTTTTACTTTCCGGGAAGTCGCTCTGTAAGGGTTTTTCCCTCATTGTTTTCTTCTGGGCCATCAGGCAAACTGATCTTTGACAGCAGGACTTTTCCAATCTGTCAGCTTATGGTGGTTTTGTTGTTGAGAAGGTGAAAGCACCTACTTTAACCTTAGTTTTCTAATTGTTATTCATTTAGGGTGCAGTTGACTTTGGAATAGTTCTCATCAAAACTAGAGTGAGAGGAAAACTGCTTTCAATTTAATTCTCCTGGAACTTCTAAAATCAAAGGCTTTTAGGTTGAGATTGCAGTAGTCATTGATATGGTTACAAATTGTTTGCTCCCCTTGCAGGTTTATCTCCTGGTTTTCTGTTAAGTGTCCATGTCCTACTTTACTTCTGGTGCTGAAACTGTTATGAAGAAAACAGACCTATGTGGGCAATTAAGTCATTTGTTTGTGTGTCTTTAGTGGAACTTTTAATTCCAGACTCTGATTGATTTACCTTCAGGCTAAAAATACATTAATAGTTCTAATGTCTCATCTTACCAATCCTGTTCCAATAGGATATCCAGCTTATCCATCTGACAATCTGGGACATGCTGTGGTTAGGCCACGGCCTGCCTTTTAAATACAGAGAGCTTTGGTACAGCATCTGCTTGGTTATCGTTGTCCTAAATACCTGTTCTCATCCATGTAAATATATGGGAGCACTGCAAAGCAGATGTGGGCTGCAGGTCCCAGACTGACCTGTTTACCCATATTAAAACTTAGAGCACGTTCTGCCATCTCTTAAAGTCTTGCTGATGGAAGATATAATAGGGCAGTTCTTTTGATAAAAAGGCCAAAATGTGGTCATAAACCCAGAAATTTGTAGTAGTCTGTCTGGAATTATAAAGATAAGGACTCAGAAATTCCATTAAACGTTTCTTGCGTACAACAGACTTAATGTAACATTACCAAGCCTAGAACACTGTTGAATTGCTTAAAGGGGGAAAAAAAAATCATGTCACTACCTTATTCCTGAAGCAGAGGCTGAGAAAATACTTTGTTCTCTTACCAAAGCAGGAAAAAAGCAGGTGGTGTTGTAGCCCCTGGTAATGGGAAAGGAGATCAGTTTGGTTTTAAAATAGAGAGCCTCAAAATAAATAAATAAAGAAAGACAGTGTTGTGCACAGGAGTTGGTCTCCAGTGGGCACTTGTTATTCTTGCTAGTGTTTGAGTTCAGCTCATTACAGACTTTGGTGGGCATTGCTGTTGGTCCCAAAGCTGATTCAGCAGGGAAGTCAAATTCCCAAGGTTCAAAATGCAACATACATGTCTGGATAGTCCTAGGGTTTCATTATGTATAAGTTTCTCTGTTGTCATCTTGTGGGGTCTTGGATTTGAGAGTCATCTTTGAATAATTTCATTGTCTGTGGTAGTCATTGTTACAGCATTTGATTTTTTTTTTTTTTTTGAAGGTGTTTTTTTTTGTGCTTGTCTTGAGCCAAAGACATCACTCTGATGTAACTCTTTGCTAGTTTTTGTTACAAGAGGCAAGTGAGTCTTTAACATTTGACTGTGGCCCCTGATGTGTCGATGCAAGACACTTGCCTCAGACCTGTTGGCCAGCCATTCTCTTACCCTCAAACCAAACTCAGCTTTGTTGATTTATCTTCTTTCTTTTTCCTCTTGCTACATGCTCTATCGGAGCATGCTGCATTCTCAAATGCTCCTTGTTGCCTCACATAACGATATTTATAATGCAGCTCGATAAAAAGCGGGAGTGGGAAATGATGTGCCGAGTGAAGCCAGATGTTGTCAAAGACAGAGACAGAGAAAGAAATCTTCAGAGAATTGCCACTAGGTAAGGGTTTTTCTGAATGCTTTCCTTAAATATATGTATATCAAAAAAAGGAGCAAAAGGGGAAGAAATGGCCTGCGCAGGTAATCTGTTTCCAATCAGATTGAACTCTTAAGAAGTGTCTAGCAGGAGACAAGTGATTTATCTGCAAGTTTGCTTTGTACAGTATCAAGTTCAACAGTGGATTTCAGAAGCCTCATGAAAGTAAAAATTTAAATGGGAATTTAATGTTTGTTTAACAGAAGTGCTTTGTTGGATCCATTCATTTTGCTAACTTAATGCTTTAAAAAAGCAGAACAGTTATTTCTACTATTTGTGGTGTTTGTCCAGATGTTTCACCACATTCATTTCTGTTAAGATCAGTTGCCTGTTCTGTGTTCTGATAATCAGGTTTCACAGCATTAATTGAATAACTCTGTCCATTTCTCTCATGGCCCCTTACTTCAGCTGCTCTCAAGATCTTACCTGAGAAATTTAATAGTTAATTGTAGGACAAATAACTTGATTCTGAGGAGGAAACATGCTCTTGCACTTGCAAGATCTCAGTGCCACCTTACCATCTTTACTTCAGGGCCTGAATAGTATTTGTGGATTTCTTGTTACTGATTCCTAGCAACAAGCTTGAAGGAAGATTAAAAATGGGAAGTGTTTCACATTGTTAAGAAGCGTTACTTCTTAACTGAATTGAGGTTCTAAGTAACCATTTTGGAATGCTAGAAGGTATCCAGTATCTGCACTGATTGTTTCTTTGTTAGAGGGTTTATTTCTGTAAGGGGAACTTGAATTAAAATCTTTGTTTTCTTGTTCATGGATTTTTTTTTTTCCCCACCCCAGAGGTGTTGTACAACTATTCAATGCTGTCAGGACGCACCAAAAGAACATTGATGAGAAGGTGAAGAAAGCTGGGAGCTCTGAGAGGCAACGTGCTAAACTGCTGTCATCTGTTTCAAAGAAAGATTTCATCAATGTTTTAAGAAACATGGAGGGTGCTAAAGGAAACAAGAATCCTGCTGGAAAGGCCACAAAAAATAAAAAGGTAAGCTTTGTCTGGCAGAAAAAATGCACACAAGATATCTTGTCAGTATAATTCTCATCCGTTAATGTGCCTGCTCTTCAGAACAGCTGTGATCCAAGTGCCTGGGGTTTTTTTGAGACTACTTAGGAAGAGAGCAAGTAGCTCTTAGTCTGTTTTTTTTGAGTATCAAGATACAAAATGCTAGAAGCTTTTCTGGGAAGACATCAAGCCTTGTGTACAAATAACTTGATTTAGCTGTGTGTTACAATCTAATTTTTCATATTGGATTTTTCACCAACCATGTCACAAACTGATAGATTTTAGTGGGTGGTGATATGTGGAATTTGGCCAATAGTAGTTATCAGCTGTTTAAAATTGCTAAAGACGTGAAAACTGTTTGTCTCACATGGTTTATTAGACCGTAGAACTTCCAGGTATCCAAAGTTTTCTGCATTTCAAACTTGCTTCTTTGGGATGCTTACGGTAGGTGGAACTGAAAGGCTTTGCCATGCAGGTGTATACCACAACAGAAACAAGCTGAGATACATTAAATGTAGGCTTTTCTTTCCCTAATTCTGTATGTGTGTTAGGCTGGTGTGGCTTTATTGCTGTTACAATGTTTTGGAAGGAAATGTTTTAACACATTCCACTTTTTCCAAGCATACTCAACAGAGGTACAGTGTAGTTGGACTTGTTTAACTCTTCATCTGTTCTTTCAACTCACCAAGCAGCTCAGAGTTGAAAACAAGTTGGTCAGATGTGTTCTTTCTCGTATTTCAGAAGCTGCACATTTTCAAAGAGTATTTGTGTTCAGGTTTGAACTTTGTGCTTGGTAGTGGGTGGAATACTTCTGTTGGCCCAGACTCCCAGCAGTTAACTAAGTGCTTTTCTGTGCCAGGAAGAAATACTTTAATCAGTTGGGAGACAACAGTTTGTCATGTGTTTTTTGTTTGTGTGCTCTTGGGGAGCATGCTGAAACACTGCCTGGCATGAAAAGCTCATACAATTTTCATGCAAGTGTAATATTAAAGTATTTTTTAAATTCTTCAGATAATGAGAACAATTTAGCTTGGTGCTGACACTTTATTTCTCCTTAAATAATTCCAGCTTGCTTGCTTGTTTGGGGGGTGGTGTGGTGTGCGTGTGTGCGGTTTGGTTTTTGATTGATTCTTTTGTTTTTTTTCCCCCCTCTCCCCTGGAGTAGCAGAACATGAGAGTGATAACAGTGCCAACTACTATTGTAGTAGGCATTGAATCAATAGCTGAGCAAAAACTTGGAATTTTTTTTTTTCTTTGTGCAGATTGTGGCAGGGCAATTTTCTCATTACTGGGTCAGAAAACACAGATTGTAAATGTTTCTGTACTATTCAATGAAGCCTTGTTTTGGCAGCATTAGTAATAGCATAGTTCCGTTTAAGTGCTCTAGAGATGCTTTAGACGCTTGACTGATTAGTGTCCATTTTGAATATTGATAAAGGTGATGCTTGCACATTAGTTGTGAACAAATACCTTGGATTTTGGA
Organism: Urocolius indicus; assembly: GCA_013401255.1. Lineage (NCBI taxonomy): Eukaryota > Metazoa > Chordata > Aves > Coliiformes > Coliidae > Urocolius > Urocolius indicus. The sequence goes on from WBNH01005504.1 coordinate 83,556, forward strand.
GTTTTTCATTACTATAAGGCTATACTTGTAGGTTTGGGGTTTTTTTTGGGGAGGAGACTGGTGCCTTTGATTGGGTTTTTTGAACAGCCATGTCTGCTGGATAGACCACCCACCTCCTTCTGTCTTGTTGCATTTGTTTCAGTGACTCTCCATTCAGTTCTGAACCAAAATCATAAATAACTCCTTTTCAAGTTGTTTTTGATCTGTCATACATTCTGAAGAAGAAAATATCTTACATGTTTAGTAGGTTCCCATCTTCACAGTTGTTGTTGCTTGAGTTTGAGACCTTCAGTCTCCTCAGAATTACACAGACATTTAACCACTGAACAGCACTGTTGGCTTCCACTGTTACATGTGTGCTTCTTGGTCTTTGAGGTTTTTTTCAGGGGGTAGTAAGCAGAGATGAAGGGTCTGGGTGGTGAATTCTTTGCAGCAGGAGTTTGATAGATTTTGTGCCATCTGAAAGCTTTTGTTTGTGTTGTGGGTTTTTTTTTTTTGTAGCAGCCTGCTTAGTTTTGAGTAGTTGAGAACATGGCATGTATTTCATTTTTAAAAAAAAGGAGGGAAATACATTGATTTATCTCAACAAAAACAATGGAAGAAATGCCAATCTCAAACTCTAGGCACTCTGCCATCAATTAAAATGCAGTCCAGAACAATAAAAATACTACCCCACCCACATAAAACAAGCAGTCAGCAGGAAAAATATCAGAATAAAGTTTTACCAGTGAAAGCAAACCTTTCTTGACTTTCTTGACAGCCTTGTTGTGAAAGGAGGCTTGGCTTGATTTTATGAGAATGGACAAATGTTTTTTCTTACTCTGTAGGGGTTTTTGAACGTAAAATTTCCTGATGTACTTTTGAAAGTTTGGTGGCTTCTTCCAAATGTCAGGGGATGTTGAAGAAACCGTTGATAAAGCTTTGTTGTGGCCAACTATTTAGTCAGGTGTGTATATATGGGTGAGAAAGCAAATTAAATGCTCTATAAAGATCCATCTGTAGCTGTGGGACTTCATGGTAGCAGAAAAGCTTAAAGTTTGTTCTCTATATCTCTCTCATCAGCTGTATGATGTTCTCTATATCTCTCTCATCAGCTGTATGAACTGATGAGGAGAGGTAACCTGTGCCATGTGATAACATTGGTTATGATCTTGTACACTTTTAGCCATTGGCCTAAATATTACTTGGTGTACACTCACCAAACGTAGCTATGAAAGAAAGACTGTAAGGCTATGAAGTTTTTCCCTTGCCATCTGAAACTGTATCCCTTCTTGAGGTTTTTGTGTGCCCAGGTGGGAATAATTACTTTTCTGAGCTGAAGCCAAAAGCTTTGCCTTCCATATCATTAGCTCTTTATCAAAGTATTTCTTAATCCTTGCTGAGACAGCTGACTTTTGTAATATTTTTCCCTTTTTTTTTTTTTTCCCCAAGGTTCATGATTCTTACTTCTGGGTAAGATCCTCTAATTTCCCTCCCCTTACCACCTTATCTGAAAGCCTTGCAATGTGGGAGAAAAATGTAATAACTTTCATTTTAAAAAAATCCTGCTTGTTTGGTGTTGGGGTAGTTTTTTAAGTCTTGGGGTGGTTTTTGGAGAAGCATTTATTGGGAGATACAAGAGCTTTCAAATGTGTTCTTAATGCTTCTTACAGACCAGACTTTCATTTCAGTGTATGTTGGTTGTATCTTGCATCTTGCAGCTTTCCACAGGGGGAGATACTAAAAGAATCATTAATAAACTACAGCTTTCAAAAAAGTACATATCGGAGATGCCATCTTTCCAGGCCTAGAGGCTGAAGTCATCTTTATGTCTATAGAAGTGCAGAAGTAGGTGGCAGTAAAGGATTTTTTTGCATGAATCCTGTTTTCTTTAGGCCCTTAAGAAATTTCTAAGTGCTCTTGGGATTGTGGATTAGGGAGGTACATTTGCTTCCAGGGTTGAGTGAAGTTTCTGATCTCTTTAGGTTGCACAGACATGTTGGCTGACGTAGTCAATTACACAAGGTCTTGAAATCTTAACTGTAAGAAGGCAAAGAAATTCAGAACAGCCTCAACTCTTTTCCCTTGTCGCATGTCAACAATGTAGTCCAGTACCAGAGCTCTCCTCTTAACTTTTTTCTTGTTGTTTATGCTACTACTTGTAAAGTGTTACTGGGTGGAAAAAAAACATTTTTCTCATGACAACTGAAAGTGTCATTAGCAACTTGTAACTGAAAGTTACAAATACTATTTTTGACAAGCACAACATGTACTCATTGGCCTTTAATTTATAATTGGGCCTTTGCAGCATGGTTTACTGAATCTCCTGTGTTTGCTTCAACTTGTATGTTTTCTCACACCAGATCTGCTGCAGAGCATTTCAGTGGTGGACGCGAGAGCAGGATTTCCTGGTCCCCTTGAGTAACCATGATCCAAATTCTGCAAAGTAGCTTTTCTGGAAACTCTGCAGAATTGGATGTGTAGTTTGTTCCCTGGGTTGTGATGACATCTGGAAAAAAAAATGGTGTATTGGTCTCAAAATACTACCTGTTCTAAAATAATTCACTGATAGGAAGGAACGTGAGCAGAGAAGAATGCAAGTGTTATTTCATATCAGCTATTGCTCATATGAGACTTGAAATTAAATGATTCTATTGAAAGCTTTGCCAGAAGAATTCTTTCTTCCTCAAGTGTATTCAATAAATGCTCTTAGTATTTGGCAATTTGTAAACAGTGTTTAGAGTGAGGTTTACTGTAGATTTTTCTTTTGTTCATAAGATTTTTAATAAATATTTTAATTTTAAGCAGTAGTTCTATGATTGTTCAAAGGCAGGAGGGTTACTAGGTTGCTGACTGCTGTTCTTGTTGGGACATAAGAAGGGGCATGGGGACTTTCTTTTTTCAAGGTAGATGGTGATATAGATGTGCTTTCTAGCTAAAGAATTAGATCTGTTTAAAACCTCTGAGAGTGACTGCCTCCTTTTTCTTGCAGCTGCTTAAGTACTGGCCATTGGCATGTTGCTCTGCTTTTTTGCAGTTTCAAAAATGTAGAAATGGGGAGAGGGGGGGAAAAAAAATTATATGACTTTCAACCATATACCTGTTTGGAAGGACAGTAGTCTGAACAGTTGCTTCAACTAGCTGTCAGAAATAGTTTGTTTCTAAAGTACAGATGATGGCAGAGAGAATTTCTAGAAACTTGGTAAGGTGCATCAGCACTTCTTTAAATCTTAAAAGCTTTTCCTTGGGTGATAATGACGTGGCAGAGTAGTGGAAGTTTATTACTGCAGCTGTCATGTGCTGGTTTTATAGAACTAATTGAAGGAGTAACCAGGCTTGCATGTATTCCAGGAGATTTGAAGGGGCAGCCAAGTATGAATTTAGTTCAGCTGCAGCCAGAATAGATATGTTCTCCCAGTTTTAATAAATCTTTGCATCACATGGACAGAAACTTAATTTGGATGCCTTTATAAATCATGCATTTATATCTATTTTTCCCAAATGATGTGTGCATTCTCTTGAAGGTCACCTTGTATATGTTTGGAGCTGATGCTTTTAATGTAGTTTTCTGGTTTTGTACCAAAAGGTTACAGACTACCTAATTGTATGCTATATTCTGATTTTTATCCTTAGGGATAAATTCAGTGCTGCAGGTCATCAGTTTTCTATATGCTAAATTCCTTTAAGGTGAAGGACTGTTACATAGTATTAGAAGTTGTTTGATGGCAATGTTTTTACTTTTAAGTCTGTTTACAGGAAGATGTATTGACTTATCCAGTTTGGCTCATCTTTAGGGTTATGTTTTTAAGTTGTACAAGCTCAATTCTCTATCTCTTTCCATAGCTGGTCACACACATCTGTGTTAACGTGGGAATATAGCTCTTCTTCAGTATTGCAATAGGTATTTGATTGGTGGATGTCAAGAACTTGGTAGTGTGAGTTCAACTCCTGATGAAGATTAAAGGCCATGTGATGTCTGAATTTCATTAGGTTCACCTTTTCTTCCGTGTGTTTATCCTCAGATTTCCCTGCTTTGCTTTTCAGATACTTGATCAGAAGTCAGGAAGGAAAAAAGACTCTGATTTTGCACCTTTTTCCCCCCTCATCTTTTTTTTTTTTTTTCTTTTTTTTCTTTAATAAGTTCAATTTTTTATCCTCACCAGGATTTATGTTCTTCCCCCTTTCACCTAAAGGCCAAGCACACAGCCTGGTGTCCTGGTGCTTATGGTGAGTGCAGCCATGACAACTGCTCGCACTAAAGACTAGTTGTCTGTTATCATAAGTCACGCACAATTTACTTTAATTTTGCCTACTAGGATGCAAATGGTGTGTGAATGAGAACAAGTATTTGGATGCTACATACCTATTCATTTATGGAGGTGATAACCTCAGGTTTTGGGGTTAACCTCAGATGTTTATAACTTGACCAGATATGGGAAAATGTTCATGGAAATAGCAAAAGACACGTTCTCAACTCCAAAGTATATCTTTAACTGATTTTTTTTTTTTTTAAGTTCAAAAAGAATGAACAATGCAAGGTTTTTATGGATGCCTGTAGGAAATGTCTTTCTTTTCTCCTTAGATCTATAGACAAAATATTATTCATCTTTCTCTGAAAACAGATAAAGTGATTTTAGTAGAAACATCGCAAAAGCTTTCAACTTGAAGCATTTGAGATTTGACAAATTTTGTAAGTTAATGTAAACAGGGACTTGTGATTGAAATGTCAAGCAATACTGAGACAACTACAGCTGTCATATTTGAGACTGACTTGCCTTGCTATTTGATTATTAGGGCATGGGATACTGTGATGGTGTTCTGTTTTCACAGATGATGTTGCAAGGCTTCTTGTCAGTAAAACTGCATCTCCAACAGACACATTTGAAAAACTTGTGCTATACATTTTCTTTTGATCTTCCTATAAGTACACAAAGCGTGGAAAGTCAAATCTTATTAGACGTTTATCTGGCAAATTGAGTTGGAAACCTTATAAAAGCCGCTTTTCACTTTTGGCTTTGTTTTTAACTCTTATAGGCAGGGAAATGTACTTAGAGAAAAATATATCTAAACATTTCATAACATTTTATTACAAAAATGTTCTCTACAAGTAAGAAAGATTAGATGGAGCTTGTCTATCTGAACAAGTTTGATTCCCCCACCATTTTCTATTGGAAACTATCTTGGAAAGTAATTCTCTTACTTTGAAGTTTTATTAAGGTATCAAATGTTCTTATTTCTAGAGTGTTAAAATAGCAGATGTGTATTGTAAATGACCTCTGTGGTCATCTACTCATCTGTTTGTCTTGGTAGATTTCAGGAGTGGTGAGTGGAACTGCTTCCAGCTTCCAATGGTTAGAGAGTTGCCAGTTTTCAGTTAGTGTTTCTGGAATTTACTGAAAACTTAGAAAGGAAACTTGTTAAGAAAACAAACAAACAAACCCCCAAAGCCTTACTGTTAGTACAAATGATACTGAAACTGTCATCTTGGAAAGATCTGGCCTCTCTTGTTTTTCATTTGTTGCTGAACCCTTGATGATGTTCTGCACAAAGACTGTGTCAGTTCTTCTCCATACAGAGGTGTTGGGAAAGCCTATACAGAAACATAGGAGGAGATGGAAGGGTCAGAAATGCAGAGAACGGATATCTAGATGGCTAAGATGAGGGATTGAACAGTTTACATATTCCCTCTTCAGATTTAAACTGCTTTTAGAAAGCAGCTTGGGAGTGTTCAGTGGTATGGTCTGTTTCTTAAAGAGTTTGCCACTTGCCCATGCCTGTGTGAGAGAAATTACAGGAATATAAAGTCAAAGAATCTTGGATTTGCAGACATTTAGGATATGTTGCAAAAGCCATTTAAGTAAAAGCGGGGGCAGTGAGGGTAGAGAAATTTGTCCAGACAAGCTGCTTAGTAGTGATAAAAACTTCAGTATTTCATATTTAGTAATAAAAATAAACAAAAGCTAGTTATTTATGAGGTTTTGTTGTTTGGAGGTTTTTTCCTCCCCCTCCTGCCTCAGTTTTTTTGGATCCCTATACTTGTTTCAGGTTTCAAATGTAAGTGGAAATCCCGAGTCAGTAAGAGGAGGCTTTTTATTAGCCTCACTTCTTCCTCATCAACTATTCTAGGAGATGATTTCTTAAGTGCTAACAGTCAAGGACTTGGTCATTATTGTTGCTTTCGTTGTTTGAAACAACCTTTTGGGACTCACTCTGTTATGCCTCTTGCTGAATCATAATGAAAAACAGTGGATGATTTCAGTGTGATTTATAGGAAATAATCTGGGTCAAGTTCAAATTATTCAGAAATGTGCAAGCTGCTAATTTATTCTAAAAAAAGAATCCAAAAGTATTGCAAAAAGTCGTGGGCCTGTGTATTTTCTTACTGTGCCAACAAGTAATTTTTCATAAAAATAAACAGAAAAATTTAGATACCGGGAGTGAATATATGTCATCTATAAATGGGTGACATATGAGAACGATCTGTTGTGACTCAAAAATGTTCATCTAGAGTAAACTGAAAGATGTTAGTATTTGACTTTTGAAGGATAGGCACTTCGAAGGCCTTTAGTCTTGATCATATGCTTTTTACTAGGCACTCTTGCTGTATCTGCTGTTCAGCAGGATCTCGACCAGCTTGAGAGCTGGGCATAGAGGAACTTCATTAGATTTAACAAGGGCAAGTGCAAAGTCCTGTACCTGGGGAGGAACAACCCCATGCACCAGTACAAGCTGTGGGTTGTCCTGCTGGAGAGCAGCTCTGTGGAGAAAGAGCTGAGGGTTCTGGTTGATAATAAATTAAACATGAGCCAACAATGTGCCCTTGTGGCTAAGAAGGCCAATGGTATCCAGGGGTACATGAAGAACAGTGTGGCCAGCAGGTCGAGGGAGGTTTTCTTCCCCCTCTGCTTTGCCCTGGTGAGACCTTATCTAGAGTACTGTGTCCAGTTTTGGGCTCCCCAGCTCAAGAGGGACAGGGAACTTCTGGAAAGAGTCCAGTGCAGGGCCACCAAGATGATCAGGGGACTGGAGCATCTTCCTTATGAAGAAAGGCTGCAGGAACTGGGGCTGTTTAGTCTGGAGAAGATAAGGTCTCCCCTTGATCTTCTCAATGCTCGTAAATACCTAAAGGATGAGTATCAAACCTGTAATGCCCAGTGACAGGACTAGAAGTAATGGACACAAGCTAGAACATAGGAAGTTCCACTAGAACATGAGGAGAAACTTCTTTACTGTGAGGATGAGGGAGCCCTGGCACAGGCTGCCCAGAGAAGCTGTGGAGTCTCCTCTGGAGGTTTCTGAGCCTGCCTGGACATGTTCATGTGTGACCTGATCTAGCTGGACCTGCTTTACCAGGGAGGTTGGACTGGATGATCTCTAGAGATCCCTTCTAACTCTTACTATTCTGTGGTTGTGTGATTTTTGGATCTGTATTTTCCAGGTACAATTTGATGGTTCAGGAACTGTGCAACTTGTAGCAAGGGTGTTGGGGGGGTCTAAGTACTGTTTAGACTGACCTTTAAACCCCGTCATGTCTTCAATACTGTACAAAATACATATTAAGAAACGTAGGACCAGCTGGCTGAGGGTTTTTGTCACTTGTGAGAAGTTGCGTGGTGTTTCTTTCAGGGTTGAAATTCTAATTATCTAGAAGAGTTCTTCCTTCCTTTACTTTTAATCTCATCCAAACAGAAAAATTCTTGGTTCGTTAGTTTCCTGTTAGGAATAACCATGGAAACTGGTAAAGTGTTGTCTGTGCTCTTGGTAATTGCCCAATACATTTCTTGGTATTAAATGAGCACCATTTTGCAGACTGGTTACATGAGGCTCACAATTAGCAAGCATGAAAAGCTAGTCTTTTTGATGGGCAGCGTTGTCTTTTCCAAGCTGGAATTATGATTCAACTAATTTGAATAGTAAAACTTGCTACACAAATTTTTGTCTAATTAAACAACGAAAATCTAACAAGTGTGCTTTAAGTACAAAAGTCTTGATTGTGTTGCTTTCAGTGACAGCGCTCTGAGTCATTATGTCAAGAACTAATTGATCTTGGTGCAGTGTAGTCTTTGCCCTAAGGATCCTTTTGTTCAAGTAGGTGAAACATGAAAGCTATAGGAAGACTTATATATGAAGAGTAGGAGTAACAGGTAAATAATGAGGTAGTAATGGCCAATATGATAGGCAGTAATTTCACTGTCAGTAGTATAACTGCTAGTAAACAGACATTGCAGATGTAAAGGTAAATGAGGTAAATGATGAAGCAGTCTCGATTTTTACAGGAGGAAAAACCAAACGTGACTAAAAATGAGCAGTGACGACACACTAAAAGAGCATACTGTCTGGAAACATTCTGTCTCAATATGTTACCTGATAATACAAGGAATGTGTAATTTCTCTCTTTGCAGGTATCTTCTCTGCAATAACTTGCAGTCTACTTTGAGCTAATTTTTATTCGTTGCCTACTTAATGCTTGCTTGTGGACCTTTTTTATCTTTGTGTCAGTAGAGTGTTTTGGCTTGACAGATGGAAGGACAGTGATGTAATTATTTTATATTCATAATGTAATTTTGTCTTGTATTTTACAAAATATGAGTTATAAGTTACAGAATATATCCCACAATGGGAAATGTTAGTATGGTTAAAGGTAACAGTCCATTCAACTGCCAGATCATAGGCTTATTTCCAGTTTAGATTTTATTTGATGAGGTTTTATTTTCCATGAGTAGCTCCTGGGTGTATCATACCCCTGCTGTACATCACTTCATTAAAACAGGTAAAAGGAATTCAGGTGTCAGTATGGCCAGATGTTGTCTTGCAGCAGCATGTGGTAAAATTCCTCGTGCAGTGGAAGGATTTCTGAGATGACTGACATCAGAGCTGGAGCTCAACATGGACTGATGAGATCCAAAGTGTCTTGTATGCAGAAGAGCCCTATGTTATTCTTGAATTCTTGACATATTTCTGTTTTTTTCTGACAGAAATCTGATTTATGAGGTTTTCAATGAGCTAAGGTTTAGGAAATCTGTTTTCTTGCAAGATCTTTCTGTGATTTGTCTTTGCAACTGAGCATTTAGTCACGATGCTAATGATTTTTCTTATTTGCTTAAGTCCAGAAGAATCCTTGTCTTCAGAAATTCTGCAATTTAGTTCTGACCTCTCTAAAACTGGGGCATGTTTAAGCCTCTGCGTGCCAATGCAAAGCATTCTTTCTCATTCACACATCTCTAGTTGTAGTAAGCCCTAGAGGAGGATGTGAGGATGAGGAGATTCTTCGTGGAGGTCATTAAGCTCTGGGTGGTCTTCTAACTGTGCTCAAAAGGAAAATCAGTATTTGTTGTGCTTGTAGTAATAATTCCAGTGCATTACTTGCAGAAGAATTTGAACAGGAACAGGAGATTTCGAAATGCACTAACAAAATTTCATTCATAGATTTATTTACTACAAATTCCAGTAAAGATTCTGGTGTGCACAAGAGCTCTTGTGGTCTGAGGAAATCTCCCGTGCCATTGTTGATGTCTGCAGTGTAGTGTCACTTCAAAAATATCAAGGCGATTTAGTTCTTTTACTCTGATTTTTCATTCAGAGAGAAGATGCAAATGGGTATTGAATGACTCACACCCTAAGGAATAAATGATTATGTAAAATTATGCCACAGCAGAATGTGTCTTTTGTACAGCTTGCATGTTCTACAAGCTTGAAAATGCTTCCCAAAGTGATTTGCTGTGAGACTTCAGCTCAGAAGTTCGTGGTAGTAGTGGTATGTGATATATTCTCAGTTTCCAAATATGTGGGGTTTTTTATCTGTTCGAATTCCAACGTACATAGGAACCTTTCATATAGTCAAGATCTTACCGTACCAAATCAGATGAAGTTCCAGGCAGCACTGATTGAACCCAGGTGTCATCTTCCTATAAAAAATCATTACATTATCTTTTCTGCTTGTATTTCTACTTTCGGTATTTCAACTGCCACTTTATTTATTCTGTCACAGCCTAGAAGAAACTTATTTTCTCAGCCTGTGATCTTGGATTTTCCTGAAAAAGAATTCATTATGTTAGTGTTCTTTGTTTTCCATTTCCTCCGCCACTTCTATCCAAGTGAATTTGGGGTTTTTTTTTTATTGACATTTAACACACCTCAATGTACAGTTATGCTGGGGTTTTTTGAGCTAAGTTTAAACCAGCTTGCTTGGGGATAAGAAACAGAATAACAGCAGTCATTCTGAGCAACGTGAAGGCTGGCAGGGGAAAGTAATTGTCAGATGTACTCAAGAATGTGGCTTTTTAACTTCTTTGTCATGACAAAAGCCTCACAGTATCTCAGGGTCTTGGATGTTTGTATTGAGCAAAACAGAGGAACCTGGGGAGGCAATTCAAATTAATTAGGCTTGTTAGAATGTTTTCTCAGGGCTTAAAGTTGTTGCTTGAGAGATATTTATGTTAGAAGTTCCTTCCCTGACAGGTACAAATAAACGTTTATTGTATGTGATGGTAAAGAGATGCCCCTGCAAGCTCTGGCATTTCGACTTGTACACAGAGCAAAGGCGTGGGAGCTTAGTCTGTTGTTTGTAATTCCTAGGTCTGAAAAATGTTCATTTGTTAATACCTTGCAGTTACTGTCTTCTGGACAAAGGCTGTAGGGGTATCTCTATGGTGATGTAGACATGTCTGCTGTTTTGCAGATGCAGAGACTGTTCAAGTGACAAGAGCTGGCGGAAAGCAGCGTGAAAAGCGATCTTTAATCTATGTGCTCTGATTTCAAGACCTCTTTTCATGCTGTTACTTACCAATACGCATTATGAGGTTCTGGTCTTCTTATGAGGGTTCAGAAAAGCTGTGGCGCTTCCCTGCTCTGGTTTTTGGATGATGGTGTGCCAGTAAAGCAACAGATGAAATGAGCATATCCTGCGACTTAATCTGAACTGCATTCACTTAAGATTTCAAAGGAAGCAGGCTTTGAGCTAAGATGCTCATTCATTTACAGACTGAAGCAGCTATGTGTAGTTACAGGTATCCTGCATCTGCTTCAGACAACTTCAGAAGGAATAGAGAGGATTGATCTCCTTGCCCAAACCCGAGTGGCAGTGCAGTCTGCCACAACTCCTTGCATTTGGCAGGTCTCAGCTGAAGATACTTGCTGTAATGTTATTTACCAAGAGTGAATTACGTAGCTTCAAATTTTTTGCAGTGGTAAAGAAATGAACAAAACTAGGGAGATTTCCAACTTGATGTTCTCTTATAGCTGCTGCTGATGCCATGGGTCTTTCATAGGCAAATTTTTCTTCCAAGAGCATCCAGGAGGCAATTCCAGCCTGGATCCTGCAAGGGACACCTGTTTGTTCTAGGTGACCAGACCTAAGCTTTGTTTTTTGGTGAGTGGGTGGTTTTATTAGGACTTGGGTAAGAATTTCAGTGCATCTTGTCCTGCTGCCAATTTTAGAGGGTATGACTTCAAGCCAGAATTAGTTGGGGAAGTATGTCCCTACAACAGAGCCCTAATTGTGTCAGGCTTGAGCTAATGCTGTGATAGCTGAGGTCACACACCAAGCTTAGGTCACACACCAAGCAGGCATGTTTGTTTTATCTTCTGAATTATTGGTCTGTCCCAGCAAATAAGTATCTGTACCAAAGTAACTACATGGTGTGTTTTAGTCTTTCTTACTTCAGCTCATAATAACAAGTGCGTCACCATATTATTGGTGACTCCTGATATATGTAACTAACTGCTGCCTCTCAGATGTTTTCAAGTAGATTGCCACACCTTCAGGCAAAGAACAAACTACAGGAAAGGAAAAGCAACACCAGCATTTTTCACTCTGCCTTACTGAAGGATCCACCTTATGCAGCATTGCACACTAATGTTTATATAGCCTGCTTTGTTTTCATTTGGGGATGTTCAAAGGGGACTTTACAGTGTTGTAGTGAAATGTGGGAGATGTGGATGAGCAGCTGACTAGGAAGTTCAAAAGCAGCTGTATAGAATGAAAGCTGGTTTATTTTCCACGTGCCAAGAATCAGTTTTGTTTTATTTAGATGGAACCAGATTATGGCATTGAAAACCCAAGTGTATTAACATTCTTACATAAAGCAAGTTGGGAACCGATGTTACAGTTGAACTAATTGTTAATCATACAAATAGTCTTGCTGCATATTTTCTTAAGACTCCAGGAATGTTTTGTGATACAAAAGATTTAGAGAGTTTTTATTCTGAGGGGAATATAGAGCAGTAAATGAGTTTAGGAATGAAGATACTAAGCATGGGGTTTTCTTCACTTGGGAGCATGCTTAAAATTGATTAAATATTTGTTTTCAAGTATTTAGTCTTCATCTTTGAGGCAGGGACATGCTACCTCTGTCTTTCTCCTTTGGGCTTGTTGTAAGGCTCTATTCAAACCTTTGTGGTGCCTTACACAGGGGGTAATGCTATGGAGGATCAGCATCCCTCTTTTGTTGAGGTCCTTTTTTTGTCCTGTTGTTCACTTGACATAGCCAGAAAGAAAGGCTTATGATTGCTGAATAGTAGCTTGTGATGAATTTGAGCATTGGACTTCCCAAACTCTGAGCCTTTCACTGTCTTTGATGACAATAATCTACTGTTTCTATGCATTTAAAAGAAAAATCCTAACAACAACAAAAATCCCTGTTCTGCACATCTAGGGGGAAAAAAAATGGAATCTCTGTTGGGTTTGTTATTATTTAATAAATAAATAAACGATTGAGTTGTTTTGTAAGAGTGATGAGCTTTTTCCATTTAGGTATTTCAAACTTTACTCTGTGATATGTTCAAATAGTGATTTATAAAGGGATTATAAAAGGCGTCAAGCTTTTTGGTTTTTAATCTTTTTTGACCTTTCTCTGCGAAGGTCAACACATAAAACAATTGAAATATAGCTAAAAGTGGGGGGAAAATATGCTACCCTCTCTTTTTGTCCCAGAACAGAGTATATGTGTTTGCACTAAAAATGATTACTGTGTGAACATCTTAAGGTCTGCCTATAGACCTGCCTTATCTATAACTTTAATTCCAGGTACTGTATCTGAGATGATTTCAGGCTTTACTGGACATAGCATTTGAAGTGAATTGATGCAAGAGTGGAAAGTGTCTATGAGGCTTTACCCTGGGGAAAAGGATTGTTGGGGTGGGAGAGTTACTCTTAGAAGTAGGTGTTAATGGGAGCAACTGTGAAGACAGAAAAAAGAAAAAAACAAAAAAGAGCACAGTGCAAATATCTTGAGAAACAGCTGTACAGTTTCTTTTTTTGAACTGGGCTCTGGGAGATTCCTTTCAGGAAGGAAAGTGTTAAGACTTGTTACCTTATTTTTGTCAGAGTAGACTATTTCTGCTTTGATTACCTGTTAAAAATACGGGTCTTGTACGGCAGACTTTTAGCATATAAATAACTTCTGTCGGTATGATATGATGTGTTAGATTTACAGTGAAGGAACTGCATTCTCTGTTCCTCATTTCTCCTGCTATTAAATTCTTTGTACTACTCTCTCCTAAAACTTACAAGAACATCAGCTTAAATATGCTGTTGCTTTGTCTCACGTGTTCCTAGGTGTGTGACAAACAAGAGACGTGAATAAATGTCTACAGTGATCATAAATTTACTACAGGTTTTGCATCTAGTACGCAAGTCTGCATCTGCAGAGGAGGCTGCAACATATATCCACTGTATGGTATTATGAGATGGTAGTTACTTAAACTAGAGTTGAGTCAGTTGAGGTCTGTGCTATAGAGCAGGAGAGTGGGAAAAGCCACACCTGAGATGTCTGTATGAACTTTGCTTCAAAGACCCTGCAAAAGTAAATGACTGTTTTCAATACCCTTGATTCCACTTTTGGAGCTTTTTATTTTTTTTGCTGCACTGCTGGACACTGAGCCACATTGTACTTTGGAAGTATTTTTGCTACTAAGGTTTAAACCAATAAAATCCTTCCTTAGTACGTGGAACAGTTTTTAGTATTTTCCTTCAGTTTCAGTAGGAGCCAGCCGTTCTTTAAAACTGATACCACAGGATGGGGCTGTTGCACTGCCCAAACGTGATCTGGCACTTAGAAGAACTGCAAGCAAGCCCCGTTTTCAGTGTTAACCTAAAACTATGCCCTTGTCACTTTTCTTTGTTATTCACCAGTCCAAGTAATGTGGCCTCAGTGTATTTGCTTTCAAGAGGTAGGAAATTTGGAGTAAAGTGTTGTTGGCTTGCTGAGCATAGATCAACTTTGCTTCTATTAGAGGCAGCTTTGCACCATATGACAAGCCCAGGTAGTGAGGTAATAATACACATAAAGGGAATTTGATTCACGTATCACAGAATATGTTAAATATTAAATTTGGGGGGTTTAAAGCCTTTATTAAATCCATATTTGTGTTTTAGAAATGTGCCAAGAAATGTTCTAATGAAGCAGCACCTGGGGGTTAATAAATGATATCATGAATCTATTCTGATTGCCAAGAAAGATTTTAATAAAGAAAGCCGTGCTTGGGGTTGACTGTTTCATCCATGAGGAGTAATTGTTTTGTTTCCATATTTCTTTTATTGGTTGGTTAAAACAACTGTAATTTTTAGCATCAAGTCATTTGTGATAGTCCTGTATATTTCTATGTACTGTTTGCATAAAGATCTAGCCCTCAGCAGGGCTGCTCACGTAAAGTGTGAGGGCTGTTACTTTGATTGCATGAGGAATTTCCATCTTTTACTACCTTTCACGTTGGTCTCACCATCCCCTGTTCCCTCTTCTCCTCCTCTCAAACATTCAGGGTGAAGTGAAGTCTGAAGAGGGGCCAGAATGGAATATACTGCGTGATGACTTCATGATGGGAGCATCTATGAAAGACTGGGACAAGGAAAGTGATGGAGAGGGCAATGCAGCCCAAGGAGGTGGTCTGAAACAAGAAGATTACAGTGACTGAAAAACATTCAAGATAATGTTTTATCTTCTCAACTTTGTTTGGATAACAAGTCAGCATTCTGTGAATGTACAACACTTGGAGGATATCTCTTTTTTAAAAGCAAAACAAAAAAAAAAGACTTGAACAGCTTTGGAGTGTGTTCCATGTCAAACTTTTATTTAATATCGCTTCGCCTGCTATACTGAAACCCTGAAGTATTTTCCAAAACATGTATAATTTTCAACATATTTCCAAAACATTTTGTACAGTCAAAATAGTGGCACCTGCCCAATGAAAGATTGATTTTGCCAAGGTCATTAAAAGTTTATACATTAGTCATGGCAATTGATGTATTAGTGTGCCTGCATTTCCAAATCAGTGTTGCACTTTGAAAAGTTGTTAGCAATTCGCAGTAGAAATGGCTTACAATAAACACAGAAATGCCGTCACCTTGTAAAGTTATCAGACTCCTATAGAGCCTTTACTACTTTGGCCAGAAATGGTTTAGTATATAATAAAGAAAAGCAACCATTAATGTGATAGTTCTGGTTTTGGAGCTTTAATTTGATTGGAGTCAACTCTGGTAACATAATTGTAAAATGACAGACTTGACCCTACTGATTGACGTTTATATTTTTATATGCATATGTGTGTGTGTGTATTTTTTCCATTGCAAGTCTGAAGTTGTGTAAGTTAAAACTAAGAGAGGAAAGGACAGTCATTGCTATTGTTTTTGTTGGAGGAGGGAGGGTTTTTCTAGCAGTACTGCATAAAATTGTATTCAGTGTTGCTATATTTGCAGATTTTGGTGTTCTGGCCTTTTTCAGTAAGGAACTAGACCTCCAAGATCTATCCTGTGGGTTTTGTCAGTTACTATGCTAATACCACAGGTCTGTAAAGGGTCAAACAAAAGCTCTCCTCTTAGGGGCATACAGTTAACACTGCCAAATTTTGGAAGACATTTGTCAGTGTAATACTGTTGGCTTTGTTTAAGCTACAGCGGTTTCTCCTAATTTGTTGTTTGGTTGCAAAGGTGCAGGAACTAACATACCAAAGAAGAATATATTCTATATAAGCATATGCATACAGAAGGAAGTGCATTGTGATAGTGTTCTAAATGAGAGGCTGGGGTTGAATACTGCTGCTTTCACTGTTCCAGACTGGATGTCTGATGCTGTGTCGTTTGTTTAACTTTGCTATCGTATTTCCCCATTTGCTATGTGAAGAAAATGCCTTGGGGCCTATTAATTGATACTTAAAATACATAGTACTATTCAGTCTGTTTCTACAGATGTCTTAGGTACAAACCTTTCTTTGTACCTGCTTAAATGCAAGATATGATTAGGGGTGACTTTGAAATGTTCAGCCTTCAGCGTTGAAATGTGTGGTAGGACAGTGGATTTAGATTTTCTTAATGAAGGCATTGAGAAGAGAGGTTTTGAACTTTGTGTATACTGCAGGATAAAAAATATACACACAAAATGGCAGAGAAACTCATCCTAACAACTGGCAATGGTTGTGTTATCCCTAGACTATTCATCTGGTACATATTGTAGCATAATTCTTTGAGGAGAACTCAAAGCTAACAGCAGAAATGTTTAGATTTTCAAGCTGTTTTGAGTGTAAAACATATTAGATATCTGAGGAGACATTAGCTTGTGGCCTGATATTTATTATCACAAATGAAGGCATACACCCAAAATATCAAGTGGCAAAACCACAGAAGTTTGACATATGCTTATCCTGGCTTCTGAAGGCTAGACATCTGCGTAGCAGTTCAGCAAGAGCTGGCATCTCATTAGTGCAATACAAAAATATACTACAATGAATTTTGAGTCCATGAAGCAGCAGCATGATAGTCTGACATTGCTTGCTTTCTACAGAGTTCAGTTACTTCAGAAAAAATTACATCAGCATCCTTAAATCTACAGTCATTCTCCAGTTTGCTTGCTATCACCGGGCTCTGTCTAAGATCAAACCTTTGGAAAACAATCTAATTTTTCTTAAGAACTACACGATCCTGAGGTGACCACTGAAAATTTTCAAGTAGTTTCAGAGTACTTCTAGAATACTTGGGTGTTTGTGAGTTTTATTTGTGTATTTCTGAAGTATTGTTTTGATTGAAGCACTGAAGTGTCACTTGTATATTTAAGAAAAACATGGAATAGACATTGCTTAAAGTATCTTGAGCTTCCGTTTCGAGTGTGCAACAGTATTTTTGCCTCTAAGTGGAGACAGTGTATTGGCTTTTAAGGAGCATAATGGGTTTTTCTGTACACTGGGTAGTTGTTTTGACTTTCGGTACTGTGCCTTGCCTTTGCCTTTTCCTTTGGTTGTGCCATATGCAGAGGAGCTCCTAGAATAACTTAAATTGGTAACTACCTCCAAAAAAGAAATAAACTTAGGACTCTTACGGTAGCTGGGAGTAGTACATTTTAATTGTAGATATTTGGTGGCTGATTTACTTCACAAGTTTTGTTTTAATCGACTAGGAATTGAAAAGAAGAGCTAAACCCTGTTTGGCTCAGATACCTTCCAGTCTCAGCAGCAGGATCAGCTGTCCTACTCACATCCCTACCCACTTCTTCAGTAATGTTTTTCCTTTTTGATAGCTACCAACAACAACCTTCAGTGGCTTTTCCCAACTATCAGACTACTCTGTTTTGCCTGCTCCCATGAATATCTCTGCTTAAGCAAAGCTGTGCTGCTGCCCTTCATTCCAGAGAGCATGAATCATCTCAAAACTCTGTATATTTCTGTACCTATCTATATAAAGCCAATAAGGATGGGGTGGTTCTAGTTTTGTTAGGCTTCAAGCCAACTCCAGAGTATGTAGTTTAATATTCTATGGAGCACATACAAAGCCACGAAGTTTTGTTTAATAAATGAGGGCAAAGGGTCAGCTCTTGCCCATGTCTCTCATCCTCCAGTTTAACTTCTCTTCATATTAATTACACTTATTTTTTTTTTAATTAAGCAAGGAAAGCAGGAGTTGGCTTATTAAAAAAGAAATTAAAAATCTCCCGACTTTTCTTCAGCCTGCTGTTAGGGAAACACTTTGAGAGTGGTGGTGATATATCCTTGTTGTGCCTGATGGCGCTAGCTGCATCGCAGTGTCTTCCCTGCTAAAACACGGTGGGAAGAGCTCTCGCTTCTGCAGCTGTGAGGCAGGTTCTCCTGGGCTCACAAGTTGAGCAGAACAAAAGAGCTGGAAGCTGCTTCCTAGTGGAGATAGGGCTTTTGTGTTCGTGTATGTGTGTTTTGTTTTAAAGAGAGAAATTAATTATTTGGAGGACATAAAAGTGTTTTGACTATCTCCTGTTTCCAGAAGAAGGTGGTCTGTAAAGCCGCATCTGTTCAGAGCTTGCTCAGTAGCTGTCTCCAGGGAGGAAGGCAGAAGTCATCTGGCACACAACACTGCACAACTTAAAATGACAAATTTCTCATTCTTACGAAATGAGTGCTGGCATAGTTAATATCTACACATAGCACTCACCAGTGTTGTTCACTTCCAGTCCCTGCAAATTGCTCAATGACTTCTTCAAGACTTGCTGAAGGAGTAAGAAGGCCAGGAGAAGGTCTGAGGTAGTGAAGACTCTCTTAGGATCTTGTTAACTAGATAGGATCCTAGTACTAAATAAAACGTTAGACTTCAGGATGTCAGTGGCAGACACTGGAGACCAAACAAGTTCTTGGTTAACAAATGGTAGGAAACTGTTGGTTTCATTTACTGCTGTTCTAAATCAATGGCTTTGAACCTTTTGTCAGTACGTAAACCTGAAAGGTATCACCTCTGTAGATGATCTTTTCCGTTGTCATTCCTCTTCAGACTGATAGGGATGGGTGATATTTCTTAGACAAAGCGTCTTGTTTTCAAATGCCTCTTTTAAATTGCTTTTCTGTCTTGGGGAACATTTTGAAGTAAAACTCTGGTCAAACTGAACACCTTCAACACCAAAGATGCTTATGTTTGTGCTTCATCCTTTGGAGTGGCTTCTTTTTGTTTAAATCCATGTGTTTAATATGTTGGCTATCAAATTGTACAAAGAATTGGGAAAGTTTCACCAGCCTTCACATGTGACCACAGGAGCACAGATAGTTTCAAAGAGGCACTTTGGAAGGTAGTTTTAGGAATACCCAAAAAAAGCATTCTTTCTTCTCAGCACCTCAGTCTGTTCAATAGCCCATTTGCTCATGCCAGGAAGTGAACTTTTTGAGCGTTATTTTGCAAAATTTTCTTAGTGTTTCTTAATTCTCTTTTCAGTATGTGTGGTGTTTAATGTGAACTGCTAACCAGGATCAGATTTCCATTGAGGTTTGATACCCCTGGGATTTCTTGCAGACATAAGCTGTTCTCAGAAGAAGGTAATAATTAATAGAAATAGTTCACTTAAAAGATCACTTATCAGAAACTTCATCTTTAGTTTAGAAATGGTTAAATATACAATTTGCTGATGTTGCGTACTCATCAGATCTTTAAATATGTCTATTATAGGCATGTGTTACTTTCACAAGTAGAATGTCACAGAGGGTTGTTTGCCATAGTTTTAAAACCTGTTTGAATATTGAAGTACTTAAAAGAGTCCAAAAGCTATTTATGAGCCTTTTATAAACTGCATTATGAATGTAATCTTGGAGATTGTGACTTTAGAGCCTCAGGCTATTCAGTCACTTTGTTGCTTTTAGCTTTGTTTTTCTGTCCCAGCAATGAAGGACATTCCCATTCTTGTTCAGAACAGAAATACAAGTGTTGCTTGATCTGAGCAAAGTGGTAGTGAAAAGCCTTCTTGGTTATTTGGTTGTTTGCATTGACTTTCTGGGTGGATATGGTTTATCTAAAGAGGATTTTCTTTGTTTTTTGGTTGATCCATGCATCAAAGTTTGTGAGATAATGCATTAGACAAGTAGGAAGCTGCAGATGGAATCACAAGTATCATCAGTCAGCTTCATTCCCAGCTCTGCCAATGGCAGAGATTTCTTAAGAGTGTGCTTTTGATGCAGACTTAGAGTACTCTGTATCCGGGGACAAATATTGGTCTGCATCCATTTCAGGAAAGGTGCCTGAAGTTAGGCAGCATAGTGAAAACTGTTGCTAGAGGGCCGAGTTACATGAGCTTACTGCCTCTTTTTTTTTTTCTTTTTTTTTTGTAGTTCAAACTTTGATATGCCTGCCTGTAACATCCATCCAGTGACCACCTCACAGTGCTCCTTAGACATGAAGGGCGATCAGGACCACATTGTTAGTCTTTCTACCATTGTGTAGGTCTGCTTCCTCAGTGACAATCCCAATGAGTTTCAAAAGAGGTTAGGGTTCATAAGCAAAGGATGTTACACAGCTACGTGTTGGTAACAGTAGTGTAGTTTTTTTATAAACTTGTCTTTTAGGCGAGTGAAATTCTTGATAGCACCTGCAGAAATGTTTTTTTGTGCATATGAAAGAAATAATTTTCTTTATTGAGAAAAAAGCTTCATAAAATTCTCAAGTGGGTGTCACTCCATAACAACAGAAAAAGATTGAAGATTTTTTCAGAGCCTTCAGGCAAAATCTTCAATGTAAGGTCTTGTTACTCTGCTGAAGCAACGTATTAGACCTAAGTATAAATATACTTCCACTAAGAAGATTGATCAAACAAATCCAGCTTTGGAGGATGATACATTGACATCATTCTCGTGCATTGGTGTTAGCAAAGGGACCTGGCAGTCCTTGAAAGATGTTCAACACCTTTCTGATGTACCAGTGCAACCAGCAGATCAGATCAGGATTGCCAGTGTCACTACTGTTCTCTCCTTCTGCTATATTAGTTATTTTCATTGGCTTTGGTTTTTTTAACTGTCAAAGTGTTCTTTTAAGTTTTGGTGTCATTGCCTTGAACTAAAGCAGAAGTGAAATACATTTTTATGTGAAAAAGATAGTTCAAGTAAGAAGGGAAATTATTTACCTGTGTGTCTTTCTATCATGCCAGTATTATGCACACTGGAGACAGACCGTTGTCTTGGTTGTCCTTCACTTCAGTTACGGTTGAAGTACGTTGCTGGACCATCTGCCTTGTGACAAATCAATTTCTTTTACTTTATTAAGAGACTGGAATGATGGGCCTGTGGACTCTGGTCCTTTATGTGGGGATAGTACTGTGTGTGACATCTGCGTTGTCAGCCAATGTGTAGGCTTTTCTAAGCTCAGACTTTGCTGTCAATGAGGTGGATGTTCAAATAACACATATTTGTGAGAGCGGGCATTTTAATTGTCACTCTATAGCCGTGATGAAGTTTGGAAGTTAATGTCCAAAGGACGAATGGAGTTGATATCACAGTTGATATATTTAATGAAGATAGTTCTCCCATTTGTGTTACCTGCTGTTCTTAAATCTTGTTGGCATAATACCTTTCTCTTATTTTCTAGAAAATGCAGGAGTCCTAAATGTGTGGAAAAACACCACAATTCTTTTGATCTTCCTTAGAGATCTTTGTCCTTAGCCCACATCCTGCTTTGGATGATAGGAGAGGTGCTCTTAGGTGGTCCTAAGTTCCGGAGAGCACTTCACAGAGCACACTCTCAATGCAAACCACCTAGCCTGAGAGGGGTCATGTGTGCTGTCTGAGTTTCAAAACGGGTGTTGCACAAATTCTTTGTGTGGTGTACAGCTGGATGTGGCACCACACTGAGCCCCACGGTGGGCCTGGTGGAGGTGCCTCTCAGCTTACTGGGGGCAGACTGGACCCAAACTGGAACCTCTGGGTGGCATGAATCAGGAAAGCACAGGGCATCTCCATCTGTGTACAGGGCTTGGAAGCCCTGCTGCTGGGAAAGCTGAGCAGTTGTGTAAACCTTGTAGCCTGTGGAGCCTGCAGCTGAAAACCAGGAGAGTATGTGTCTTTAACCGCAATTCCATCTAAAAGACACTCAGTTTAGGAGAAGCAGATACTGAACACCTTGACTACTCCATATACATGGCTTGTTCTAGATCCAGCTCTAAAATAATCCAGATCTGGCTCAATTATCATCACTATTACAGAAACGGATCTTCCTATTCTATTTCTAGATCGAGTCCCCAAGCTGAAACCATCTAGATGGAAGGCTGCAGTTTGATCAATGATCCAAGAATACCACTTTCACTGGTTCCAGTAGCCAAGCATAGAAAACAGGTTTAAAAATGTGTAAGGCTGAAAGGCAGCCCACAGACCTCCAGAGCTAGTTTGACGAGTGCAGCACAAAAGCCTGAATATTGCATGAGTTCTGGTTTGGTTTGCTGTTGATTTTTTTTTTGTTCCCTTGAGGTAATATAAAACAGTGCATTGCTTTCTGTAGGCTTGCTAGGATCACCTTGAACATGTGTTGCTTAAAAACCGTTAGGAAAAAACATTTCTGAAGCTACATTAGTTTATTAGAGCTTTTCCTCTAATGCAGACTATACAAGCAGCTTGTGAAGAAGGGAGGACTCCAGATACAGTGCTGTTTGGTTTTTGTATCTGCAGAATATGACTCAAAGTATGGCATTACTAGCTGGCCCATTTTTTGAAGTTGATGCCAACTAATTTTGCTCTGTCTGTAATCTTAAAACTTTAGCAGTGCAATCTAGGCTCTTATTCTAACTTGAGTTGCATACATTTATTCAACAAATTAAAATTCTGTAGGTGCTCTGTTAGGAATACAATATTTATAGGTATCATTTGTGTGGTACTTAATGAGGTATAACCCAAATCATCACTGAGCAGTTCAGAAATAGAAGGCAACAGCTGTAATACTCAGAAAGATGCAGGTCAGAAGTTCAAACATTGAGATTAAAGGGGTGACTTTTATTCTACTGTCTTTACTTTGTCATGCTTGCTATAAGCAGATGTCAAGACCCTCTGGTGTATAAACCTACTGTGCTTATATTTCTCTCCCTTTTTTTTATTATTGTTTTTATTTTTAGCCAGTGAATCTGATCATTTTCCTCTGCTGATATTTCAGTCTTACTGTAGTGGAAACAGGATTTCCTGTGGTGATTAAAGCCACAGGTGCTAGGATTAAAGCAGGCTTTTTTTTTTTTTTTTGGCGGTACATAGACTAAAACTGGAAGGGTACAGAGAAGATTAGTGTGGCATCCCCAGGGCTGACAAGCAGATTTGGAAGAGCAAAAGGAGATCAAACTGGGAGGTGTAACCATTGAGGAATTTCTCTGGCATTCACAAATTTTTTTATCAAGACTTCAGTCTTAACTGGTTTAAAGATGGGAATTGGCTGTTGGAAGCAGAAACTTCTCTGGATACAACACTGATGGGTGCAGCTTTTAGAGAAAACATATTTTTAGGATAAGTGGTTTAGACCATTGATCATTGCTTCCCTTCCTTCAGACCCCCTAGTGTCCAGCTGTGCTCTTCGAAGAGAAAGGGCCGCTTAGCTTCAGGGAAGCTGTTTTCTGGATTGTCAAATCCAAGCCATGTAAGATTCAGATAACTCTAGCGCTGAAATACAGACTAATGGTGATGCTCCTTTCTATTCCCTTTTCCTCTCATCTGTAAGACTTCTAGACAGGGAGTTAGGTTCTAGGGATGGTTACAGCGTCTCAGCACCTGAGCATTCACCTTTCCTTCAAATTTTAGTCATTCTGGCTTGAGTTGTCTTGGGATCAGGATCATGATCCTTTCTAAAGTTCCCTTGTTTTTGTGGGTTTTTTTTCCCTTTGCAATTGCATTCTAGATGTCTTTTATTAAGGTGTAGTTTTAAACACACAGACTATACATACTGTATGGACATGACGGCTTGCTGTTTGCTGTAATACTTTGTTCCCACTCCATGGTGGAGGTGGTGCCATTCCATAAGATCAGAGGTGACAACTGAGTGGCTATTTGGACCAAATCCTGTGGAGTACTCTCTTGTGATTGTTTCCACTGAAGTTAATAAATTTATTTGTAGGAATGAGAACTTTTATTTTTAAATATATATGTATAAAAAGAAATAAAATGTGTCTAGCCATAAATTTCTATATACAAGTTCTCATTTCTACTGTATATAACCTATATTACATATTTGTTTATATATATATATGAAATATATTAAAAAATAAAAGCTCGCATTCCTCCAAATATATTCTCTCTATATATATCAGAAACATACCTTTGATTTGAAAGTTGACAAGTAGTTACATATGTATATGTATATATGGATAGCAGTCTTGCGTGTCAAACAGCATGTTCCATAAAGTAGCCTTTATCTTCTGGAACATGAGCGTTGCAGGAGTGGGCTGTGGTTGTGTGAAATGCAATCCTAGGGGTGGTGGGGCTGCTTGTGTTAGTAAGGTCAGCAGGATTTGCTCTCAAATTCATCCAGGCGTTACTGCGCACACTAATGAAACGTGCAGCATAGAGGCATGGACTTCTGCTTCACTAAGGATAATAAACAGTAAAATCTAAGGTTGTACTATGATGTATATATAACAATTTTCCATTATTTGTCATCTGCTCTTCACCTCACCTTTATTAGGTGCCACAGTGACTCTATGGGTTGAACCTTTGTACGCGTATTTTTATTAAAAGGAGAATTCAAAAGTTTCTTTCCTTGGCACCCTGCATCAGAATCAGTGAGATTCTACACAACCACGCTCATGGCTGCGGATTTCTGTGCATGCCACAAAGAATTAATTGTACAATCGTCCTGCGCTCGTCATCGGTGTGAGAGTTTACAAAAGTCACCTCTTAACTTTTAAAAGTTATTTCTTTTCCAACAGTGTTCTTTAGTTTGTGAAATGTGGCCAGCCACCTCACTTAACGGCCTGGTCGTCAGCAGTTTTAGAAAGATTATTGCCTTTGTATTTTGCACAGCACATTTGTGTATAACTAAAACAATCTAAAAAGAAACCACAAATTGTAAAATCCCGACCACGTAATTTTTAAGTTAATAGGAAACATGAAACCTTTAGGTTTTAGTGAAGTAACTTTCCAGGTGTCCCTGTTTTTCTAATAAACAGTAACTGTTTATTAAAAAAAGAAAAAAATCAATATGTAAAAAGACAGTGTTGTAAAATCTCTGAAACAGATAAGTTCTGTTCTTTCCCTGTATGCTTGCTGAGGGCTCATTCCTGCTTTGTGGCTTGAAAAGCTTCCACTGGCAGCAGCCTCACAGGATAAGTCCATTTCATAAAGGCACATGGAACAGATAAGTGCAAGTTAAACTTTAGTGTCTGATAATCCCTGCAGCTTTTGAAACTAACAGGTAATCATTAAATAAGAACTGGTTTGGAATGAATAAAAAATAAAAAGCTTTTCAGGGTAAAACACAAAAAGCGGGTGATTTTTGGGGTGATTTTGACAGGTACATCAGTCCTGAAAAGTAAAGGTAGGATGTGGGAGCTGAATTACCTGTGCAGAAAGGTGTATGATTATTGAATTACGATGATATTGCATTTTATCCATCTTTGTAGAGTGCATGAGGTTTGCCTCTGCTGTTTCTGACAGTTTTTGATTGCCTCTTTTGTGCATTGCTCACTTCAGTGAGGTAGAAATGGCACCTGTTTGGAGTCTAATTGGCAGGACTTTTGTGTCAAAAAAACCCTCAAACTTTAAATGTGCAGGGGAGAGAACTGAGAATAATACCAAGTATATCATAATGTATATGTTCTAGATATTTTCTGTTTACAAAAGAGAAAGCTGTTGTTTATGAATGTCTACGTACATGTAAATTATTTGGCTAGCAGGTACATGTCCCTTTCTGGGGTGAACTGGAACAGCTCAGGCAAGTGTGATGGGCCTTCTGCTGCTGCTGGGGATTTAGCTCAAGTGGCTGGGGCTTTTGGAATGGAGAAGCTAAAGCCTGTCCCTGCTGCTAGGCCTGGGAAGTTCTGCCTGGCAAAAAACATCACCATGGTGATACCAGAAAGTTTTAGGGAGCTTTGTTGCAGTGGTGAGGCAAAAGAGACACCTGCACCTGGGTAAACAGGACACCCTGTGTCACACTAAAAGTCACAAAAGGAGCAAATGGGTCATCTCAAATGAGAACACAACCAAGATTTCAATTATTTTGTTTTTCCCAGCTGGTCTGAAAGACTCTGAAGAAACATTGCTGAGAAGGAATCTCAGCAACTTTCAAAATCTAGTCGGGCTGGTTTGCAGTCAGCATGGCTGGATCTCGGGTGGCTTATGTGGAGGGCTCCCCTGGAGCTTGGACCTCCAGCACCCACAGCCAGGTACTGGGCACCTGGGAGTTTGATAGTCTCTAGCAGGGTGTTTCTGAGGCTCCAGGATCTGCAAAACATGCTGTGAAGTTGAGTTGTTTTGGTTTGGTTTTTTTTCTCCAAATTGGAATAAAAATAAGCTTGTGAGAATCAAAACACTTTTTGATGTGGCAGGGCTGTGTCTGTGGAGGTCTTCAGAGAGATGGTGGGAAGCTTCCTACAGAAGGAAGTGTCGAGCACTGTCCCCATGGCTGCTCTGAAGATCCCGAGGCAAATAGTGGGCAGTACATTTACAGCAGCAAAGTGTTAGAGGGTCACAGATGCTGTGTAAGGAATTTCACCAAGGTTTCAGCTGTAGCTTTTTGAAGAAATAATTTAATAATCCTTTTCTTTAGAAGTATTTGCGGTTGAGGTACCTCGTGTAGGAGAGCTGATTCCTCAGCTGGTCAGAAGCAGGAGAGCCGGGAGATATAACAGCTCCAGGAACTGTCCCCTTGGTTTTGTACAGGTGTGTTGCAGAATGAAACCAGCTGAGTCTACATGTTGAGCTTGCTTGTTTGAGTAATTTTGGAAACGTTGCCATTCCTGGCACGGCAGCTGTGTTTTTGAGGTCAGTGGGAGCGGGACATTGACACGTACAGCATTTAAAGCTTGATGTTGTGTCAGAAATGTTTAATCAGGCCTTGCAGGAATGCATAGATTTAAGTGGAAAACAACATTAACTCATGGATCAGGAGGATGCAGTCTCAGTTGTGTCTCCAGTGCTGTCCATACCCACACACTTTTAAATAACAAAGAGTAAGTTTACTTTCAGAGCCTGTGTGTGTGCACATACCCTTCAATACATTTTCAGACCTCTTTCATCTCTCACTATATCTCATCTTTGCTGGTACCCAGAGCAGCGCTAGGTTAGCTGGCTGGACTGCAAGGTTCCCCTCCCACAGTGCCCAGCTGATGCAAGGAGAGTGCAGCAGCGCTGTGCTGCTGGGTGCCTCCATCCCCAGCAGGAGCCAGCCACAGCTGCTCGCAAGAAGCGCTTTCCCTCACTGACACACTGCGAAGGAAAAACTCGCTTTTGATTTTGGGGCTGCCATTCTCCAGCTTCGGGAAAACATTTGAAGATTTTGCAGGAAGAAGGTTCTTAAGAAAGTCTTGGGGGGTGGTGGGCTGGTTTATGTCTTAAGTGATTCTCATTATGCTTTCAGATAGATCCCAGTAATCCTCTCATTTCTGTTTTGTGTGGTTCCCTGTAACACTGTGGGCAGTGACCCAGCCATGTATCTCAATGCCTGTGGCCCTCAAGTACCTCTCCTACATGTTTCTTCATCTCTGGAAGCAAAGCAGAGATTCTTCAGAAACTGCATTGTCCCACCTATTCAGAAGGGAATATAAGGCGAGTATATGTACAGGGGTGAAAAATGAACTGTGAAAGACAAACTATATGGTATAAATTTGAGGGATGCTTAGTCGACTATAATGTCCCCAGGGTGGAGAGCAGCTGTCCTCCTGAGGTCAAACCAGGAGCCATTCCCCATGTACATGCAGTGAAGCAGGCATGGATGGAGCCCGTGGTATTTGTTGTGGCCAAAAGAGGCGGAGAAAAACTGAGTTACGGGCACAGTCTGAGCTTGTGGTGCTTGAGAGTTTCTGTCAAGTGTGGATGAGGTTGTATTTGCACGCTCCTGACGGGCGAGGAGACCTCGGAGCAGCAAATCCTCTACACGTCTCATCCCCTCCCCGCTCGGCGGATAGCACCGACTACCAAGCGACCTGTCAGCGTGGAGCAAATGAGAATTGCCCAAAACACACGTGGAGGTGACACTCGGCAGCCGGGCGCGGGGCAGCGCCGAGGCTGAACAGTGACGGTTGCAGACAGCTCCTCACTCTCCGCCCCTGCAGCTTTTAAAAGAAAGGCACCCAAGACATTTGCAAGAGGCATGTAATTCTTCCTCTTACAGCGAGGGTATTTGGCCGAATCGCTTTAATAATAGGTGCAAGAAACATTAAAGCCTTCATTTAAAAATTAATAGTAATAAAAAAGCCTGGCAGGCTTTTCTTCTGGGCTGCCTCCTGCCTCTTTCCTCTTCCCCCCACCCCGGCCACCCCCTCCCCGCCACCCCAGGGTGAGGCAGGGCGGCGGGGCGGGCGGCCAGGCTGCGGCGAGTCCCTTGCCGGGTGCGCGGAGCGGAATAAATAGTCGGGCGGCGGCGCGGGCGGCGGAGCCCTCCGCTCCCCGCAGCCCCTCCACGTCACTTCGCGGCGAGGCGAGCACGTGGGGCGGGGAGACCTTATAAATCTCCCTCTCCCTGCGCGGCCGTGATGTTATCTGCTGGCACCCGTCCCCTTCTCGCAGGGAGCGCCGAGGGGCCGGCGGGCGGGGGGCGCCGGGCGGAGCGCTAGATCCGCCGAGAGCTACGCGCCGCGCCGCGCCGCCGGGGGCCAGCCCCGGCCCGGCAGGGGGGGAGCCCGGGGGAGAGCGG
>WBNH01005504.1:112242-173730 GCA_013401255.1 Urocolius indicus
CCCCGCAGTACTGCTCCTCATCCCCCTCCCCCACTTTTTTTTTCCCCCCCCCTTCAATTTGGTGTTTTGCAGCCCGCTCCGCCAGCGCGCTGGGAACAGGCTCACTTCCATTTACTTGATTCGCAGGTTTGTTTATCTGTTTGGGGTTTTTTTTTTTTCCTCCTTTTTTAAATATTTTTTTGCTAACCGGCTCTCTCCACTATCGAATTTATCTAATTGTAGCAACTTGCTGTTTTTTTTTCTTTCTTTCTTTTATTATTATTATTATTATTGGTGTTTTTTTTTTTCACTGGCGCCTCCCGTGCGTTTTTTTCGATTGCAGGTGGTCCTTGCAGTCCGGTTTTTAACTGCATTTTGTCTGCAGATCTCCCCTTTGTTTGCACACATCTCCTTTTTATTTTTTAATTTTTTTTTTTTTTCCTTCGTCGTTGTTGTTCGTTGTTAAAGTCACTCTTTTTTTGGGGGGCGCTGTATTTAAACACTTAAAATGCACTGCTATCTCCTGAGCGTGTTTCTCACCGTGGATCTGGCCACCGTGGCTCTCAGCCTGTCTACCTGCAGCACCCTCGACATGGATCAGTTTATGCGCAAGAGGATCGAAGCGATCCGGGGGCAGATCTTGAGCAAACTGAAGCTCACCAGTCCCCCAGACGAGTACCCCGAGCCCGAGGAGGTGCCCCCGGAGGTCATCTCCATCTACAACAGCACCAGGGACCTGCTGCAAGAGAAAGCCAACCACAGAGCCGCCACTTGTGAAAGGGAGAGGAGCGACGAGGAGTATTATGCCAAAGAAGTTTACAAAATAGACATGCAGCCTTTTTACCCTGAAAGTAAGTCCTCCGTGTTTGTGCATGTGTGTGTAATTTCACCCCCGAGGCTTGGCAGTGCCCAGCACCTTCAAATACCGGCCCCATCCATCATAATCTGCCAGCTTTCCTGGATTTGCTCTTATCCTCAGCATCTCTTTAAGTAGTGGCTTCTAGGGTTCGATTTTGGTGGCATATAGGGCATATGTATGTCTGGGCTGGTTGGGGGGAGGGGGTCATCTGTCCTTCCGCACTCGAGAGGTTTGAAGTAACCCAGTAGTCCCTAAAGGTGCTTTTGCTTTCCACCACCGTGTACCTGAGAAAAGCTCCTCCCGCCTAGGGTCCCACTCCCTCTCCAGCAGTGGGTTTAGGTC
The DNA here is from genome assembly GCA_013401255.1 of Urocolius indicus. Taxonomy (NCBI): domain Eukaryota; kingdom Metazoa; phylum Chordata; class Aves; order Coliiformes; family Coliidae; genus Urocolius; species Urocolius indicus. The sequence continues at coordinate 113,423 of WBNH01005504.1, forward strand.
CCCTGCAACCCTGTGTGCAGCCTCCAGGAAGAGCCAATATCTTTCCACTGCTGTTGTTTCCCTTGGAGTGTCTGAATTGGGCAGATTTCCATCTCTCCATAACTGAGAAGAAAAGGAGATCTTAAAAAAGTCACAGTCACCGGCTCCGCTTCTGTCTGCACCCCTCCAGAATGTTGTCGCACAGACCGCTGTTCAGATTGGTGCTCAGAGAGGACAGAGACGTAGACATCCCCCTTTCTTTTCCCACTTTAAGTGGATTGCCGTTTTCAGTTCTTGGGCACTTTCATTTCAGGTACAGAAAAAGTTTTCACTTCTGGGTAGCCTGGGTTCTTGGAACCTGTCTCAGCCCGTCTGCTGTTTGCTGTTTTTAACCACCTTCTGGTGATCTACGCCACGTTTTGCACACACACACACAAAAAAAGGGGTACAAATGCTTACTGCTGGCTAAATCTACTTAGAATGATTAATAATCATAGTGACGTGCCTTTTTGTTTTGGTAGTGAAATTTAAGTGTATAGAGGGGAAAAAAAAAAAGTAGAAAGAAAGAGCTCCGCTCTCCCTTAAAAGAATCTAGATCATCATCATTCCCAGGAAAGTGAAATACCAGAAGCAGAAAATAACTCCACCGTTCACATATCCAAACGTCAGTCCCTACTCTTTTCATTTAGCTCGCTTTCCTCTCTCTTCCTTCCCACTGCCACTTGATGCCCTATATACTTGCTGTCTGTTTTTTGAAAAGCACATACCTCTTGCTTAAATAGATAACGCAGCCATGTTGGTAACTTTATCCTACAGTTTCTAATGGCATTTTCTCCTTATTTATTTTTAGTTTAGCAAGTCGTAGCTTTGGGGCTTGCTCCATCTTGCATGTGATAGTCCTAGGATGCCAGCCAAAGGATCTGAACCCCACGCTCAGTGCAGCTGCCTCCCTTTCTTCCTTTCGTCTTAAATGACAGCATCAGGTACAGGACATCCTGGCAGTCAGAGCCATTTTATTATTATAATTATGGCACTATCCATAATAGCGATGATAAGTACACTCCACCCTTGTTTCCCCGGGGGGAGAAATTTTAAAAAGAAGGAAAAAAAAGGTATATTTGAAGCCAAGTGGGTATGAGCAGAGAGGTGCATTGTAATTCATAGCCACATTGAGAACACAGTAATGGTGCCTGTTTTCCACATTGGTATACTCTTGCTATTTTGCCGGTGTTTTTGGTGGAAGTCCATGCTCTCTTTTGAGACCTGTCACATCATGCCCTGAGCAGAAGAATGAGCGCATGCGGGTAAAGGTTAGGCAGACCGATAGCAGCGCCTTGGCTTGCTGAGTTGACCGTGTTAACTGAGAGTCTGTGAGAACTGTAAAAGGCACATCCACCCTGAGCACATCTCTCCTTTTTCCTCCCGTGAGCAAACTGCAAAGAACCGATAGTCCAAAAGGCAGCCATGTACTTTCCAGAAAATTAAAATATCTGCGGTGTGTGACTTGGATGGTGTTGACAAAAGGGGATCTATTTTTAAAGTGTTGTCAGAGGCCAGATTTGTACTGAAGTATCGATAGAGTTTTTGGAAGAGCAAAGGAGATTACAGGTATCTACCAACAGAGTGCATCAGACGTTTGGGATCGGAGGGCCGGTTAGCAGCAGATCCAGTACTACTGTGCAAGGGCTGTCGCTAACATCAGAGTAAGTAGGTTAACTGTTTTTCCACTGCTCTCTAGTTATGCTGGATGGAGCAAACCTTTCCAAAAAAGACAGAAAAGAAGAAATCGCTCCACCATATTTTAAAGGAAGGAATTGAAAGCGCAGCTCTGGCGGCTGCCGGCGCTTTCTCCTAGACATCTCGGAGTGAATTTTTTTAACTCTACAATTTCTGCAGTGTTGGAGGGAGGCAGGAGGGAGAAGGGGATCAGTGTTAACGCACTGGAGGTCAGAAGCTGCTGGAAGGAAGGCATGGGAAAGATCAGTGGTTCAATTTTTACCACAAGTTGTTAGCGTTCAGCAACTGACTACAACCCAAGTATTACAAATATGCTCTAATTATACTCATAGTCAGCTATATATCACTGCAGATCGCTGATAGGTCTTTGTGGGGCATTTTGTAAAGTTCAGACTAAATATTTTTAGCAATGAGGAGATTTAAAAGGAAAACTATAAGAGATATTGTATATACCCTAAGGCGTATTTTGTCTTAAATATTATCCTTGGCCAACTGTACTGTATAAATACAGTAAATATGAATAGAACTGGCAAGATGCCAATCTCCCAGGATGAATTTTAGTCAAGAAGGTATTTATGGGTTATAAATAATACTGTGTCAACATTTAAAGAAGGGATCTGATTAGTTTTGAATTTATTCATATTAATGTTTTCACATGCTGTTGGTTTAAGGCTCAAAGTAAAGTTATGCTAAGGTTTACTGATAGTTTGCGCTGAGGAAGTATGGGGGCATCAGGCATCTTGCTTGACAGTCCATTTGAGGTCAAAGACTCACCAGGTCAGAAGATAATGTGGAAATTCAGTGAACCGGGGACTGCCGGACCCAAAACCAACAGACGTGAAAAGCAGCGGTGGTGGAAAAAAAAATCCTACAAATAGGTTTGGAAAAAAAACAGAAAAAACTTTTGTCAGTCAAGCATGCCTGCCTGTGTCGTACCCGCCATGGTATGGATTAGATAGTGAAAGTCTGAATCTGTCCTAAGTCCAGCTGGCAGTCAGAAATCTGATTGCCCTATGGAGCGGTTTTAAAAAGAGGGAGGAGGGATACGGAAGTTGAGCACTGCATCAGAGGGAGTTCTTGTGAATTCCATGCCTAAGAAAAGTTACTTGAGTACGTGCTCAATACAGGTATATGTGAAACCTGGATCACGTTAGAAGCTTCTTACTACTTACCGGTACTTCATTGATTATCTAGGCCTTGGCACTTAAGCTAGTTGTTTATTGGAGGCTAGCTGATAATTGCCATTGCAATGATAATAAACAGAAATCTAATGCAGTACAGTTCAGAAGTGCAAATTGTAATACTAATGGGTACTGGGATACTTGAGGAAAACAGGCAACATATGTATGCTGATGGCTTAAGGTTAATGCAGGTAAATTTTTAAGTTTTCTGCATTCTTGGGAGATAGCACTGTAAGTATTCAGTAGCTGAAGAAATCCGGGTTCTTCTGGATTTGGGCCTGCTTTTGCATGGATTTTATACTACTTCAGTGTGAAGGAGCCTCCACAGGTCCCAGCCTGCACTGGGTGGTAGGATTAGCCTTCTCAGGAGCTCCATACCATGAATATTGCTTTACATAGACTGTCATTCTGCTGAATATATGCTTCATGAAAGACAACATTATAAACTGTGTGGGCACAATGGTGTGCTTCTACTTTATCAACAAGGACTCGATTTACCAGCAATTATACCTATGTGGGCTCCTTGTCTTCAGGGTACGAGGATTACTCATGCAGAGGTGGCTGTGCTCCATGTCTGCTGGTACTCGCTGCATCATTACCACGATGTTAACAGCTACAGCCGCATGGCTTGTGCGTGTTTGCATTTCGCAGAACACAAGAACTTAATCTTTCTGGATTTCCTGTGTTGTTAATGATATGGAAACAGTCTCAAGAGGCACGCCTTATTTTAAATCCTTTTAGCTGTTCTGGCCCCCTGGTCATGCTCTGGAGCATCTCCTTGTAGGAGGCGTTTTCCAGACTTACACTCCGGGTTGCAGAGAGGACCTGAAACAATGCAAAGGCTTCCCTGGACAGAGACACGGGAGGAACAGTTTCTGTCTCCTTCTTCGGGAATGACACTCATTGCAGTCTTCCTAGGTGGTGATGAAGAAAACCCAGGAAACTGCAGATGGCTTTGAAAAGTATCAGGGTAATTTTCTGGACAGTAGCCCTCTACATACTAAGATGGATAACACAATAACATGCTCTGGTGCACTAACCAAGGGCAGGTGAAATCAAAAAGAGCTTTTGTCGTCCACTTCCATGGTGGTGGGGTGCACCACATGTGTTTCCTGCCTGCCTTTTAAATCACCCCTGTAAACAGGGTGCCAAGCTGGAAGAGGGGCAGAAGTCTGTAAGCTGATCTGACATGGTATATGGTCGCTGTGTTTCTTCCAGAGGATGAAGCCTAAAGAAATGTAGAACATCCACGACCCCCCTTTGACACTGTAAGGTCAGAGGACCTGCAGGACAGAAATGCAGGGCTATATCCCAAGTCCTTCCTATAACCCTCCTTGAGTTTATCTCTGGTATCTCTTTAAAAGAGGCACTTCTGCTCTAATTTGGTGGGTGAAAAGGTTAGACATGCATTGCTGCCCTTGCTGTTCCCCACTCCCCAGCACATTGGCAGTGTGAATGTTTTTAGAGTCCCAGAGACCTATCTAGAAATATGCCCTTATGTTCTGCTCATGGCTGGAGACGTGCAGGCAGCGCCCAGAACTCATGCCACTCTTGCTGGCTCCACTTCATTGCAGGAGTGAGTGTAAGTGGGTGATTGTGAAAAGAAAGAGCATCATCTTCATTAGCTGACGATTTTAGGCTTGCTCATCCTTGGTACACTTTGTGAGAACAGTAGTGGTCATCAGGATGGCCGTGTTACTTTGAAGTTACAACTTCTGGCATTTTGCTGTCAGTTGGAGGTTCTTGTCTGCACCGGGCCTGAGCAAAAAGATGAATGAGACCTCCTGACTGTCATTGTTGGTGAGCTTCTTCAGCACAGTTCTGAAACATGTGAGGAGCTTCCCATGCATGAGTGGACTCATTAACATTAAAGCTCTGTGTATGGCTAATTAGCTTCTTGAATTTGAGCCTGGTTTATGGCATATTTGCAGGGATGAACAAAGCCAGACAGTTCAAATCCCTCTTGCTGCGTTGAAATCTGTCATTTGTGCATTGGAGCCCAGTGAGAAGGAAATGCTTTACAGGATTTTTTTGAAGAGGAAAGAAGAAGCCTTTCAATATGCATGTGATCCTGAAGAAGGCTGACTCTGTTGGAGAGCTGGCTTGTTTTGCCATTGTAGTGTCTGTGCTAGACTGCTCCTCTATGACAGACAAAGAGAGGAACCCCAGGGTATAGTGACAAAAAGAGTCATGAGTGAAGACACACAAATGTTTCTGTTCCTGTTGTGAAACCACATGCTTGCACGTTTTCAAGTGGGCAATTTTTAGCTTGAGGACGATATGCTCCCCAGGTCTTATTTAATTCAGTATTGTGTTACAGATGTTGCTGCTGATCTGTTTAGACTAAAAAGCTTGTTTTGGTCATTTGTTTAAGGAAAGTTTGCATCCTGCCTTCAACCACAGGCTGTTGCTTCTTTCCCTTTTAACCTGTGATGTGGACTAGTAGGTGCTTAGCTCCAGCATCACTGTCAATTGGCTTCCTGGGGTAGTCTGTCTGAAGCAGCTATGTTTCTTCTTAAGACAGCTGTCCCATGCTTGTCCTTGCTGTCTTAGCTTCTGTTAAGTGATTGCAGCTGGGCATACAACTGTACCTAGACATACAGCTGCAAGGTGAGGAGGAGAAACATGAGATTTATCTGTGACAAGAGGATGAAGAGTTGAAAAAAACACACCCCTTAGCATGAAAAGTTGTGTTTTATCTCCTTCCAGTGTGAACAGTTGCTTTTGAATTTGTGAGTGACTGATGACCCTGTTTAGTATTGTGGTTCTCTTAGCTTGAATCGCACAGGATCAGCCCTGGAGAAATGAAGTGCTAGACCTGGCTTTGTTAGACCTGTTTGGTGAGCAGGTTTTTACATGTTTTTGGTGCTCTGCGAATTGGTCCAGAGTAGAGAAGTTGCCTCTTTGGGTAGCGTAGCATTCTCTGAACCAGGCAGGTTTAGCAAAGGGAGCTGTGCATCAGTTCATGCATGCTGCTTGGAAAGCTCCTGGCTCCTTATAGAGAAGGGGAGGGGCATGAGTTTAGGTGGTGGTGTGGAGAGATTCCTTATTCCCCGTAGAAAGATAGGACCCACGGAAATACATCTCGTGTTGCTCTTTGGGTTCTCTGACATCCACACTGGCTTTCCAGGAGATGCTAGACCTCACAGGTATCCCTGCAGCAGATTTATGTCTGAAAGGGTGGAGAGCGTCTTTAGAACATCTCTCCATCATTTAGGTTTTGATTTGGACAATGAGCAAGGATTCCTTTTCATTTCATGCCTAATGCTCTTTGACATATTCAGGATCTTCCCTGTAGAGCTGAGCTTTTTCCCACTGAAACTCCCTTAGGGCAGAAGCCTCTTTTTGTTGGTAAATAAGACCTAGCACAGTGTGATGCTGACTTCAGGTTATTATAAATAACTGTATAAAGTAGGAATGATAAGTTGACCTCATAGCTGACCCACCCTTGAACTGGAGACTGGACCAGACATCCCTTCCAACATTAATTGGCCTGTGGTCCGCATTGTATTTCAGCTTCCATAAGGTGGTCAGGTATCGCCAGATTTCTAAAGGTGTGTTGTTTTCTGCCAGTCTTGGATTTGCTCCTCGGTTCTAGCTTTCTTGCACCAAAATGTTCCTGTTCTTTTTTTTTTTCCTTCTTCATCCATTTGTCTTTCACTTTGCTTGTGTGAATACTGTTTTCCAAATAAGCATTGTAGGTTGCATGGAAATAGACTCTATTACACTTCAGCAAAAGCTGTTAGGTAAAGCTGTTAGGAGAGGAGGAGAAAAAGGAAGTGTTGTGATACTGACCTTTCACTTTGCTTGTTTGGCTCCTTCCTATCATATCTAATCCATGCTGCACTGACAAACACCACATGTGTCTCAACGGGCAAGTTCACATATAGCCAGCCATTCATTCATAATTTGGAGCTGCTGTAAGACTCCTTACAGGTTGCTTAATCTGACAGTTGTGCATTTGAACTGAGACTTTGAAGAAAAGACTTTGCAGAATGATCATAGGTTTGGTCTGACTTTGTGAAAACTAAGAGGGAGGTCTCGTGTGAAAGAGGATACTGTACTTCAGTATACGTGTGTGTGTGCATGCATGCATACATGTGCGTGCATATGTTTAAGAGCATTAAAACATCCGTTGTTGCCAAAGCCCAAATTGGAATGTTTTGGGAAAGATAATTTAATTTTTAGCTTCTGGATTTATTTCAGTGATGGTAATTTCAACACTTCCTGGGGAGAGTCCATCAGTGGTTATGTGCATCAAATGCAGCAGTAAATCTGTCATTCTTTCCATTTCAGTTTTTCAGGCTTACAGCTTCGTTATTTTTCCCCGTTTGGCTGGTATTTCTATCCAGTGTTTTCCCTGGCTTCATCTCTTTTTAAACCCCCGCCTTGAATTTTAAGAGGCAAGCTAAGCCTGTTGAAGTTCCTTCTCTTGTTTTTGTTTACGTATAGCGTATGCAATGTGTTAGCTGGCTGAGCTGAAATAGTGATGGTAACTTATCTTTACCATAGTGATGACTGAAAGATAGGAATCAGAACATGTTGGTTTTCATTCCTTGGAGTGGAAAAAAAAATCCCAGCCCACAAAAAAACCCAACCTTGTGGGTGGACTTTGTACTCAGGAGGCTGAAAAACTAATAGATCTTAACAGCACTGACTCTTTTGAAGTGGTCAGAGAGTACCCAGCAATGCCATACTTGATAGCAGCTTCTGCACAATAATATTTAATCCTAAGCCCACAGTTGTGTGTACTGATGATCTCCAATACCCTAAGTTGAACAGAGAGTAGTCCATGCTTATTTGAGAGGTCATCATCCATTATGTATAAAATGAGATTTTTGGGACTTTGGACAAATAGTCATAAAAGGCTTGTCTAGGATTACCAACATGTGTGCAATAAGAGTGCAGTAAGGAATAAGAACACTTGTAGAACTTTCCATCTTCCAAGTGATGTGTAAAAACAATGCAGCAAATTTACCCTCTTCAGGTACAGCAGTGGGTTGGAAGTAATGGCAGAAGTGGGTGGCTGGCACAGTATGGTCGGGGTCTAGCATTTGACAGAACCTGTGGCAGGCTGCTGCTCATTGTCCTGCCTCTACTTGTTCTTAAAGGTGGCCCAGATTAGCAAAGCTCGGACATGTCTGTGGGCCACTATGCATGTGGAGTTTCTGCTTTGAGGATTTGTTAGAGGAATCAATGCAGTTCACTGGATAATAACAGAAAACTTACTGAAGAGCTTGTAAGCAAAGTTTATGGACAGGTGTCTTGGGTCAAGTCCACTGTAGCACTGGCAGTTCATTTCTTCATCCAGATGCCTATAGGGGGTATGGGGGATCTTTGTCCTCAGAGAAGAATGAGCATTGTATTGTATTCTCCAACATGATAGGGTATTTTAAACTGCCTGGAAATGTGTTGGATCCATGCAAATCCTTGGCATTCTCTTTCTCGCCCAGTCTCTGAGAGATCCAGCCCAGTTTTCTTGGCGGTTGCAGTTGGCTCTGGGCCTCCCTGGCAGAGCAAGGGCTGTATATGTCTTGTGCCAGTCACTGCTTTATACTCAGAATTTTCCTGATGCACGCTTTGGAAGTGAAGTAGCCACATTGCAACATTGAGATACGCTGAAAGATGTCTGTACTTTTCATTTGTTGTGCTTATTGCATGTTTACCTAGTGTATAATAGCAGACATACATATAGCTTTATATTTGTGAGTGAGGAACAAGTTCCAGCTTTCTTGAAAGTAAATCTGCTTTTCTGATCTGATGGTATGATATGAACTGAGAGGCTCCCTGCCAGGATATACAGTTTGGAAAGCAGAGGAACTAAGCGAGCAACATTGTCCCAGTTAGGATGGACTCAGAACAGAATGGTGAGGCTTGAACTCTCTCCCTTTGAATCTGGACTTCCACTTCCTGGCTTGCATTTTTTCCCAATACCGGGAGCCTTATATTTGGAAATTCCACATTCTCCTTGCTAATCAGGGAAGAAAAGCCCCCCAAAAGGATCTCAGGAATAATAAAAAAGGAAAAACAAAAAGCGATCATTATAAAGGTGGTCAGAGACTGAGTGTGTGACTAATCACGTATCTGAAGGAACACCTCCTTCCAAGTTGGAGTCTTGTTATTTATCCACTTCATTCGAAGACTTAATTTTCTCTGTCTGGAAGTATATTTGTTGAGGTAGAGACTGGAAAGGAACCTGCCTCACGCACACATGCCACAAGGCTAGCTATACATGTGATAAAACCTTTCCATTTTTCCGCCTTTTTAAGAATATGTTCCCCAGATTAAAAGCCCTGGTTCAAAACCTGCTGAAAACACTGGAAGTGTTAACTGCAAAAGTCCTTGGATCAGATAATAAGTGCTTTTCCTTTGTTCCAGGGAACAGCCACATCTTCGAGGTCTATTGGGACATATTACTGTAATGTGGTGCTTTCCCTTTTATTGAGTTGCCACTGTTCTTCTGCATAGAGTTTTGGAAAAAAAAAAAAAAAACCAAGAAAAAGAATCACTTATAAAAATAAACACCTTAGCAGCTTATTGATAGAAGCATTTGATGGCAGATGTCATCTGGGAACAGCATATGGCAGCAATATGGCAAGAATTGCAGAATGCAGAGAAGGAGGCATGAGTTCATGTCCTGTACTTGGGTATTCCACATCTCCCTCTGTCTAAAATAAATGGCCATCTGACTGCAAAGGTCTTAGCAAATAAACATGCCATAATATATCTCTATCATCCTCCCTACAGCAAGTTTTTGTCTAGGAGCTCATCACTCCACATCCAGAGATTTCTTATAAACATGTGCAAAATCAGACCTCAGCACCCAGAGCAGTGGAGAATCTAAAGGCTGTTTATAAGAATGTGGCAGATCTCTGTACAGTGGACTGTAAAGAAAGGTCAGGGCTAAGCCAACAAGAAATTTTTATGTAATCAATAAAATCTTAGAAATCGGTTCTGAGTAGAGCTGGAGCGGGGAGAACAATTTCTGAAAGTCATTTTGCTGCATGATGTATGCTGAGTTTACAAGCTGGAAAGCCAAGTAGTTTGGGAACAGGAGCTGTGCTTACAGCATGAAGGTGTGTGTAGTTTCATGCACAGTCTCTCTGACTCTGTATGTCCCAAAGTGGCTCAGGAAACAATGGGTTAACTTTTGAGGTATATATTTTGCATAGCTGAAAAGTTAGAGCAATTTATTCTGATTCAGTAGAGAAGCAGAGCAGTCGTTGTGGCCGGGGTCTTAAGCTGCACCTAAAGAAGTGGTTCCTTTGTAGCCTTTGAGAATCCCAGCCTTTTATTCAGATGCAGCCTGAGTCAGGTAAATCTGCTTTAGTGATTAGAAGTGTCCTGAATGCTGTTTTGTATCGTGTTTGTACTACTGCTACATACTTTTCAAAGCCTAGGACATCCACCACAAGTTGCCAGGGTTTTGTTTGTTTTTAACAAAAGAAAAGAAAGAAGCTTTGCTTATATTTTATCTGTGTGGTGCTTCCTATGTCCTGTCGGGATGAGATTTATCACAGGCTGATTGATGCGGGATGCAAAACAAAACTGCTTGGTTCTTGTTTAATCTAAGAAATTATTACAACATCACAGAGTGTAAAATGCCTCAATGTAATGACAGCCACACCTGCAAGCAGATTTCTGGTTGAACATGAATGTTGCCTTGCAACTGAAGAAGACACTCATCTCAGCAGGAGTGAGATGTTCTCCTCAGTGTAAAACGTTCCAGGTCTGTTCACACTCATAGCTGATGACTGCTTGTCCTGCCTATTTCAGAAAAGATGAGACTGACATTGCTCTAGGAGGCCTTGACTTATAATAGAATGGACACTTGCAGATTAAAAAAGCTGGAAGCCATCATGATGGTCTTCTGATCTGCATTTTCCAGGCCATTGGGTTTTGCTGTATTAATTCGTTTTTGAAAAGGAGTTCACACCACGCTTGGTTAATTATTCCAGTGATTAATTACATTTACTAGAAACAAGCATCTTTGTGTTTTAAGTTGTTTAGCTTAAAATTCTGCTATTTTGAAGACCCATTATCAAATTTGTGGGCATTGTGTAGGCATCAACAGGAGAAGGAAGTTTTGCAGAGGAGGAACTTACCTGACTGAGAGCAAGCTGGCGTGGCTGCGGAAGACCCTGTAGCGAGGCAGCCAGGAGCCTGGCATGGGCTGCTTTACCCGACTGTGATTGAGACGTAGCTCTTTTAAGTTTCATATGCTATGCTCCTTGAGATACTTCCAAACCTTTTCTGTTACTCTCACAGTTTTGCCCTGGAACTTCACTACTTTGTTTGTATGCTGCTGAGATTGTGGACAATGGCATTGGACACAGTATTTCAACAGTGATTGAGTCATTATTGAGTACGTGCATGTCAGGGACTACTGTACTACACACTTTATGCAGCTAATTTCAGCATTAACATTGCAGGACCTCTACGAGGAGAAGTAAATATTTGTACTTGGGTAATTACCCACCAAGATCTTTCCCTCCCAACTCCTTTTCAGAGGTGCTGACTCTCTGGAGGGAATCTCCTACTCTGTAAATGTGGTCCAGTTTCCTACAGCTGTATTTTTGTACCGATTCTACGACCGTTCTTATGTGGATAATTCAAGATTCAGGTCACTGTATTCGTAATGCATCCTCTTCACTATTTTGTCACATCCATATCATTGTTTCATCTGCAATTGGTTAATAATGGTTTAGTTTCCTTCCAAGTGATGGATAAAATTATTAGATAGTAGAGTGCAGTATGGGATCCTTATGGGATCTTGTTGGAAATTTGTCTCTCAATAAGTTTCCTATCTACCATTGTATTTTCAGCCTCATAAAAATGCAAGAATTTGATTTATTTACTGCCTGGCCAGGTTGATGTCCTGTCCTTCCTGTTTCCTAATGAAATCATTATGTGGCACCAGCTTAAATGTCTTGTAGCTACCCAAATATGTTTTGTTAAAACAGTTGTCTCACCGTCAGTACTACTGGTGCTGCTAAGATCCAGGACCAGCAGGATATGCTTTTTTTGTGTGCTGATGTTGGTTGTACTCCCTTAGTTCCTCTGAGCTGATTCACATTCCTGTGCTTTGGATGTTTTTTTCTGGGATCAATATAAGTCTTAGCTGTATATGTAAGGTAGCATGGGTACCCTTGTTTAGGCATTATAAATCAGCAAATATGTTCTGCCTCAGATCCTTAAGATATTTCCTAGTGTTTGGTATTTATTGAAAGCTGATTTTAACAATTTAGCTCCTTGGACAGCTCTTTAAAAAATCTTATCTTGTCTTGCTTGTTTAACCATGTCTGATTTTAGTAACTGTTGTTTTAAGACCTTCTGAGTTGCTGCTGGACTTAAAAACCCAAAACATATTTTCATCTTATGAATGCCTAGGGATTTTTGTCTATAGGAGTATACTTTCTGTTTCTGTATTATTATTTCAACATTTTTTTATCTTGTAATGGATGAATATCACTATTAAGCTGCCTTAGTACTGAGTACCTTATGTTTCTTGTCCATAGAGCTGGTATGACCATTTGATTTTTCTCATGTATGTTCTCCATCTCCAAAGTAAACCAGTACCTACATCTGGCTTCTTGATGGTGCTTAGTTGTTGAAGTACCAGGGACCAAAATAAGGAATCTCTAGAAACCAGCTGATCAGAGAGTTACAGTAATATCTTCACAGGAACCAGATACAAAGGCATGGCCTGTTGGAATCGGTTGCCTTTGTGCTGGTGGTACTACCCACAGCTCCTGACTACAGAGAAAGAAGGTAATGTGGATTATCAAGTGCTCACACACCTGGCAACATTTCCCTCGGAGGAGCAAGGGGCCAGGCACTCCATCTCTGAGGTTAGATCTGTTGCCGGAAACCATAATTTTGGAAGGTAAATAATGTTTTCATGCTTTTCTTTTCCACATTCAGTAGCACAAGACATGAGGGACCTCCAAGTCACTGACTCAGTTGGTGTCTCCCTGTTGCAGAGTAGTTTGTGGAGCTGTTCTTCCTACCTTGCGTAAAGATCTGAGCCCATAACTTAGAAAGAAATTTCACTTGTGTTAAAAATAGAGGACACGATGCATCATTACTCATCCCAGTAATTGGGACGTAGTAAAAGTTAGTAAAGGGACCTTGGAATTAGGAATACCTGTACTTAAACAATAAGAGTTAGTACTCTCACTGAGTCTGTCCTCTGCACACTGAACTGAAGCTAGCTCTGTCTTCATGGAGCAATCTGGTTTTGACAAGTTACTGTATAAAAGAGAATGACCATATATTCAACAATAATCTTCTCTCTGATAGCCATGATTTGTTAGCATGATTTGGGCTAGTTGTACATGAATCTCTGCAGATGAGCTCCTCCAGGCTTTGTTGTACTGTACTGTTTGTTCTGCAACTCCTAATCCTTCCATGTCGGTGCTGTAGTAGTCTCTGAGTTCAGTAAGCAGCCACATTTTCCATGCAGTCCATGAAGTGTTTCAGGCATCTTCAGAAGCCTGATGGCTTCCTAGGCAGGTTGGGGTGAAAAGTAGAGGAAGGAGTTGAAAGCTGAGCACCTCCATCTGGGTGCTTCCTGCAGGCAGGCAGCTAGTTGCACAAATTTCCACTGCTGGAGAGTTTTCCCTAAGAGAGGTTTACAATCTCTATGCTTTTCTGTTCCTGATTTACACTGGACCAGAGTGTAAATTATTTCAATCATAATTACTGTTACAAAGCAGCAAAGATTGGATTATTTTAATGTGGTTCAAAACTTTCTCTTTCCCCATCTCTAACATTTATCTGTTACCCACTGCCTTTATCTTAATCATTTAAAGATGTGTTGCCTGTGCTTTGAGTCTGTGAATCTTGACTTCTGTTCAGTGAAAGAAATGTCCAGTTTTCCTTTCCTTTCCCTTGTCCATTACACTTTTACTTCTTGTATAATTCCTTTTCCTTCTTTTTTTTTTTTTTTTTTTTTCCTCCTCCCCAGGGTGAAAAGGTTGGACAATCCAACCTGCTTTTCTTGAAAATGACTTGCTTTCATTTCCTCCTCCAGCCAGGGAATATTTTGGAAAGGCTGTTCTCTGGACCCTTGGCCGAGAAGGAGGAGGCAGCCAGCCGCGCCGCTTGCCAGGGGAACGGGAGCGCTTCCTGGCAGAGGTGGGGCGAGAGGAACACAGCTTGTGCCGTGGGACTCACTTTCATCTCTTCCTCTCTCTGCGAGGCAGTCCTGAAACTGCCTGACGGGTTTTAAATCTTCCAGTTAGAATAGCTGAGCAGTGAGGCCTACTTGCTTAAAAAAACCCAAAATAGATTAAAAAAAAAAAAAAAAGGGAGAACAACTTGGTCTTACAAACAGCAGTAGATTAAAAATGCTAATCTGTGCTGGGCAATCCAGGATAAGTTTCTCCATGTACAGTTTGAAATACCAAGTAAAGGAAAAGGGGTGCTCCCACATCTGTGGCCACCATCTCTGTCACCTTGTGTGAATCTTGCTTTTTGTGTAATCACCCACATATGATTTTTAAGAACAGGATCTAGGTCCATTATTTACCCTCTTTCATTATATTTAGCGTATTTAGGACTCCCATAGCGTATTTAGGATTCCCATATTTTTTTTCTTCTTCTTCTGTTTCAAAGTTCTACATCTGTTTGAATTTATGGGTTAGGTTTTTGAGCCCTGAACGTTGCAGAGTACCTGAGCCCTGTTGCTTAGGTGAAGTGATGGGTAGGAGGAGTGCTACAGCATTGCATCCTGGCTTTAGAGGCCTGCAGACAAGTTGCTGTAAGCAGTGCTGCAAGTGCTTAGCTTTATGGAGTGTTCTTCAAAATGAAATTTTGCAGGTTGCCTGGTAAAACCTAATTAAACTTAATTCCTCAGTCTCTGCTGTTGGAGCTTTATAATAAACACATGAGTGAGAAGACTTTTCTAAGCCTCCAGGAAGAAATTTGCAAGCATCTATCCTTTTTCCTGGTTTCATCACTGACATGTTTCAGAAGAGGTCTCAGTGTGAAAATGGCTCCCATGGAGAAAGCTTTCTGTTATTTGCCTCCAAGTGTGATATACCTAAATCTATCACTGTTCTCTTGCCTTCCTCCTAAATTTCAGAGATAACTGGAGTTTGCATGGAATCCCATGCCAAGTTATATATCTCTCTTGTTCAGCTTTTACTATGAACCTTGAGTAAAGTCAAATGATGACAGGTACCTGATTTGACTTAAAGTCACAACTGACAGAACCACTGGTGACAAAAGGTAACTTATTTGAGGAGCTAATTGCTACACATGCATCAGCAGTGATGGGAAACCTCAAAGTGGTATGAAGCCTCAGTGTTGTGATGAAACTTCCGTCATACTCCCATGCAGTTTTCCAAGATGGAAGAAACAATTTGTGTGACCTATGGAAGAGGCTATGTTTTATCTTCTTTTCACAGAATCATCATGGTTGGAAAAGACCTTTAAGAACATTGAGTCCAACCACTAATCTAACACGCTAGGCCGATTGCTAAACTAAACTATATCCCTCAGCACCTCATCTATGTGTCTTCTAAATATCTCTAGGGATGGTGACTCTACCACCTCCCTGGGCAGCCTGTTCATTATTGGAGACTGACTCCTCTCAGAGGTCATATCTCCTCTCAGCCTCCTCGAGGCTAAACAGTCCCAGCTCCCACAGCTGCTCCTCAGAAGGCTTGTTCTTCAGACGCTTCACTAGCTTCATTGCTTGACTCTGGACACTCTCCAGCACCTCAATGTCCTTTTTGTAGTGAGGAGCCCTGAAATGGACACAGTATTCAAGATGCAGCCTCTCCAGCACCCAGTACAGGGAGATAATCACTTCCTTGGTCCTGCTGGTCACACTATTTCTGATACAAGCCAAGATGCCATTGGCCTTCTTGTCTACCTGGGTACACTGCTGGCTCTTATTTGGGTGGCTGTTGATTAACACCCCCAGTTCCTTCTCTGCCAGACAGCTTTCCAGCCACTCTGCCCCAAGCCTGTAGCATTCCCTGGGATGCTGGCCCAAATGCAGCACTCAGCATTTGTCCTTGTTGAACCACGTATAACTGGCCTTGGTCCATCCAAAGGCTGACTTGGCTAAAAGCAACCAATACCACCAAGAGCAAATACATCACATGTACTGTGTAAATGGTGTTTGCTCCTTCAGAGTCATCTCTGGTAAGAATTTGTCTTTCTGACTGGAAGTTGGGAAGCCTGTGGGAGCTTCTGCCTTAGAGGCTCTGTTAGCCTCAGATAAATAGCAAAATACTCATCTTACTTGTGGCATTGTGAAGCAGAGATATCGTTTTTGGGTACTGACAGCTTAGCAGGTAGACATGAGCACTCTTAGTTCAAGGGCACTGGCAGCTGTTCTGTGTTGTTTATAGGTTTTCCATCACTCTTAACAAGGAACTTTACACTTTTATTGATGTCAAAAAAACCAAACCAAAACAAAAAAACATGTGAAAGCAGTCTTGTTCTGTGCTGGAAAAATCGGGAAAAAAAAAAGAAAAAGAGAAAAGTTCGCTCTGGATATTCTTTTTTAGAATTTTTCTTAGTTGTTTTTTTTTTTTCCTTCCTTCATCTTATTGAGAGGTGTAAGTAAAACATCCATGGGTAGAAGCAGTCCAGCTGGGGAGGCTATAACTGCCCATGTTTAGTGAGTCAGGGCTCTCCACAGCTCCTGTAACAGAGATCCTTTTCTTTGCTCCCATTCTGGTCCTGGTAGTGCATCAGCCAACTTTCACCCCGTATTGCAGCTGCTGACAGAGAGGTTTTCTGATGTTTGTAGCCAAGGGCCAACCACAATTTGTCCATGTATTTACAGGGATCATTTCACTCCAGTAGAAGCACAGCCAAGTATTTCTTGATAAAAACATGCTGCATCCATGTAACAGCACTGTCCAATTGAGGCAAAGTGAAGAATGCTGTAATACTTGTATTACAGTAGTTGCTCAAGCCCCAGTGAGAGATCAAGACCTTGTTGCATGAGGCGCTGTTGATCTCGCAGTGCTTTTCCCAACCCTACAGACCTTCCTGTCTAAACTGACAAGTTGGATAATGATGCTTCAATCAGTCACACTGCAAAAGGCACGTGTCCTCGAAACCAAAGACTTGCATGTGGTCTTAAATGTTTCTTCATGTGATAGTGTTTGTGGTCTCTCGTGGCTGCACCAGTCCAGCATGCTTATCTAGAAAGTGATCGTAGATGAGAAATGGAGAAACTTCATGTGTCATTTAGTGCTACTGGTGGGGTTTTTTTGTTTTGTTTCGGGTTGTTTTTGCAGGGCCAGACATTAATCTTGGCCTTACAGCCCCAATAAGTATTATTTCTCATCATCAGCATGGTGAGTCTGGAAAGAGAAATTAGAGTCAAGAGGATATTTTCCCAGAAGATTACAACAGTTATAATGGAGGTCAAACTTTTGGCTTCAGCTATTGGACTGTTTCACTTTAAACTTGAAATGTGTGTCAGTGAAAGCAGCAAGTTCAAAGTTTAGTGTGAAATAATGCCAAAGACCAAGGGAAAAAAATAAGCATATCATAGTAATTTAGTAAAACTTTGCCATCACTCTTCACATTGAATATAACTTTTCAAGCAGTATAACATGCAATCCCACGATAATGAATCACCAGTGGAGGAAAGCGTTGTACAACATAGTATCTGAGTTTGGGGAATTCAAGACCAGAGTATCAGCTGTAATTATTTACTATGTTGTTTTGAGCATGAACTTGGTATTAATACCACAGAGAATTTACTCATTATACTTGCATTATTATACATTTCAGATATCCTGATATAAATTCTTTTAACACAAGGCTTGTCTCTCTAACTTAGGGGGTTGTTAGGGTTTATTAATGAGTCACAGGATAGTTGCAGCAGACTTTCAAGGGCATTACTCAGGAGACAGAACGCTTCAAAGAAACTTTGTTAAATTTTTAAGTTAATCTGTTTGTCTGTAATTAATAGCTTGTAGAAATTGTTCTCACAAGAAGGGTTTTAGAAGCCCATCACTCATGCTGGCTGCAGCGGGACCTTTCTGTGCATGGCAGCTTCAGCTCCATGCTCCTCACTGTTACTACCTTGCTGTATACTGACAGACTCGAGGGCAGGTTTCTTGATGTTAGTAGGGTTCATGTATTGATCTGTACCCTCTAGAACCTGATCTAATAATGTATGTTCTGGAATTACTTTGTATAAATATATCTGACCCATACAGGTACGAGCAGATTTATTCATAACATGAGCTCTTTGCCAACAGCCAGATATCACAGGAGAAACATGGAGCTGGAGCGACTTCCGGAGTTTGCTCCATTGTCCTTGAATTGGAAGAGGGCATAGACTGTAGCCATGATATTGCACAGAGTTATTTGTGTAACTTTTTCATAAAGGCTTCCAGTCACCATCACAGCCTCCCTGTGCAATCTATTGTTATCCTTGTGCATCATTGTTATCCTTGATGACTAAAGTTTTTTGTGGTGTCTAGCACAAACCTTCCTTGTTGCAGCTCAAAACTACTCATGATTTACCCATCATGGCAATGGAAAATGGATCATTCCCCTGCTTTGAATGGCAAGTGTTTACGTACATGAAGGATGTTTTTAAGTAACACCTTCAGTAGGTTGTTTTGGCTGAGCAACCCAAATTTGTTCATTAGTCCATATTTTATAGCTTTATAGTAATCTCATTCCCCTGCAGCACCTAGTTGGGTAGATGCTGCTATTTTAACTAGGAACCACCGATAACTGTTTTCTCTGGGTAGTTTTCCAGTCTTGCAGCTTACCTACTGTATATTTTTTTTGTCTAGACCACATCTCCCTTGTTTGCTAATGGGCGTGTCAGTGTCCAAACTTACTGAAGTCAAGATAAATGTCACCTGTGGTTTCTTCTCTATTTGCAAAGCTTGTTATCCAGTCCTAAAGGCACTTCAAGTTGTTTGGACTCTAATTGCTTCTGACAAATCCATGTGAGCTGTTACTCAACTCCTTGTTTTCTTCCAGGTGCTAACAAATAATTTGTTTGAATATTTTTCCACTCTTGTTTTGTCTTTAATTCCTCACTACTTCTTATTCCCTTTACTCCCATCTTTTTTTTTTGCTTTTTTTTTTTTTTTTTTTCAGAAATAGCATAGGTTGCTCTGTTCCAACCTTCTGGTACAACATACTTGAAAGTATATTTGAAACTATCTTTTCTTACATGTAAGTGTAATTGCTAATAAAAGCAATAAGGAACAATAAAGTAGACAAGAAGTCATGGATTAATTTGTGGCAGATCTTTCACAAGTTTAGATAAGTGTAGAGAAATGTGCAGATGTTTTTCTGTCAAAGGCTGTGCATCAGACCTGGATTGCTTATATAAGAAAGGTGGAAGAATGGAGGGTGGGACTGAATGCATGTGTATCTGAGTCTTTTCATCTAATCATGGCGTGTGCCTGGGGTTTTCTATATTGTGCTGTGGCCCTTGTTCACCAGCTGGTCAATTAATTAGTTTGTGGCTTACTGTGTACTTGAAGAAGTGAGACAGACCTTGAGCATCCCTTCTGTTGAAATATATTGCAAATAGGGAATTGAGTTACTGGCTGTGTGCAAAAGTCACTTGTCAAATTTTAACAGTATAACAGTCATACCGTTTTTTGGCTTAAAAAAAAAAATCAGTCTGAGGGATGATGAGTAGCATTCTGCAGTATCTTTTACTCAGGTGGCCTCCACAGCTGCCTGTAGGAGTCTAACAAATGGGAAGGATAGATCTCACCAGTGACCATTCCCATTTTGCATTACTATAGTTGTTCCTTTTTTCAGTTGGAGATAGATGCTCTTTCAAAAAATAGAGCTATGAAAAGAATGGAGAAATAACTTCTAAGAATTTTCTTTCAGGACTCTACTAAGTAACTTTTTCATATTATTTTCAAGAAATCAAAACAAAGCTGTATCGTCTTTCTGAGTGTAGAACATTGGCTACATTTGCTATTCCAGAGCATACAATTGATAGTTATACAAAACATAATATTCTGGGTTCTTTGAGCTTTGTTTCTTCAGATAGGGACTACTTGAGTTTCATGCCAGCACAGTACCTGGCCCAGGTCTCTAGAAGAGGGGTGCTTTGTCTCTGATTATTACTGACTTCCGAGCATCATTTTTTGATTTGTATTTGATCCCATGGATTATGTTACTTTGCACATGAGCTCATCTCTTTTACCTTTCTGCTGTCTTTCTTTTTGATTCAAGTCTCAGTGGCTCCCTCATTACATCCAGATGTCGTTGCCTTCACCCCTGGGGTAGCTGGCAGGGAAGAAGGGGGCATTATGTGTTTGCGGTGCTTTGGGCCAGCAGTGCTGCAGTTTAATCAGAGATGTGGTTTATCATAAATAGGTGCTAGTCACTTAATTTTGTTAGACTAGCACTTTGGTGATGTATTTTTTGAAATTAACTGTGTGTTCAGGAACTGGATCCTTAGCTGCCAAAACTTCAAGCAGTAGTGTCCACTGCAGGGGAAACTGCCTTGATGTATTCCAGCTAAGCTGAAAGTGGAGTATACTTCTGATGTGCTTTCATCATATTTAATTACTTCTTAAAAAAAAAATCAACTGCAAAGTTTTGATTTTATAAGAGGCAAATATAAAAAGCAAGTGTGCCATATTTGATCTACCCAAAACTTGTTGGTGTTTCTATGTGAGAAACCACTGATTACTCCTTTCTTCTAGACAGTATTGTTAAGAGCTCAGTTGTATATATAGTGAGGCAGCAGATGAGGTTACAAAGGATGTGCTTGGCAAGTGGTCTGTTTCCCCATCATTGCTGGTGTGACCTTTTTCATTTAGTCTACTTTTAAAGGCCAAGTCTTAAAAGTTTTCAAAAGTTGCCGTTTGTGCTACTTCTAGAGGCCACCTGGATTATTGGTTTAAAATAGACCCTTAACTGACAGCTACAAATATGTGAAATACAGAAAACTATGCTGAATATCTCAGTCTAAAAAGATTGTGGGAGGGAAGGTGTTTTTTTTCAGTTCTTTATTCGTTCTGGTCCACTCATTTTTCTTCTCAATTTTTATCTTCCTGAGGCCAGGAGTGCCTAAAAAAGTAATACAGCAGTTCTATGATTTCTCTTAGTGAGCAAGGTGAACTCAAGGTAATGATATTACTGCCCTATAAATTGCTGTCACCTTACAATGATTGCATGCTTCTGATGAGTTTTGACCCATTCCATTGCTTCTCATAGAGTTATTTATTCTTTTTTGTCTTTTATCAGACTCTGGAGCCACTAGATCTCCTTGGTTAGCTCTGACTTCTCTCCATTTTGACACTATTCGTGTGTGTGTGTGTGTGATCCCAGTTAATTTATGTAACAAAAATCCTATTTTCACTTTTCTTGCAGTCTGGGAGCACATTATTCTTGCTGTGATGTTGCAGTGAGAACTCATTTATTTACCATATGGTGTCAGCTCTTCTTGTCTTGACACACCCTTGCATTTGAAACAGTTTATTCAGTCAGTTCAGTATTTGTGATTACCTCTTATTAAGGTTTTGCCCCTTCTAGGTTGCAGTAATGCATTTGTGTATGTAAAATAACCTATTTTTGTGTAAATTTGAAAATGGCAAATATTTGTTCTCTGTTACTTGATGTGACTGTGGGATGGTTAGCTGGTCTTTCATGCTCATTTGAATGTCTGGTCCTGTAGTGTTATAGTAGTGTGTATCAAATATTCAGAGACAGAAAAAAAGCATCATCTCATTACATTAATTTGTGTATTTGTTTTGAAGACACTTTCATTGTGAATTCTGAAGTTCTACCTCTGAACTGTAGAGCTCTTCCTTTTGACAGTAGATCAGCCATGGATTCAGTAGAGCTAGAACAGTCCTGAAGCATGCTGTGTTTCGTTTAAATTTGTGTATTTTCTGTCACCTGTTCTTTTGTACCAGTGTTTAGGACTCTGCCTCCAGGATATGCAACTACTACTTCAAACAGAACACCCAGCTCAACAACAAACTCTCTGGATAGTTGCCTGCTTCACAGCCTACCTTCCAATGTGAAGTTCTCTTTCAGTATGGTTCTTAAGAAGCTTAGGTGTCTTGTGTAATTTGTGCCGGTGTCACATGACCAAAGCAATAAAGACTATTTCTATAGCCCTGCTTCAGTGGGCACAGGTCAACTGAATACCTGCAGAGCCCCACTGGTAGGAAGTATGACTAATAATGCATGTAGAGCAGAAAATTTAAAACTTGCTGTGAAGAGACACCATAGTTTTCATGCTCCTTTGAGCTAGTATGTTTTCAAATAATTCTGTAGGTTATTCCAAGAAGCCACTGATGCATTCGTAGTCTGTTTTGATCTTTAAGAAATGCAGACATTGACTCTGTAATTGCTATCCATATTCATTATCACGGTCATGGTATTGTATGATGCAATTTGTGGAGCTCTTTCACCGAATATGATCTTTGTCTGGAGTCTGCATTAGTTTTGGATCCTTCTGAATCATAAATGGTCAGAACATCTTTTTCTAATATTTAGTTGGATATCATCTTGTTAGTCTGAAATGTATATTGTTTTATATTTTTTTTTTGTTTCTTTGTGTGCATACACATGTGTGTTTGCATGCCTCTTTCTCTGGCGAATTTTGTCTCAAACATTTATGTGTGCCCAAAAAAGCAGAAAGAAAGAAAGGAAGCCTTTTTTTTTTTTTTTCAGATATTTCAAAAATTGTGAAATAAAATAGGTAAAACTACAGGTAGAGCTAAAGGGTTGAAATTAATTGAGCAAAAATCACCCTTAAAAACAACAAGCAAAAGTTATCTGTTGTTAAGCTTGGGTACAGTTCCATTATCTTGGCAATACTGTGAGTCTGCTTGTGGTGTGTGTCCATACCCTTGTTGCTGAGGTACCTCTGGGGCAGAGCTGCACCACAGTTTTGTTACTGTGGTGTCTCCTTTGGTGTGATGTGATAACACCAATACAAAGGAGTCAGAAATTCAATCTTCGTGACATATACCTAAAAGCCAGTCCTCTGCAGATGAATCTGGACCAAGTGACCACGCTTGGAGTGATTGATATTTGTAGCGTCTGGGGGAAAGGTGTTTATCTTGCACTTTGGAAAATCCAACTGTATCCATCTAGCTGTTTTATTTGGACATGGGAAAAGTAGTCTAGCCTTGTAAACCTGAACACTCAGCTATGAATAGCACAGACATGAACCAAATGCCCACTATGGTGTGAACTTGTGCCATTTCCTCATGTGTTAACCTGTCACAAGGAGAGACCACACTATAAAATAAGAGAGGATTTTCTGTAATACCCCATGTTACCTTGTGTATCTTGAAAAGAGAGTATGTACCTGCAATAACAGCTATCGCAGTGAACTGTACCCTTCTGTTTGTTCTTGTTCCTCAACTCTTCCCTTCCAGACACCAGAAGGTTAAAATATAGAAAGTGCATATATTGTAACAAAAAAACTTAATCTTTTTTCAATCTGTGTATGATTTTACTCCAGATAAGGCAACTTTCCAGATTTACATTGAACAGTATTGGAAATGTGATGGTTTTTAAATTCAGAAAGCTGTCTAGGATATCTTAGTGTGTTAGCCTGAAATCTTTCAGAAAAAAAATCTTCTGTTTCTTCTCTTTTTTTTTCTGTTTTTGTTTGTTTGTTTGTTTGCTTGCTTTTTTATTTTCTTTTTTTAAAATAATATCAGAAATAGCAAAATTTTGCAATAGCAATAAAAATATTAGAACTTGAAAAGCTCAAACTCTTGACTATAGTTTTTTTTAAGGAATACATTATTTATTTATTACAGAATCACAGAATGATAGGGGTTGGAAGGGACCTTTAGAGATCATTCATTTTAAATCATAGCACTCTTCTGGAGTGAGCTGAAGAGGTGCTCACTTGCTCACATTGACATTATTTACTCATGTTTAATGTACTTGGACCAGTGAAGGTTGGAGATCACAATTTAGATCAGACTGGAAAAGGATAGTTTTGAGTAAAATGCAGACTATTGGAATAAATCATTTCTACTCATCAGTATTTAGAACATTTCTATCTTTGGGTTAAAAAAAGTGTTCAAATGGAACAACAGGGTCTGAGAAGCAATGGCCTTCCCACATCTTGCCCATAGTCAGGGAGTTCTTGCATAAGCATATGTGCTGTATATTGGTGTCTTTTCAGATTCAAAGGGATTTTACTTGTTTCTACTTTGCGTTTGAGAGGTAAAACGCACATTTTGTTCCAAAACAATGCAGTTCCAGATAAGATACCAAGAAGGGGAGGCTGAAGTGGAGCCATTAGTTTCTCTTCCGTTTCTCTCTGGTCTAAGACTGAGCTGAAATCTCTCTATTGCCTTGGCTGTCTCTCCTTCCCAACAGGAGAAGGTGGGAATATTTTTTGCTCTTCCCTGCCAATGGCTGTGGCAGACTATGGCAAAATACTGTCCTCTCTTTACCTGCTGGTAGAATCTCCTGTGAGTTACCTGTGAGAGGTTTCCTGTGAGCAGTTTGCGTGGCCAGACTTAATGGTAAAAGGATTTTTCCGCTGGTGGTTTAATGTATTTTTGTATGCATTTTTAAAGTATATTTTTAATATTTTTTATTATATTTTAGTATATTTAGTGTATTTTAGTATTTATATTTATTTGTATGTATTTTTTAGCATTTTTTTAGTATTGTGATTAACCTTACTGTAGCTGTCCTACAGACACGTCATTATGGAGTAGTCCTCCTCTCCTTAGTAGAAAAAGGCACACCTCACAAGTGAGGAGGAAAGTGGGCTCTCATGCTTCTGAGGATTCGATTAGCAGGACATAATATTCTGCCTCAAAATGTGTGAGTACCATATAGCCTATATGTAGATTAATAAAGTTATATTTGAGATAACTTTTCCATCACTGAGTAAGGTGACTTCTGTTGTTAACATGGCCTTGCAGAGGACACCTCTACTTTCCATGTATCACGTAAGCGTCTTAGTTGGATGTTCTTTGCTCCTTTCACAGACACTACTACGTCAACAGTGTTACAGCTTCAGACAGGTAAACTATGGATTGGATGGTTCTGTAATTTGCAGTAAGAAAAAAAATCCATTTGCATTTAGTTACAATGCCACTGAGAATGTTCTGAGACTCCTGACAACTCTTGAGAGGAGGAGAAAGAAGAGTTTATTTCTTACATGTTTTTTGAACTCTATACTCTGTAGTATGATTTTTCCCCCACCCTAATCTGTAAATGCCTCTTGAACAAGTCAGTGGGTCTCACTTGGAGTCTTCACCATGTAGCTATCTATGCCATTCAGAATAAATACATGTTGATACGTAGGCATGGCCAGCTGCTGTCAGAATCACAGAGTTGTTTAGATTGGAAAAGACCCTTAAGATCATTGAGTCCAACCTTTTTAAGCTGAGAATACAGTCTCTTCCTAACTTGCTGTGCTGAACACAAATCATCTAACCCTTGAAGTGAAGTTAGTAGGAGCAAACATTACATTCAGAAGAACTATTCCAGCCTTAGAGGATCTTGCAGTTATGAACAGAGCTCTTGGAGGTTAGCATTTGTCAAGACTGAGCATGTATGGACACAGTGGGTGAGAAATGCTTGGAGATTCTCTTCCCAAGCCATGCTGTATTGTGCCATTTGATAATGCTTGATTATAAAGAAAAGTTGAATGTACTTTTTTTGCTTCATGATTCTTCTTATTCTTCAATATCAGCAGTACCTTTTGTGTGTAAGGAAAAGGCCAGGTAAACACATTGTCTTCTGCCTTTGTGGCTTTGAGCAGTTGCCCTCAGTCTGTATTCCCTAATTCATTTGATGGTAGAGTTAATTATATATAAGCAAGGCAGTGGTCAAACGTGTGCCAAACCCTCCATCCAGGAAAGGCCTTCAGCTGAGTCTCAGTGTTCTTCTGTAAACTTTGTTATAAAATGTCAGAGATTTGCATGTGTTGGTCCTGCTGTCGTACAGATGATAATGTGTCAGGGAAGGCTTCAATAGGAGAATGATAAAGCATGCCAAACCAACCTTTATTTTCTTTCCGTTATGTCTTTCGTTTGTGAAGGATGATAACAAAAAGCGTATATTCCAGATTGAAAGTTTATTCAAGACATTGCACTTTTCAGGGACTTTAAAAAGGCAAATAACAGTTGTCTCTTCCTTCAGGGAGGCATTTCACATAGTTATGTTTCTGATTGGTAAACAATGTTTATAGAGTCCTGGGGTTTAATATCTTCATTTTAATTGACTAGACCCAGTCAAATACTGTTTGGCACTAGGCAACAAAGTATGTATGTTGAGATGCCAAGAAGAGACTCTCCTGAGCTCTAGATGCTTCACATTCCAGACCCGTTACCTTGTAAGTGTAATATTTACTGGATTACAGTCCAGCTGGAGATGAAGAACAGACCTGTGAAGGAGAGGAGAGTTAGGAAAGATCTTAAGCTTGTGGAAGGAAGGGCTTGAATGAGTTGATACAGCGTGCTAAATTCTCCCTGGGCAATTGACTTAGAAGACATGTAAAGAAGTCACTTGTGGGTGCTTTATTCAGGCCAAAACCAACGTGCTTGGCAGTGAAAGAAAAACATAAAAAGGGAGAGGGGAAAAATGAAAGGTCTACTCTAGCTGTGTATGAAAAGTCCCAAGCTTTTTTGTTTGCAAACATGGATTAATTCTTTCAAGGGCACAAGAGCAGTTTTAACACTTGTGCTACTGTGCACTTTGCTTTTTTACCCAAATGGCTTTGTCTACTTAAAGGACTTCTCCTGTAGAGGATATTATGCTCCACAGTTCAGTCGGTGCTTGAAATACTGTTTACAAACAGAGCTAGTCAGTGAGCAAAGCTGTATGACTGGAATTCATAAACATTTTTAATCTATGCAAGTAATAAAATCCAAAGCCTGAGAATAAATGAGGAAGTTCTGCAAAATCACCCGATGCTGCATGTTTCACTCCCATGGGAGTGCTGCTGGAGAACGATTTCAGATTCTTGTCTATGACACTGAAATATCAGGGAGAAGCTGGATCCAGTTCAGTTGAAGTTTATTGGATTATGCCTTAATGCTATTTTGGCTGCCGATTCCAAATGTGATGTGTAACAATTGTGCAAATTCCTTAATCCCATTTTCCATTCATTTATGTAGTAATTAAAACCATAGACCTGGAAACTATTTTCACAGGCAACTTTCTTTTTCAGAAACCTATTTCATTATATATATTTTATGACTATGTGTTCAAATTCACTCTCCTTCCAGAAGAGAGTGAAACTTCATGGTGTTACCTTCATTATCAGTCTGTGCATTGTCTTGGTTTGTTACAAGTTATGCTTTGTTCCAGTGTACAGAACACAATAGTGTAATTGTGCGTTAGGAGGTATTTCATTTTATTCTCCTTAGAGGGCACCGCAAAATGCTCTAATGAAAGAGTAATCAGCAGCTTAAAGAGGAAGGAAATTTAAGGGACTAATAGAAGAAGGGAAATGGCTGAGTGGTTTAAAGGAATGAAATGATGGGAGAGCTCCAAGTGAGATGAGGCAGCAAAAATAAATGAGCTACCACCAACTGCGATGAATGATAGACATGTACTTAAAAACCTGTGTTCCTGGGGCTGTATAAGTATGCAGATAGAGGGAGGAAGAACAGCAATTTAAGGTTCATTGCCTTAAGGTGCCATAGTCCGCAAGGTAACAGGCTTTAAGTAATTTGTGCTCCAGATCTATGACAGTAGAACGCCACCTCTTCTAGGTTCATGTTAACAGGAAGAGCAAGTTAGGACATGGTTTCTAGTACACTCTTAGTAGAGACATCCATGATGGAGCAAAGACCGCTGCCCTGCTGGGTTCTCTGGGATCATAGAATGATAGTGGTTGGAAGGGATGCACTGTTTAATTTGATCTCATGGCAAAGGGACTATGGTAATGAACTTCTGTCAGTTAAAACCGTAGTCTCTTCCCATCTTGAAAAGAAAGAAAAAAAAAATGAAAATACTGGATGGCTCTATATAGCCGGGAATTTCATCCAGCCTGGAGAGGCCTGGAGAGCATTAGTAGCAAGTGGCTGTCCATTGGCCAGCTTGAGATGAGTCTCTGCATACTTTCTCATTTCCATCTTTTTCATCAGGAGTTTGAACCAGAAGGGCACTGACTGCATAGACATAAGAGCAGTCACCCACTACTGCTCCTGAACAGAGGAACCCTTTCCAAAACACGAGTTAGGAAAGCAGTAACAAAGAAATTATATTGCAAGTGTGATGTGAAGGAAGAATTTGGCCCTGTGAGCTCTCCTCAAGCTCCCTCACTTATAGAGGCTCTAAGGCAGGAAAGCTTTTAAGCACATGGCTGCATAGGAGAGCTTATAGAGTGACTTCAGCAGGACTGTGTTTAAATAAATGAAGCCAATGCCTGTGCTTTTCCTCTGAAAGACAGCCTTCTTATCCTATTATTCTACTAGATATTCAGACTAATTTTAACACTTTTCTTGCACACATTTACTTCCAGTTGGTTGAACTCAGATGAATAAGAGAGGAAATAAAACTTTCACTTCAAAACCAGAGTAAAGATACTTGGATTATTCTGTGCTGAGGTAGAGGCTCATAAACACAGCAGTGTGAACAGCTTAAACTGAATTGTGAAATAGCCTGGGAATGTCTTTTTGCTGCCATTTCCTTGATTTCAACACCAAGGAGTTTGTCATATATGACGGCTTTGTGGTTATTGTGACACTGTTGGAGGAAATCGGATTTGGGGAAAGTTTTCTTCGTTCTTTTGGTTATTCAAAATGGTTTTTTCTTTCCTCCAATGTGGCTTTGTTCGGCAGTGGTACTTTTGTGTTTTTTTGGAAATAGATTTTTGTATAGTATTGCATCACTGTGGCACTGTATAATCTTCAGGATATATCTAAGAGATTTCCAGACATCTTGTTGGATTTTGTAACAGTGCTTGTGATTAGAAGCCCTTCTACATAGAAAGTTAAAGTGAAAATGTGTATTCATGGGCTTTGAACACAGCTCAAGTCACCCAGCGCTAAAGGCACAAGTTGGAGCTGGCAATGAGTGTTTGCTGTCAGAGTGCAAGCTGTACCAAGCTGACATTTAGCAAATGGCCTAATTTTTCAGGCAGAGACATATGACATGTAGCTAGAGCTTACCTTAAAAGAAGCGTGAAGTCCACTTCCTTCAGCATCACTGGAGGAGCACTGCTTTCTTCACCCTACTTGAAGAGCACTGATAGGCACGGAGGCATCCTGCCTATGGGCAGTAGGTCCCACTGGGGCTGCAGCATATGTCTCCCTCTCTCCTGCCTGCTGCTCCAGTGCCTCCTGAAACGCTGCAGCTGAGTGGAGGGAGAGATGAAGAGCATGCGCAGCTGCATGCAGATGTGCTGAGCTCCTCTTGTACGCTGACAGACAGAATGGATATGTAACACAAGAAATTTTTATGGCGAGTCTGATGGATTCGATAAAAGTGTGTCTGCGCAATATATGTTTTTGAAACATAGCTTGTTAGTAAGTTGGCACTGAGATAGCACTGTGAAGCCAGTTTTAATCTTGCTGGCTGGGCTGTCAGTGCAAGTGAAATTCATGAGAAAGGTGCCAAGAAGGATTTGAAAAATACACCTCACCAAAGCAAACATACATAGACTTTCTCAAACAGGCGCACATACATCATTATACCTATTCTGCTGTTGAAAGCAGAAAGTAAAATGTTGTCTTAGAAAGTATTCAAGGTTACTTAAATGCTTGGTTTTGTGGTTGTGATGACTGCTTAGAGGATTTTAGACACTCTGGTCAGTATCCTGATACCTCTGTGTAAAGCAATAAGATACACAAGTAATGCAGCTGGACTTACGATCATGTGTGCCTCTTCGGCCTGCTGATGGAAAGGTCTCTTGTTATGGATTGCTTCTGAAGATATCACTTCAGTAGCATGCAACCAGCAGAAGGTTGAGAAATGAAATAAAAAAGGTCTTTGATATGAGGAAAACTGTTGGTCAGTCTTGTGAATGACAGAAGATTATTTGATCTAGTCTAAGTCCCTGAGATCACAGCCATAAAAACTCAGCTGAACGCTAGTCCACGTCAGTTCTTACTTTGCCATTTAGAAAGGTTTGCGTTCCCTGGTGAACATTTTCTTTTTGCCTTCCCTTTTTTTCTTTTTATTTCTTTTTCTTTTTTTTCTAAGAGTGGGTAGGTGATTGTACTTGCAATTCTTGCATATGATTCCTAGCTGAAAGAGGAGCAGCCCTTCATGGAGAGAGATGAAAGACACTAGGAGTATTTTTCTTACATTCCAGTGTAAGCAGAATAGCAAAGTACATACCTGAGAAGTTTCCAAACACAACACACATCTATTTACATATTTGATTTCAGTGGTGATACATGATAACTGGGATTTCATTCAAAGGATCCTGATGGGGATTTGAAATGAGTTCTTCATCCCTGAATGTTCACAGAATAACTGCTGAAAGCTGAAAGACCTTTACTTGGCAAACTACATTCACAGAGAACAGGAGGCAAAGAGGCTGGAGACAGTTTTCTTGTGATAAAAATCCTCTCTGTTCTTACAAGTGTGGGGGTAAATTCCTGGCCCTTTTGAAAGCAGTGGGAATGTTTTGTCGGTGACTTCAATGGGATCAAAACTTCACTCAGGTTTCGGAGAGGCTTTTTTGGTAACTCTAGAACTTGTTCTAATGCCTGTTGATGGATGCAGTAGCTTTTCTGTTAGCTTCTTGGGCATCTTCCCAGCAGAAAAGGATCTGTCCTCTCTTGTTGCAAATGCATAGTCATGGGCTTGCTACGGTGTCATCCGACCGGAGAGTGAGGAATACATCCGAAGGTGTGTTTTTATCTCATTGTTATAACTGAAGTGTTGCATAAGCAGTGGTGAGATTGTAGGGGGTTATGTTTGAGAGTGGAAGCTGCTGTGCTGTTTCTTTATCATGTATATTTTAACTTGCCACAAGATTAAGATTTCTTTGTGTTGGATCAACGATATCCATATGGTTTGTGTTTATATCCCCCCTTGGCATGATAGATAATGTGTAATTAGGACTTTGAGAAGAGAAGCATCAAGGTCGGATGCTTCCGACTTTCTAAGATGCATGGAGACCCCTATTAAGCAGTGCTCAATGTCTCAAAGTTTAGACCTGAAAACAGCTCTTATGTTATGCATCAGTGTTGTTCGTGTTACCCAGACCCTGCATTTCAGCAGGGAAAAGCAGCCAATAGCCTGGAAAACTTTAAAGGAAAGCTAAAAGAAAGGTGAGTTTGTATGATGGAATTTTTCTTCAGGAGATTAATTTTCAACCAATTGTAAAGGCAGAGGCAGAAAGTTACCACTGAGCACCATGAACCTGAGGGGAACTCTTAGGCATTGCCTTGTGAGATGCTAGTTTACCCCTGTTTCCAGCTACTACAGCTTTTGCAGACAGGCAAATAGCCTTCCTTGCTCTGAGAGAAACCTGGAGCATGAGGCTGTGCTCACATACGGTTTAAGAAATAGGAATATTTGGCAGTGGTCACACTAAGTGTGGCTGTGTTGGAGTTTTGTTTCTCTTTTCCTGAAAGGGACCGGACAGTTTTCCCTTTCATTTTAGCCAGAGGTTTCAACAATTTCAAGTGGCTTTTGATTCTCCTTCAGCTTCATAGGTTTGGATCCAAGCAGTTGATTTGAGGCTGAATGCTCAGTCTGACTCTTCTAGAAGTTAATATCCAGAAAGTTTTGTTTTATAGCAGAAGCAGTCTTCTGGACAGCCCTTGCTTTCTTCACAGCTGCAGAATTAAAATGTACTTTCTTAGAGGAATTCAGTCTTATTCAACAGAACATACTGTCAGAACAGGAGAATGTACGACTTTTAATTGCCTTAGCACTGCTTTGTGGCTGTGAAGTGGTAATAACACAGGTTTTTGCAATGTCTCTGCTGATTTAGTTTAACATAACATTTGAAGATGTAAACTCATGCATGCAGGCTGTAGTCCTTAATTTCAGGTGTCTTCCTATATGTTCCACAAGTGTTTCATTTGTTCAGGACAGATCGCACAGGCAACTGATTTCCTCCAACGTACATTGTGTAGCATGTCTAGAAAGGCTGTACATGTTATTCTTAAGTATTTGTCTCTCATGCCTGAAACATATTCAGATTCTCATCTTTTTTAAAAATCAAGCAGTGATGGAGAGCAGGGGAGGTGTACAGAGAAGGTTAGACTAGCATCCCTCAGGCAATACACTACCGTGCTAACAGCCTATCCCTGTATTGGCTTTTTGATCACACACACTGGTTAATTCTAATTGTCTTTGTTCTCTGAGTATGTCACTTTTGTGGGATATTTGTTCTTTAATGGTCCAGTCGAGGAAGACATAGGAGCTGATCGCACTGATATCCAGCACAGACCAGTGCACCAGTACTCTATGAACCAGTTAGATTTGAATTCAAAAGAAAGGATAGGAGAGGAAAGATGCATGGGGGATCTTAATGACTTCTCTGCTTTTTTTTGATAGACTTTTTTTTTTTTCCTGTGTAGCTCAGCAGTTTGGCCTCTAATCCTGCAGATATAGTTTTTTATTTAAAAAAAATCATTAATATTTTCTGCATATGTGGCTACACTGTCTCACGGACATTGACAGATAATTTTTGCTTTAGGTTTTTGGGCAAGGCAAGCTAAGGAGGAGGCATGAAGGGTTTCTGTGTCAGCAACCATGGCGGTGGCTAGCTGGCAAACAGAGGTCCAACTCTGTTTCAGTGACAAAACTGTTTTTTGAAAGATCATAAGAACAGTTAGACCCCTTGAAAATCAGGCAAGAGACATAAGTTGGAAGACTTCATTCTAGGGACATTTGGAAAAATTAAAGAAACAACAAAAAGCCCCAAAGTAGTGAGTGCTAAACACTTAAAAATGTGACCTCGACTTTAAAGCCTGGCTTAAAGTACAAAAAAAAATTAATCTCTCTCTGTTTGCCATACATTAGCATTCATATGGGAAGAGAAGTTGGGTCTTTCTATGGGAGTCTGTGCATACTTTCACTCTCCATTCCCTTGCAGCAGGAGTGCCTGAGGCAGGAGAAAGGACTTTTTCTGAAGCCTTTGATTGTCTTCTCAGATAATGCAGAATGCTCCTGCAATTTTTGCCTTTGGAATTAAGTTTGACTCTCCTTTGCCTTTTGAGTGTGAACCTTTTTCTAGAAGGGTTCATTTGGGGTATCTGTCATAGCCCAGACTTCTTGGCTGTTGTTGTTGTGACTCACAGGAGGCGAACAAATGTATGTGATGTTGGCCCAGCAGTTTTTCTTCATATGGTACCCAAAGGAGAGGGAAGAGAGAAGAATCCATAGCTGATTGTTCAAAATAGGTATTTTGTCTTCCTTCTTTCTAGCTGATGTGGGTAGTATGGATTTTTTTCAGGCGAAACAGTGTTCTAGACTGAGCCTACAAAGATTAGCAGCTTCATGAGAATAGTTGTGAAAGCGTGGTAGAAAGTCCAGTAGAAAACAAGGATTTAAATGAAGGCTTTCTGGCCAGTAGGATTCACTTAAAACACACAGTTCAATGATGTAGGAAAATTACAGCTCTCCTTACCATTTGTTCTCCAGATCAATTTCAGCTGCAGCATGTAAATATAGTTGAGGTTGAACGTGCAGCAGGATTTTGCCCAGCTCAGGGATAACAATTACCAAGAAGGAAAAGAACTTTGTTAAAAGCCTTAAAAACAGCAATAGTAGCTTTTCCTGGCAAGGTTTGATGCCCACTGTAGAACTCATATCCAGCTCCAGTGTGCTAGCGGAGATGAACAGGCACAAATTAGTGAGTATGTCCTTCTCTTTGCATCTTTAAAATGATCTGCAAAGACAGAATTTAACCTGTTTTCTACCAAGAATCCCATGGAGCAGATTTTCTATGATAACACCAGTGATTTTTTTATTTTACTCATATTTGTGAGTAATGTAAATGTTAATGTAAATGTTAATGTAAACTCTAACTTAACTCTGTGATTTTCCAGTGGCTGATTACTCTATCTCAATGTTCGTACTACACCAGTTGCATTTTGACCCAAAGACGACTGCGGGATTTTTTTTTTCACCGTTACAGAACTCAAGACTACAAGAAACAGTTACTTAAGAATGTCACAGAATGATAGAATGGTAGGAGTTGGAAGGAACCTCTAAAGATCATCTAAAGACCAACCCCCTGCTCAAGCAGGTCCACCTAGATCAGGTCGCACAGGAACATGTCCAAGCAGGTTTTGAAAACCTCTAGAGGAGACTCCACAACCTTCCTGGGCAGCCTGTGCCAGGGCTCCCTCACCCTCACAGGAAAGAAGTTTTTCCTTAAGTGGAACTTTTTGTGTTCCAGCTTTTGTCCATCATCCCTAGTCCTATCACTGGACACTACAGGAAAAGGGGCTGCCTCATGCTCTCCCATGCTTCAAAGTCCATCAAACTTCAGAGCAATAGGAGTATCTTGAAGGAATTAATTATTTGGGTAACTGGAAACCAGACTACCAGATCACTGTGGTATTGAGGTCATAGCTTTGGCTAGTCATCTTTTGATTCAGGCTTGGTGTAGCAATGAGGAAGCAGCATCAAAACCAGAAAGCCCTTGTCAGATTTTAAGGAACACATAATGTTCCTTATGATGAACATAGCTTCAGAAAATTCCGTCTTTACCTTACTGTACCTCTTTCTTCAATCTGGAGAACGTTCTGGAATTGTTTGCTTTTCATATGTTGTTGTAGATCTTAGTGTGTTTTAAAAGAGTAATAGCAAGTGATTCGGCAATGGGAAATGTCTCACAAAATCTGGTAATAAGGTAATTACTCTTTTCAATACCCATTGCTACCTAGACCTTCATTGGTACATATTTTTTGGACATATGGAACTTGACAGAGACAGTGTAGGCAGAAATATAAATCATGCATTTGTGCTGTATAAGCACTGCCAAGTGTCTTTGCTCTGAGCACTCTGGTATCTGCCAGTGACATTTACCAAGTCTCCGTAGCCAGTTTATGGCATAGTAATTACATCTGTGGGTTCTCTGCTGCATATCAAGAGTTCAGTGTGTTGTCATTACAAAGAAAGAAAAAGTTGACTAATACAAGAAGTTACTGAAATAAGAAAACATCTTGAGGATTAGCTTCTGTTCATGTAATTGGCAAAAGAAAGTCACATTTAAAGAGATGCAGCAGGAATTCCTGTAGGAGTGAGGTTTTGTTTCTTTGGGTTTTGTCCAACGGGAATCACCTCAGGACTATAAAATCCACTGTCTAAGTGAAGCTGTATTAAGACTTCCCTTTGTGACTGCAGAGACAAGTTCTGGGGCCAGTATTGGTGGTAAAAGAGGGAAGTGTTTTCAGTCTTCTGTTGTTCTGATGCTGAAAGGAATCATCCAGCAACTGGATCCTCAACCTGTTCTCTTTTGGTCTGTCCTTCTGGTGAGGAAAACTCTGTCTTCTTTCATGTATGCCTATCTGTTTCTCTTATTAAGTGCTGACCTACTCACATGCAGTAAATACCAGGACTGAAATTATCAGGGTCTGTGGAATTGTGAGCTATCCATGCCCCTTTGCCATGGATAAATTCTGGATCTAGGGATGACTCAGTAGGAGATTCATAACTGCCAGTTTCTGTCATGGGTTCAGCAAATCACAGAATCATAGAATGGTAGGGGTTGGAAGGGACCTTTAGAGATCATTTAGTCCAGCCCCCTGCAGAAGCAGGTCAACCTAAATGAGATCTCATAGGAACGTGTCCAGGCAAGTCTTGAAGACCTCCAAGGAAGGAGACTCCACAACCTGCCTGGGCAGCCTGTTCCATTGTTCCATCACCCTTGTTGATAGCAGATAAAGATAATAGATCGTTGACAACTTTGTAGGTAAAAACTGGAATGCTGGGATGAGTTTAACGCTGCTTTTGTAGCATCTGACTTTGAAGCCTGTCTGCAAGAGGCTGGAAGTGATGCCAGAGCAGAGAGTGGCACAAGTGTGTCTATCCAAGAGCAGTGATTAGAAAATGGATGTGCTCATAACTTAATGTCACAGTAGGATAGAGTTTCAGAGCTAATGGAAAGCTGATGTACAACTGATTTGCCTCTGAGGACCAATCTCTCTTCTCAAATACAACCTGTAGGCCTCCATAATTTGGTTCACAGTATTTCTGTATCCCCTTTCATTGCAGACAGGCAGTTTCCAGCAGGATTCTGCAGTCACGTCAGGGTCAGGAGGGGTGAGCAGAGTAATTATCCATGAGCTTTAGGAGCTCAGATACATTAAAAAAGTTTCTAATTTCTTGGAGAGACTTTTCCTGGAAAAGAGGAGGGGATTTTTTACTAGAATGTGCCTGACAGGAGGGATGGGATCCTGCTGGAAAGATATAGCCACTATGGCTGATGAGCTGCCTGTCCTTCCAGCAGATTACACATGCTGCTTCACTTACCACGTCTGGATGTCCTTAAAGGCAGCCTGACCCTGCTTATGGCAGGGACCTGTATGTTGAGCAGAGAGTAAAATTCACACAGGAGAAAAAAGATGTCACATTATGCTACTTGTTATAAAAAAAAAAAAGAAGAAAAAAAGTAGGATTTGCTATCAGTGAGCTGAAATCTAAACAGCCTGAATGGTCCTAATAGTTAGAGGGGTTAGGGAAGTTTGCCAGAGTGTGGAAAGCATAACAACTGTATTTAATAACAATCAAGCTACTTTTATAAATATTTGCATGTGCTGCTTCAAAGCTTACTACATGGTCATTCATGTACTGCAGTTAGAAAGACAAGGAGGGAGGGAATGCATTAAAAAAAAAGAGGGTGAGAATAAAGGGCACTCCATGTTTTGTAGCTGCTGTAATAAAGAATGGGCAAAGCACCAGAAAGAAAAGAAAAAGGAAAAGAAACCCTCTAAAGTTTAATAAACACAAAAAGGAATAAAAATAAATCTTTGGAGCATTTATTACAAGCCCTTGATGGAAGGATTAGATTGAAGCTCTCAGCCTTTCCAGTGTGGGTGTATGTGTGAAGTCGGCCTGTCTGGCCTCTTCGAACAAGAAAAGAGAAGTTGTTTAGATTTCCTAACTCCGGCTGTGCGTATAATTGATTTTTTTTTTTCCTTGTTTCAATAACATAAATGAAAGTTCAGAGGACGAAAAAAGCTTCGTTTGGATACAATTGAATTTAAGTCTTTTTCCTTGCCAGAATGAAAGCCCAACTCTCAGAAGAGCTGTGTCAGAGTGTTTTGTTTCCCCTGAAATGTCAGTACATGCAGTACTTGTGCGGGAAGCTGTGGAAATGCAGGGCTTAGTTCATCAAACACAACTGTGGAAGGCAAAAGTATCATCCTTTTGTGCAGGAGAGTCCTGATTTTGGGAATATCCCTAGCATGAAACAAATGCCTTCCATTCCTATTTTCAGTTTAAGGCCGCTCGACTCCATCTCACTGTCCTCCCAGAAGCAATGCCTGAAGGTCTACATGCTCTTTTGCACAATTGGTCAGAGGATGTGTTCAGTTTCTCATGTCGACAATGCTCCAACATGGAGCAATACTGCAGATTTGAGTATTTTGGGATAGGACTCCTGCAACTCTCCCATTGGTGCTTTTCTGCTCTGTCTGAGCAGGGCTGCTGCTGAAGTTTCATCTCATTCAATGAAAAACAGAACAAAACCAAACAAAAAAAGAATAAAAGAACTAAAGTTGTAATGCTTGATGTTCAGCAGGCTAAAGGGAGGAGGAGTGATGCTGCCTTCACCTTCTCCAACTGTGTTTTATAGCCCTTGCCTCAACTGTACTGTGATGATTGTGATTATGATTATTACAGCTGGAAGTCTTCAGTTTTTTTGAGGATTGAATTAATAATTTAGAGATTATAAAAGTGGAATCTTTCATTGCATTTACTATTCCCTCTCTCCAAAACAAAAGAAATCCTTGTTTTCCTACCTACAGGAAACATATTGATTTAATTCCACTCATTAATGATAATGATTCAAAGAATACTTAAGGAGTCTAGGCAGCAGAAGGGGAACTGTATTTGCAGACTAACTTAGTCAGAGTCATCCTGGTGTCTACTGGAGTCATTGGGCCAAAACTAGAAGGGTGTCTAGAGGTATCCAACTGAGCTTGAATTGATACAACTGTAAGGTTAAGGTGGAGTCACAAAGAGAGATAAATTGCAGCATCTGAGTTCACTTAAAGGCTAATCCAGAACCTTGTCGACTCCATAGGGTTCTTTCAGTTTCCTTAAAGAGAGCTGCAAGTCTCAATTCTCAGTCTTAATGTTGATTAATTTTCACATAAACCCCAATTCTGCAGCCAGCCATTCTTTTTCAGAGGAAGGGTTACAGCTAGTAGAGAAGCAGTTTTTTCAGCTGTCTGTGAATAATGCCTTTCCTGAATTGAATTCTCATGGATACTGTTGTGAGTGATAGAATAAGGAAATCAGATTTCTTATGTGGTTTGGTGGTTGTTTTTTTTTTTTTTTTTTTTGTAAGAGAGGAAATATCTGAGACAATATTTCATTCTTATTCGTGGTGGCTGTCTGACACCTGCCTTCCATTGGAAGGTAAATACTCATTTGCTGTGTGCACGAATACACATACGCACAAAAATATGCACACTGAAAGAGTATTCC
The DNA here is from genome assembly GCA_013401255.1 of Urocolius indicus. Lineage (NCBI taxonomy): Eukaryota > Metazoa > Chordata > Aves > Coliiformes > Coliidae > Urocolius > Urocolius indicus. The sequence continues at coordinate 151,873 of WBNH01005504.1, forward strand.
TTCTATATCTTCTTTATATATCAAAGAGAGAAAAAATGTAAATGGTTCAGCAAAATCTGTTCAGATACATATTCACAGATTTGTCATTTACAGTATCTAAAATAGAGAAATTGAAAAAAAACCCCTGCAAATATAGCACAAGAAAGTTCTGGAAATAAGTCAGAAGATAAACGTTAATCAATCTGACAGTTCAATATGACTTTTCAATCTGAAACAAAGTCAAGATGGACAGGGTGTCTGGCTGATAGTTCGACTTGTCCACAGGAGATGAAATGGTAGGTTGATGCCTGAAATAAATTACAAGGAAGGACAACTTACAACTCATACTAGAAGCATCAATCTTATATTACTATGCCAAATTATATTCCTAAAAGGATTAGGTTTGGCTAAAAAACATAAAGTAGTCTTGGAGTTTCCTATAACAGAAAAGTAAGTTGAAGAGATTATTTTTCTTTTAAATGAGAATATGATCTCCAAAATGAGTAGCTTCTCTAAGAATTTGCAAACTATATCAAAATTAAGATCGTTGTTGCATAAAGTTATGCTTTTCTCAGTAGACCTCCACTTGGTATACTGAGAGAAACCAGCACTAATGTGCTGCTCATGGGAGAAAAAAGCAGTGCTGGCACGGGGATAATTTGCATCCCATTTCTCTTTGAGTTTTCACTATAATGTTGTAGCAGTTTTCTGTCAATAAGCCTGGCAAGCAATAACACTGATCATGATGCTTCAGGGTTTGTTTTTGAGCACTGAGAAACTTTCTTCTTTAAATGGGATCATAAGGAAGCCTGTGGCTTCTCGTTCATATTTATATCTCTTACCTCTTGGACCATACTGAGGGTCTGCTTTGGGAAGTACTTTTTCAAAGGATTTTGAGCACTTGTCACCTGTCACTTACAATGTGTCTGCAGGGTGAGACTATTTAATTATTGTCATTGTGTGAGTTTCTCTTTGTTCCTCTGGCAAGGACGGCATAGAAAGGCTTCAGATGATCACTGAAGCCTTTAGGGTAACCTGGCTTGCGCAGAAGTGCTTTGCTGCTCAGACTTGGTCAGGGTTAACAGCTGGGAAAGAGGAAGAGACTGTTTTTAAACTTATACTGATATGCTTAACCATGTTGTTGGGGACTTGAGTCCATTTTTTCTGGTCTTTTTCTGCTTCCCCCCAATATACAGTAAGAGGTGGTTACATTTATAGTTTTTACTGCTTCCAAGTGGTCAAAATTCATGTAATTCTGTTTATAATGTCTACTATCTGCTTGCCTTTTCCCTCTTCTTCCTCTTTTTTTCCTGCCCTTGTCATTATAGTCAGAATCAATATTTTGTTCCAATAAAATGCTTTAATAACTAAATATGAACCCAAATCTAAAGCTGTCTAATTTATGCTCGATATTTTGGAGGTGTGCAGGTCAGATGAGTTGCTGTTGCTTGTCATCTTAGTGGATCACTGTTAATTCTGAGCAAGTCTGAAGGTGTTTTCCAGATACTAACTGCTATGATTTTTTCCCCCGGTTTATAAGCATCTGGGATTTTCCACCAGTATGTTGAAAGAGAGGAGATTTAAATATGTGACCTGAAGTAGAGATGGAGATAGTTAATCATCTCTATTAATATGAGATTCCTATAACCAAATGTGGGGTTGATTTTTTTTAATTATTATTAAATTGTTAATAATGTTAAATTTGCCATTGGAAACTGAATCACATTACAGTTATTTTCCTTACCTAATCTCTCTTGTATTACACTGTTTGAAGGAACAATGTATTTTATCACTAAAGAGAAGTAATAAAATCACACTGCCTTCTTGCAGATGCCATACCACCGAGCTACTACAGCCTTTACTTCCGAATCGTTAGATTTGATGTCTCGGCGATGGAGAAGAATGCCTCCAACTTGGTGAAGGCTGAGTTCAGGGTCTTCCGCCTGCAGAACTCAAAGGCACGGGTCTCGGAGCAGCGGATAGAGCTGTACCAGGTATGGTGGCACCTCATGCGCGTCAGCTCCCCGTCTTTTTTGTAGCACACCCACCTTGTACCCATCTAACCAGTGGAACAAACCATGGGGAGAAGCGGATGAGTCATATCTTTCCCAAGTAACCTCTTAGTTACCTTGCTTTTCCTACAAAGGTCTTTATTCAAAATCATGTGAAACTTAAATTTGAAAACTTTTATTAGCAGTTGTGCCTCAGGACTTCAGAGTTTCAACATGTAACAATAAGTGACATAAAAAAACATCAAGCAAGTCATCCTTAGAATCTCTGTCTTCCAGCACTTGGCCTATACTGTATTTTATGTAGAAGTCAAATTCCCCTCTCTGACCAGTGTTCATGAGAAGCCTATTAAGCATTTCTCATCAGGAATAGCGTAACAGTTTCAGACGTACCTTCTGTATGTAGTAGCCCAGGGGTTGAGGCAAGGGAGTGGGCAATTCAGGGACTGGGGAGTGAGGAAGTAAATGACCCTATGATTCTCTCACTCCTGTGTGTTGGTAAGGTTGATGTAATTTAAAGACTTCAAAGCCATTAAATTCACTCACATAGGGTTCATACATTTCTGCAGATACCATCTAGAGAGTATTTCATCTAAAGCGTTAATTCACTTTACATAAACATACAGCAACCAAAAGGAGCTCAGCTCCCAGCAGTTATATACTGATTAAAACTCGTGGTTGTTCCAGCAACCTCAGACTTGTTCTGCTGAAAACTCTGCCAGATAGCATACCAACTTGTAAAAGTGTTTTGAGACACTCTTTGGCTCTGTTCTTGCTCCCCTCAAGAGATATGCCTGTGCACTGGCCTGGGTTTGCAGCACTGTAGAGTCCAGTTCAGAACCAGTGGGTGCAAATTTGGGTTAGTCTTCTCCCTCACTTTCAGTGTTCACTGCCTGGTCTGGTGAAATAACAGTGAAACTTGGATCACAGAGTGGGGAATTTAGGTCCATGTGGTTGCTGAAATGACAGTATAAGCCAATATTAGAGGCTGACAGCAGGAAAAGGCACACTGGGCTGTTTAGATATGGTTTAAATACAGAAGAAGCAAAATTCCCAGTCAAACGTGGTTCAGACCCACAGGTGATCACTGAGTGCTTGGCTTCACATCTGTGACCTGTCTGTCTTCCTTCTCAAGGACAGGATGGCAGAAAAAATGAGTAAATGACAGGTCATTTTTAAAAAAAGAAAGCTAGGAATCTGTAATGAGAGTTGCTGGTGTAATCTATATGTAACAGCCATCACCAAGAATTGCCCTACAAGTCCCTGTGACGCCGCCACATCTGCCTGTTGAAATGATTCCATGTGCTGGCTTGACTTCACTGCTCAGACATCCTAAAAGGAGCTGTTCTACTTCTGAAAGCTGTTAGTAAGCAACCTGAAAGGAGTACAGCTGTGGTTGTCTGAGCTTGGTTCATTGCCTTTCCCTGTTTGAGGAATGTGGGACGCAAAAAGGTTCAGCAAAGGGCCTTTTCTTGGCTGGGATTTCACCTTGTGACGAGAAACAGCTAGAGCTTATTTGAGAGGGGCTGACTCCAGCAAGCCTGGTGCCCATGGAAATGACTGGCATCTGTATCCGGGGCAGGTATTTGGGTCCTTTAGATAGCTATGTAGCTGATGAGTAAGGCAATTTTTTTTTTTAGACTGGGTGGGGCATACTGAGTGAAGTGTTAGATGAGTAATGAGTGTAGGTTATTGTAGGATTAGGTCTTTTCTCTACCAAGTAACACACAAGCCAGAGGCAGCAAGCTCTGAGTGTGTGCTTGTGCCAGGCATATTTTAGGCATGTTACTTTGGATGTAGAGAGGCAAACTGTCACTGGAGTGTTTCCCTTGCAGAGCACCGATTAAAATGGTCAAAGCTGCGTGTTAGTTCTTCTTTCTGCTTCACTTCTTACAAGCTTCTATAGCTGCCTTCTGCTAGTTGGTTTTTTTTTTTCCCTGCTTCAGTTGTATTTATTTCTTGTGTGCAGATCTCCCCAAAACGTTGTATGGAGGTATTATCTTAGTTCTGTGATGGCCAGTCTGAACTGCAATGGTTACTTGCCAGCAGCTCTACTGCAGGATTATCTGAGTCCCTAAATATGACCATCTAATCTCCCTGACAACACATAAGGTTAGCATACAGTGTTTAACAGGAAAAGCAAAAGCAGGAAGAAATTGAAAAGGATGGACCTGTGGTCCTTATGAGTCTCTTCCAAGTTCAGATATTCTGATGTATTGTGGGACAGTGCTGTGGAAAGCATCCTAAAACTTAGGATATGAATTGCATAGATGAGGAAAAAGAAAATCTAAGGAGCTAAGGTAAGGAAGAGTGTATAGGAGGCATTGATGCCACAGTGATGCTAGAGGAGCTTCAGAGCTGTTTAGTGTTTGATAGTGTAGGTAGGGTTGTAGGTAGTGGAAGAAGGTAGAAACGCAGGAGGGTGAAAGGGGAGAAGAGGAAGATGCTTATTTCAGCAGAGGTGGGAGAAGCAAATGTGTTCTGTAAGGGCTGAAAGCTTACTTGGTTGCCTTGGCTTCCAGAGTGAGCCTGGCTGAGTTGCTCACTGGCAGAGTTGGCATGTGCAGCTGCCGCTCCTCCTCCGTACATAAGCACTGCTTCCTGTCTTGCGAGATATCTGCTCGGCTTGCCAGGGCTGTTGTGCCCAGAAGGAACAAATGTGGTTTTTCATCTTGCATAAGCAACATTTAATTATTAGGGTTTTTTTTTCTCCTTTTATTTTCTTTCCTCCTATTGTTTCACGTTGCCCACTGTTTTGCTTTGTTCAGGAAGTCTTATTGATGAGGGGATTTTAAATTCTTCTCATACCTGCAGTTTCAGGGCATGGTTGTTCCCGTGTCCCCTCATCTTTCTCAGTCAGAGAGAGAGGCAGAAATCTTCTGGAGAGAGTCAGAGCTCTCTTGTTGTCATTCACTGGGAGAGTGTCTGTCCCTGAACACATGCATGTCTCCTGAATGCATTTTGAGAGCTCTCTGATTTAGCCCAGTGACAGTTCAGTAGTAGCACCACTGGTGCAGAAGGGACAATATTTCTCTGAAGGACTATTTTAGGAACAGCTAGAGACAGATGTGCAGAGTACATGGAAATAATAAGCAAGCAGAAAATAAATGTTTTGGTTTTCCTCCTGATTCTTTCTTTTTGTGATTCTCTGACCTTAAAGATCTACCCCTTAAAATGAAAACATAAATTCAAGACTGCACCTTTTCAGCTAAGCTTTCCTCAGGCTATACTTGGCTCCCTTTTCCAAACCACATCAGAAAAAGGCTTTGTGTTTTCGTGCAGCTCTTGTTTGCACTGACTCTGGGAAGGCAGTCTGGGGCTGCTTGGCATGGTGAGCCAGGCTTGTGGCCCCTTACTTCTGGCCCCCAGTGCAGGGACAGCAGGACTCTGTTCTCACCTCAGAGACAGGGCTAGAGCACAGAGCAGCTTGTCTTATTGACAGTGGGAGCAAGCAGCTGTGGATCTGTTTGCCAGGTCTGTTGCTCTCCAAGGTTTCTCTGGGTGGTAGATTAATTTTCATGGAGGTGCATCCCTGGATACATCCACAAAGCCAGTGGGTGAGTGGTAATCTCCGAGAGCTGAAACAGTTTCTTTAATGTCTTTTCACTCAGAATACTTCTCTTGGTATTTAAGGATTAGTCGGCCACATCTGAGTGTTCCTGCACAGATGGCAAGCCCAGTGTACATATTAAGTAGTCTTAGGATGGAAAATAATAAAACTTAGAGAAGTAGGAATTGAGTTTCTTTCATAAGGCTGGTATAAAAGATTCTGTCTCTTCTTGACTCTGCTTAAGGGAAGCCACAGAATTAAATTCCTTAAAGGTGCAGTCTTTTCTGTTGTTCCTTCTGCCTGGAAGTGAGAGTTAATCTGCTGGTGGTGCTGGTGATCATCAGCATGTTGAAGAGTGTGAAGCTGGAGGGAAGGAGAGAAGGAAGTGGCAGCATGACCTCAGGCACCACAAGCGCTCTTCCACACTTCTTCTGTCCTTCCACTGTGCTGCATTTGCTCGATATGCTTCTCAACATGCACTGAGACTCAGAAAATATTAAGAGGATGAGATACTTTTGGAGAAGGGGGGAGGAGTAATATTAAATAAGCAAGTTTTATCATCCTCCTGTGGTCTTTGCTATGTTTTCAAAGATTTATGCCAAATGCAGGCTTTATTGGAATTTGATCAGATAAAGCTCAGTTGTTATGGGAATGTCTTTGTTCATCAGTGTTCTTGCCCGCTTTGAAGACTTCATCACATCTTTCTTTTATTAAGGTGCTTCTGTATTTATGAATAAAATCCCTGCACCCTTCAAAAAAAAAGAAGTCTTTTATGAATAAGCATTCCATAAAAATAAGTAGACACCACCACAGAAAGCTGGAGAAGTGGAAACCCTCGCAGGGGAAAAAAAAAAACATTGTTCAGAAAGCACTGTGATATTGGTTATAAGGTCTTCTTATTATGTACAGACGGTCAAACAATAACAAGTAATAATTTCTTCCTATGGAAGCGTTGCCATGTTTTTTTAAGAAACATCATAAAGCATCACAAAAAAAAACACAGCCGAAGTGCTGTTTTTTGTTGTCATCATTACCCAAGGCTACTGTGGGTAGGGGTACCTGAGAGACTATGTGTAGGGAGTACCTGAAAGGCTGTGGGTGAGGGAGGTGTGCCATGGCACAGATCAGAGCTCAGCATCAGAACAAGTGAACAGCACCAAGTCAAAGCCTGAGAGGGACTTTGGATTGCAATGAAGAATTTGAAGCAAGCAGGAGTAGACCTTAGGTGTTTCCTGGTCATGATAAGGGCTCATAGGGAGCTGGCTTAAGGTCTAGGAAGAACCATATCCTCATTCAGACAGTGACAATTCCCGTTTCTTTAAGGGCCTCCCTCACTGCTTGGAGGTATGAGGAGGAAGATGCTGTGGAACATATTATGCCATTATGAGTCAGATTTAAATTTAAAACCACAGTTGGTTGTTCAAATAGTTTCAATTCAGACAGTGTTTTGTCTTGTTTTTCAGTTAGGGAATAAGTTTAGAGCAAGCTACTATAGATTTGGGCCAAATCATTGGTGCAAATCCGAGGCAATTTACACTGACTGCAGCAGAGCTACTCCAGACTGATCTCTGCATAATCAGGAGCAGAGGGGGCTTTGCTCTCTTTTCTTGCCAAAAAGTGCCGTCTCTAATGCCATGGAAGAAATACCAGGAAGCAAGATTTGTGGCTGTGAGCTGGTGCAGGATGTCTATTACAGATATCACCTGGGGCATTTGATTTTAATTGACTGCCATTGTTGTGACCTGCATCTGAAGTAGTATATTTGGATCTCACAGTTTATGTATTTATTGCTGTCCTGAAACCAGACTGTTGGAATTTGAAACATACATTACATTAAATGGCAAACATACAGTGCTCTTTGAAGTGCCAAACTCCGTATAAACTGTGGACCTGATAACTCTGTACTCTACCAACCTTCCGCTCCTTGCCTAGCCTCCTCAGCAACAGCTCAGGACCAGAGAAGGTTAATTGGCAGGATATTTCAGTTGAATTGCTGCTTTCTTCTTGTTTCAGGATCCATTTTTTTTTAGTTTGAAATACTGTATCCTTTTTTTTTAAAAAAAAAAAAAGTACACTGGAGACCATGTATAGAGTACCTTTGGCAAGTCATCTTTCAACGTGGGTGAGGGGAAGTATTTACTGTTGCATCATATTCATTGCAATTTAAGAGCTTATCTCAGATACAACCACCTCTTGCCAGGAACAGAGCAGTTATTGAAGATGACTTAAAATATATAATATTTCCATTAGCTACTGGCATCAGCCACACGTATTCCCAGCTTAACACTGCTGTGTCTAGAAACGGGGGCACCGAGCTGGTAGATTTGTTGCTATTTGTGTTACAGAGGGTGTAGGAATGGAGGATGTGTCAGAAACTGGCCTCTGGGTTTGGGTTCCTGCTCTTTGGACTATAGTCTGGTGAGATAGCCAAGCCCATGTTACACTGAGACACAAGCTCCAGAGTATGATAGTGACTGGGCTGAGGAGGTTGGCTTGTGCTAGGGAAGCCTGTTGGAGAGGGTAAGGTGATACTGCTGTTTCCAGGAGTTGTAGGAAACAATGTGAAGCTTTGGTGGAAAGAAACCTATATGAAGAAGGAAAGATGATGCAAGAAAATGGAGGAAGGTGGAAGGGGTTTGTGTGGAAGCCCGTAGGTCATGAGGAAAGAAAACCGCAAAGAGAATCATGACTTGCAGAGAACAATGTAGGCAAGAGGAAAGAAAGAAAAAGGGGCAGTTTGAGGAAGGAGACAGCATCTTAGAAGAAGCAGTAAGTCCAGACATTCAGATAGCAAAGTTTCATGCCAAAGTGTTCAGTAAAATGCATGTGAACATGAGATATGGTGGTCAGGGACAGGACTGAGGAAAAGGAAGGACTTGGGAGACCTGTCCCAAGGGGAGATGAACACAGGAGTACCCTGTGGGTATCTAGAGGATTTGGCTACAGGACAGGGGAACCCACTCTATTTTTGTTGACTTTGGCTCCTCTTTGTTGATATTTTAATAAAACATAATGTGCCTCTGGCAAGTGAAAGCTAAATGCTAGATAAGTTTACAGGATTTTTTTTTGTTTTGCTTGATTTTATATAAAATCTTTCTTTGAAGCTATCTTTAAATCTCTTAAACAGCAGGAAATTGCACTCAATATTTCAGAATCTTCCAAGGAGAAGGACCCCAGACCCTCTGTTCTTGTTTATTGCTTATACAATTCAGAGTCCTCCTGCCTGCTTAAGCATAAATGAAACTGAACAGTCTTAGGGCCATGTCCCCAACTTGCACTGCATGTGGGTCTTCAGTGGCAGGAGGAAGGCCCTTCTTTGGGAACAAATCAAAAGGAAATCCCTTCTCAGGATCCGTTCTCTTCCCAGTGCTCGTCCCCTCACCACAGGGTGATGGAATGAGTGAACCACAGTGATTCCATGACATATTTTACTTCCTCTCCTTTTTTGACTTTCTTTAGCCATTTATCTCTTCACACCCCTTGCACTTCACCTTCTTTTACCTTTAAGTGAGTAGGAGCCAGCACTGTAAGAGAATCCCCCTGCAGCTGTAGCCCATCCAGATATAAAAAAGGTTGGGTTATGTGTGCAATATGTTCTTTTTATTTGCAAGTTTGCATGAAGAACGTGCCTGGCAAGCTCTGAGCAGATAGATCAGAGAGTTATAGATTTTTTTTTTAACTTTGGCAAGTAGTCCATACCTTTGTATTTTGGCAAGGACTCTACATCTCATATACTAGTCTCTAAAGGTTCTGTCCTTGGTTTGAGCCTGAGAGCCTGATTCAGAAACCTTTGCAAGTAATGGAAAGACTTCTGTTGATAAGCAGCAAGTGGGGAGGGGTGGAGGGCGGGCGGCTGTAAGGCCTTTTTACTCCATAGCACTGGAAGCAGAGTCTGAATTTCTCTTTTCATGGAACCATTTAGGTTGGAAGACACTTTTAAGATTATCAAGTCCATATAGTCCTTTTTTGTAGAAGTGGTTACAAGAAGAGCTTGAAAATTTGCACTGAGAATTTTTGAAAACATACAGTGAGTCTCTTGCAGTGGTGGTGGTAAGCAGAAGCTAAGATTTTGATAGCCAATAGATTCCTGTTTATCTGGCAAAAGTTACTATATGGAGACTTTGCACTTTGCAACATATGTTTCCACTAATAAGTAAGAAACTTGAGAAGTTTGCAACAGAATTAAGGATTTGCTTATCCTTGTGTCCTAGATAGGCTCAGTGAACTCCAACTCAACTAAGGAGTGAGAAAGGACTGAGAATTAGCAAGGTCATTTTTTAACCTTAAGCTTCAGAAAGAACTGGATGAAGTCCCTGAGAGCTATCTTAGAAGACCTTCAAAATCTGGAACCAGACAGTGAGGCAGTCTTTCAGTAGGATGAGTAGTACATAAGAATTTGGAAACCGCAACCATATGCAGACCTTGGGAATCTGATTATTCCATTGCAGAGGGTTAGGCTGAAGTCCCCTGCAGGTTTCTTCTTAAGAAGAGGTTATCCTAAACAGGACTTTTCAGGCATTTGTGCATAGCTGAACTTACCTCTGCTGTGATGTTAACCAGCATTAGCACATCATTTACTACCAGATCCCATTGTTTTGGCTTATTTACTTTGAGCTTACAAGTACATGTCAGGTTCTTTCCATTAATTTAAAAGGCCCTTGAAGTTCCAATGGAAGCCATGGATAATGACAGATAAGTAAGAGAAAGATTAGTGAGCCTGCCAAGATGTTGTAGCACAGAAGAACAGAGAACATCATAGGAGTCTGAAATGGCAAAGAAGGGAAAGAAAGGAAGGAAGTTATCAGGGAGCCAACAGCATCTGGAAGGAAGAGATCAGACAGTCCAGAATGAATTGCAAGGGAAAAGAGATTAATAGCAGGTTTTTACAAGATAATGCCGTATTTACTGGTATTCAGTGGTTGCAGAACTCATACTGGGGTTCCCAAGTTCCAGGGCAATGCAGCAGACAGGGTAGATGTTTTTAAGTGGTCTTATGATGTTATTAATATGTTTTGAATGTTCATCAACTTGTTTTAAGAAACTCTAAGTCACAAAAATATTTCCTAAGTGTTAGTGATCATAATTCTCTAGCTCAGCTATAAAATGCCCTTGTTGTTGCTAAAGCTTGCCTTTGTTGTGTGCCTAGGGTTTTCTTGGCTGCAGCAGATGTATGTCATTGATGCGTCAGCCTGTGTATCATCACTGCTGAACCACATTCATGTCTTTGTTTGTTTATTTGCATGCAGGGGAGGTGATGAATTTATTAGCCAAAACTATTCCCCTGTAAATTACACTTAATTGTAATTTTCCTATTCTTCTGCATCTGACTGTGGTAACTACAGAAGACTTAGAAGTAGTTACTGGCCAGACCTGTCAAATCTGAAACAAACTAGGCTAGTTGCTGTTCTGGAACTGTAGTTATTTGAAAGAACCAGTGTGTTTTTCTGTCTTTTTTTTTTTCCTTTTATATGTGTAATGAGTCATGAAGACAGGCTGTTCTGGTGTCTGCTCTCAGTGGTTATTGTCTAGAATGCATACACTAATGTTTTCATTCAGTTATGCCCTGCCTTATCTGCCTACATACATGAGGAGGGGAGTAGGCAAAGGAAAAATTGAGCAAAATAATTATATTTCTTTTAATAGAGTCTTGGGTTTCTAGGGTTTATTTTTGAACCAGTAGAACTACCCTGATGCCAAATGCTGCTGCTCTGCTTATATCAGCATCTGGTATGCCCCATTTTTGAAAGACGCTGTGTTTCTGCTGGTTTTGCAAACATTCTTTGTTTGTTATCATAAATTGTATAGTGTTCTCAATGTACTTTACAGTTTATAAAGTACAGACTAAGACAATCCTTGTCCTTATTTTTATACTCAGAACAGTGTGATAGTTGCTTGAGAGTGTAAATGTGTGCATATAAATAGTTTAATCCTCCAGTATTTTATTGAAGATTTCAGAGCTACTTGATACATTTTTCATCAGTCAATGCTCTCCAGAAAAATAAGCATATCAGATGGCAGAAGTAATTTAGAGATCAGTACTTTCTGGAAACCTGCTTGTTGTTCTTCTGAGACCAGTGTGTGACAAAACTAAAGCTCTTCAGTGATGAATGGTCATGGTGATTTGAGCTAATTTTCCAAGATAGCATCATGCTCCAGCCTCCTCTAATGGATGAGGAGGAGCATAGACAAATCCCTGCCAGCAGAGCAGAGGGTCTACCCGTGAAGACTGAGCAGAATGCCTTTGCAGAACCAATGAAGAGTAGATTTCAATGGGATTTAGACTAGAAGTCTGGCAGGCCTGATGAGGGTGGCATGTGAGTGCTGTCATCACCAAGATACCCAACTGGGCTTCCTAAACATGTATAGCTGTGCAAGCAAAAGCGACGTTTCGTTTGCATCTGGCTGCTTCATGAGTCCTTTCTCGCAATTAACAGCATTATTTGTGTATTCATGGGTTCTTTTTTGCCCTGATCTGCTGTCAGTAGCTACACGTATGTGAAATTTGGAGATCCTGCATGGGTACTTGCAAGATAATTTTTTTTTCACCAGATGTTTTTGAGAAGAGTCAGAATAGGAAAAAAAATTACGAGGGGAAGGTTAGCAGTGCTAGAAGAAGATAGAAGGTGGGGCTTAAGTGTACAAGATGCTTTGGCAAGAAGAGATTAACAAGAGTTTCGGCTAACTGATTTCCTATGCAAGGAGGAATCCTGTACAAAGAGAAGCTAGACAAAACCAACTTGTTCTTCATTGCTACTGAATGAAACCTACTCTGCATACTAGGCTAAAAGTCTGCAGGATAACCCTTTGGTTGCACTTCTACCTATTCAGCTCATCCTCACATAATATGATTATATAGATGTGTTCCTTGCGTAACCCTGTATTGGAAACAGCAGCATTGTGTTATCACTCTGTTGAACTCGAGACCAAATAAGCATATACCTGGAAGAACAGCCCTGTGTTCAGAAGCTGCAGAGGTTTTGCACAACCTGAATTCTGAATTTCTTGCTTTTGAGCTTCCAGTTACGCGTGTGTGAAGGTGTGCATGTTTGTACCTGCACACGTGCAGTTGGGCATTGCCAGCTCCTTGTGCACTCAGGTGTTTAAATCTGTCACTCATAAGTGAGGGAGGTGAGGTTTTTTGTGTGGAAACTCTTTCTCCTACTCATGCAGGTGATGGAATCTGTCATCTCTACACGCAGGTGGTGATACACAGTAGTCCCCCCATCTTGAAAACCCTAGCCATCCACACCATGACCCATCGACTTACTGTTTCCTCTTCAAGAGGGAACATTTGGACAAAGCTCTAGAAGGAAATGAGAAAGGATAACTTTTAACCTGATCTTCCTTCTCTCATCTAGGAGTGGTGTTTTGGGGTTTGTTTTTCCCCTTGTCTTCCATTAATATTTTCCATGCACTTCAACTCTTCTACAGAAAGGCCTATTTTTTTAGGCCTTCATTTAGCTCCTGCAGATACAAGTTGTGCAGCAACGTTTCTGATAACAATGTTTGATGTGGTTGCAGTGGGGTAAGCTTAAAGCTAAGGCAGTGTTTATAGACAGCACAAGGCAATGTTTATGGATAAAGGTAATATCTCTTCAAAGACCAATCTGTATAGTTGGAAGAATTACATAAGCTTTCAAGCACAAACCCTGCAAGGCACAGGGAAGACTTTTCTTCTTTTTTGCAACCGAACTGCTTCATCTAGTAGGAAAAAAGTATTGGAAGTACTGGAAGATAATTTTCTCAATGGCAATATAGGCTTGAGGATGATTTGCAAGAAAAGGGTGTGTTGTTGATGGGGAAAGTAAAACCACAAATATATTGCAAAGAAGCAAACCAAAGGGCAAAAATAACAGGGAAAACCTAAAATAATTATCTCATAGAAATTTCTGGAAGACTTATTTCAAGAATGTGTTGTAGCTGTAATTTTTCTGATAGATTCCTACAAAGAGGCCACTTAGAGTGTAATGTAGAGTACAATTGCTTCAGTGTGGATGGAAATGTAGAATGCAGTGTAGAAAAAATAAGTGAAGAGTCCTTCATGAGGTTATTTTGTGGGAGGAAATAGACTCTGAGGATCCAGCCTCAGATTTATTATCCATTAGCTTTCCACACTTCCAATGATATAAGAGAAAAAGGAGGAAAAAAATGGAAATGGTGAAGCTAGGAGATCATTCTTGCTTATAAGCAAGCAGGTTAAGATCATACATGAGCTTAACACTATAAAGATGCTTTGCCCAGGAGAAGGAGATTGGGGAAGACACGCTAATTTCTTCAAGTACAGCACTCATCACTCTTAATAGCCTTTTGCTTGAGAACTGCTGGTGCCTATTTAACCCATGATGTAAATTGTGGAAATTATGACATACTCAGTTTTTTACTTTTTAGCTCCTTCTTCATTACTTTCTTCCAAAAGACGCAGCATAAATAACATGGAGAGAAGCCTTACTATCAGATATCGTCGATACTATAGCATGGATAATATCTAGCTCTTTTAATCCACAATGTCCATCCTGTCCCACAGTGTCCTACAGTTTTGAAACCTGCAACCATTTTTCTTGTCATTCTGTTCTTCAGTGAGGACGACTGTGCTTTCTATCATTGGATACATGCAGTGATGATTTCTTGTACTTTTACAAATGCCTTTTGTGCCAGATATGCACTGCCAATCCTTGACTTCGTCTTTTGGTAGCAATGGCATTAGGATAAAGAAATTTTATTTTGGATACCAAGGCACAGCTGAGTCTTCAGAACATATCTAAGACCAATTATAGTTAACATCAAGAGATTGCTTTTGGCACATTACTTACTTTTAGATCCTTACATCACTGACAAAACTGAGGTATGCAGTTTCTGGAGTCTTTGGAAAGATAGGACTGTGCAGAAAGGAAGAGAAATGAGCCAAGTTCTTTTGTCCTATTTGCCTCACACAGAAACCCCCACTGCCCCAACACATCTTTGCAGAATGACAGCTGCATTATATCCTCAGAAACACTTCAGTTGACCTGATAAAGACCAAAGGAAAGGGAAAGTTATATTTGTACTTCTCTGGGACTTTCCCAGCATTGATTACCGATTCTGTCATCCCTCTGGCACTTCTGAGCAATGGTAGTCCCCTTGCTGCTGCCAGACTCTATGTAAACAGTTGTTTAAACACTTTGAAGGTTGCCTCATAAAAAGGGATTCATAATGCTCAATGTTTTGAGTGCCCTCAGTTTCTACTGGGGAACTCGGCATTGCCTACTAGGGGCACTTAGTAATTTTCTGGACTTGGACCAACATTTTCTCATGTCTTTTTGCTAAATGTGTAGATCAGAAAGAAGCCAAAGTGCTTGTCATGTTACTGTTCTTCTCACAAGACAAATGTTATTGTGGGAGCTGCACTGTTGGCCTTTGAGATGTCCAGCGTTCTCTTGAAATAAATAGGGAAATTCTGCATGTGAGATAGAATCTGGCCTTTTCTGTTTAATCGTGAAAAGCCTAGTTTTATCATGATGACATAATTTCACACCTCTCTGGAATTTTTTTTCTTTTTACATTTATTATGTAGTTTCACCATTGCTTTATTCCAGCAGCAATTGCTAGATGTCAGGTTGATCTGGGCTGAGAAAACAGGAGGAAACAATAAGGCATTGTCAGTTACTCATTTGGATGTGGGCTTGGTTGGTTAAAGAGGGGAAGAACTTGAAACAATATATGAAGTCGCACAACTGGCACGCTAAAAGTTACAAAATGATGTTATCATGTAGTATCTTGATTGGAGTTGACTTAATGTTGCTTGATGTTCCATCTTCCTGCATCACAAAACTATGATTGCATGCTCAGTAGCAAGCTTTGCTGAAGGTTTTGATGTAAATGCAGCAGGCATAAAGGTTTGGATGGAAGCAGCATTGCCTGTTGCACAAATCCATGTGTGGCCACGATTCACACCAGCCTGTGTCTGCATGGCCCCAGGTTACCTGTATGGAAAACAACCTTTTTCTTTTTTTTTTTTTTTCCTGTTTAATGTATGACTAATGCATGACTAAAGTCAGAGGGAAGTCTGGAAGCATGAATAAGGCAATGCCATAGAGATTAGTTATGGGTGAGCAATATAATATCTTCAATGTACATACTGCATTGTCCAGGCTTAACTTTAGCATCTGGTATTATGCTCTAACCAGTGTATTACCAAAGAAGGCAGAATAGCCTCTTTCCCTGTTCCAGTTACTGTGATCTCCTGACCACATGTGTTGCAGGACAAGTTTTCAGGGCAGTCTTTCTGTGTGGTTTCTCTAAGGAAGGAATACGTGATGGTATGTTTTGCTTGGGAGCATAAGCTGATTTCATAAGGGTGTTTTTATATCACCTTCCTCTCCTCATGCACTGTCAGATAATTATTTCTGAAAACTTGCCTGAATGTGTGTCTGCTGCATAGAGGTTTGAGCTGTAATAGTTTCTTCTGGTATTTTATAATGTTGATGGTCTGTTTTAATAAAAAACTGGTAAATGCTAACTTGTAGGCAATCATATTTCTTGTAGGTTCTAAAATCTAAAGAATTATCATCGCCAGGACAGCGCTACATTGACAGCAAAGTAGTTAAAACAAGAGCTGAAGGAGAATGGTTGTCTTTTGATGTCACTGAGGCTGTACATGAGTGGCTCCATCACAGAGGTGACAACAGCTGCTCTTTGCCTTCACTCCTACCCCAACTGCTCCTCCATAACTGAGCAGTATTTCAGGGTTGTTCCATGTATACAAAACAACTCTATTTACTTTCATGTCTTGCAGACAGGAACCTTGGATTTAAGATAAGCTTGCATTGTCCGTGCTGCACCTTCGTGCCTTCCAATAATTATATCATCCCAAATAAAAGTGAGGAGCTTGAAGCAAGATTTGCAGGTAATGAAATTAAAAAAAACCCTTTTTTATACGTTGTGGTACTTACTAATTGAGGAGGGTAATAGAGAGTCATTGCGGCTTCTCCAAATGTCGGTCGGATGTTTGAAAACTTGCGCTGGTAGGAAACAGTATTGACAGTACAAGGGTAAAACTGTATCAGCTGGACTATTCTAAAAGTAGATGGCATGAATAGCCATCTCATTCCATGCATGCGGCTTTGATATCCTTAAGTGTCCACATTACAGTTTGCAGCATGCACCCTGGATGCATGTACAATTCTGGATATAGGGAAGACTGTTGCACAGTAAACCATCCACTATTGGATAGTCATGAGAAAACTTGCTGATTGTTTTGAAAATAAACCCTTTGACTGCTGTCCATCTGAGAACTGTACAATTCAGGCTTAGTAGAGAAGGCTACGGTTGGAAAGTAGAGTGAGGATGGTGTTTGACATGCACAGAAGCTGCTTGCAGTAGATACTTGTGTGAGCTTGGTGCATTGTATGACTGTTAAACAGTACTTGGCAAATTTCCTAAGTATAGGTAAGGCAACAGGTGGCTGCCTTGCTTACAGAAGCAGCTTCCTTTGCCCTCACTGAGACACAGTCTTTGTACCTGCACACATACTTCCAGCTATTCAGCCACTCTAAATATCTCCAGCTACTCTTGGTTTTTTTCTGTTTTGTTTTGTTTTTCCTTTTTCTTTCTGTTCATATCAGTAGTGTTTTGATTACTCTGAGCAATGACATCAGTCACTTTGGAAAGTGCTGAACAATAGATCCCAGATTTGTATAAATGTCCTGCAGTAGTTTACTGCCAATGTGTTTTGGGTTGGTGAAACAGCAGTGCTGTGCCTATCTGTGGGCTTCTACCCCCGGCAGTGGAAGTGTGCTTCTCGGGTGAAGTCAACATAGCTAAATTCATTATCATTGCTTATCTCTATGTAACTACATTGGCGCATAGAATTTATTGTAACATATTTATATATGTTATACATAGTATTTTTCATGCTGACAGCCTGGTAAAAACTTAAAGATTGGATTGAGTGGCATTAAAAAAATAAACAACAGTGCGTAGTTAGTGTTATGGATATATGTGCTTCTTATGGACAGCAGACAAGGTGACACAGAGTAAATATATCAAGGCCACAGAAGCTCCCTTGTGTTTTTAAGCCATTAAAACTTTGGGTTCAAAAGTGAAATGTTATTTGATTGCCCATGCTGTAGCTATCATCCACCACTACTTATGAAATTATGGCTATATTAGAACCAACCCGAATTATGTTTATACAGTTCTCATTTATTAAGGTATATCATGAGTCGATTCATTTATTTTCCAAGGATTTGACTTTATTCCTTGTCAAGTACTGAGTTTTTCTAACCATTGTTTCACTGTGTTGGAAGTTTAAGTAAATATATGCACTGTACATATGATTAAATCCATTGCATGTATTAAAAAAATAGTATGATACTTCATTGCTGTAATTGCAAATATTACAAAAAGAAGAGTGTATCTTTTTCTCTTCAGATAGTATTATCTGGTGCAGGAGGTTAATTTTCAAAAGTCTTTGCAATAGGAATAGTATGAGCTGTTTGATCACCTAGGAAAATCTAATACCTTGAGTCTGTTGCAAGTGCTATTGCCATGATAAGAAGCTAGTAAGGCAGTTAGTGTTTCAAGAGAAAATACAAGATGTGATGTGGTTGATTGCCACATTAAGAAGAAATAGTTTATCAGTGTCTTTGCCATTCTCATGCAAAAGAAGGGGCTAGAATAACTGACCTTCTGGGGAAAAAAATAGCAGATTTAAATAAATTGGCAATGAGAGAAAGAATTTAGAAGTGTTATAAAGTGGTAAATGTGACAGAGAAAACTAGTGGGATAGAAGTAAGCAGTGGAAACTGCAGGTGAAGTATCCAGAGCAGCTTTATTGATCTTACAAGGTTTTAAAAGGCACATAGCTGTTAAAAGATCTGTTAAAAGATGGGAATACTGCCCAAAGTGAAGACACAAAAGCATCACTACTTGGGGCATTTGAAACTAAGCAATGTGGATGCAGTGGCTGAAGTAATCCTTTCTGTTACATATTTCAACAGTTCTGTTAAATGTACTGAAATGCCATTAAATTATGTGGGAGGGCTGATGCAATAGATGGACAAGAACTGTGGATGTCTCAGGGATGTTGGGATGAGGGTTGCCTGTACACAGTCCCCAGTAAACATGCTCAGCTGACTCCATGATTGACCAGTTTCTGACAGAATTTTTTTAAAGAGATGGTTTATTTAATTTGTGAAGAAAAAGCAACACAATGTTTATCACCAAAATGTATTTTTTGAAGGTATTGATGACTACACATATTCCAGTGGTGATGTGAAAGCTTTAAAGTCCAATAGGAAAAAATACAGTGGGAAGACCCCACATCTTCTGCTAATGTTATTACCCTCCTACAGACTTGAGTCGCAACAGCCCAGTCGGCGGAAGAAGCGTGCTTTAGATGCTGCCTATTGTTTTAGGTAACTATGCATCCATATTCAGTATACTTACATAGCAGTACCAGCCTGTGAGGTGTAATGCAGTTGCATATTGTATTTCTTTACAGTTGATGTTTATACAGAGTGTGAACCCTCATTCACAGACCCATGGGGTCTGTGTGCAGCAGGTACCTGCCCAGGAGTCTCCAGTCGCACAGAGGCAGTGGCAGATGAGGAAAGTTGTGGCCCTAGAAAGCAGAAACTGAGTTCCATCTGGGATGATGCCCAGACCTGTTAGCCCCCTAATTACAGCTAAACTATCATCTCTGCGGTGCTCACCTACTCAGAGAGGCCACTTGATAGGACCTGGAGATACTTATTAGTCTTCCAGGGAAGCCATTAACTTTGTGTGTATAAGCAAGTCCTGCCACGTGTAAGCATCTGATTTTGACTACAGGATAAGCTACTCTTGATGAGATTTGGTGTTGAATTTTTGCGACTTGGACTTGTCTGTCTATAAACCATCATTCAGGGAGCAAGCAACTGGACTATTTTTATTCTCCGTATTGTCTTTGTTACGACTGATGTTTTTGTCTGCTTGTTATTTCCCAGGAACGTGCAGGATAATTGCTGTCTGCGTCCACTTTATATTGACTTCAAGAGGGATCTTGGCTGGAAATGGATTCATGAACCTAAAGGATATCATGCTAATTTCTGTGCAGGAGCCTGCCCCTATTTATGGAGCTCAGATACTCAGCACAGCAGAGTAAGTCATGATCTTGCTAATTTTCAGCTTCTATTTTACAGCTACAGAGTGAAATACATTTCTAGGACCAACATCAGCACCAATGCTCAAAGCTTGTATTTATTATCTCAGTAATGAAGGATGGTGAAATGTTGCACTGTAGTGGAACTCGCACATGGCCTTAAATGAGCATTTAAGCAGTCAGAATGTATTAGCCCAGAGATATATTTTTTAATGTGTTTGTCAATATGACATATGGATGGATGGAATGCTCTTGTGAGTGTGATCTTGATGTAGCTTTAGGAGGCTGCCTGGGAAGTGACCTTTCATTATAAAGCATGAGTGGAAAATGGCACAAAGAGCTCAATCAGCAAAGGCACAGAGGTGAGGTAGTCACTGTCAGAGTAACAAAAGGGCTGAGTTGTACCACCTGATTATCACCTGCTTTTTTGACCTGCCATTTTCCGTTGTTGCTGATACACTGTCATGCTCAAAGGATGTATTAATTCTCATATTTGGAAAATTTGTATGTAAAGGAGGAACCTTGTGTCTGGGGTACTGAAGAACTGATAGCTAAGATGGGACTTTCGATTTTAGGGATTAGATGTGAAATTTTAGCCAACTGCCTTAGGATGAGTAGTATGCTGCTGTGAGGTGCTTACTTCTGTCAACTGTCAATAAGGATGTCTAGACAGTAAATGCAAGAGACAGACATTTGCCTTGCAGTTGTCATAAAGTAAGAATTTCACCCTTGGGTCCATACTAAGAATGATATCTCCCCTTTTTTCAAGCCTCTCTTAAAATATCAGGTCAATGTCAGCCAGCAGGGAGAACGATTTGCATCCGAGGGGCAACTTGCTTTCCCTCTGGTCTGTAGAACTATGACAGCGTTTTCTTCCAGAGCTTACAGGCCCAGGTATAGATACCCTTTGTAGATGTCACTGGCTATGGCATCGTACTATTAGCAGTGTCAGCAGGCAGAGGTATAAATAAGTACATTGCCGTGCTGTTATGGAGTAGTAGCGTACACCTTCTGGAGCAGCACTTGTTTTTGAAGGAAAGAGGAAGAATAACTGTCATGGTCACAAATATGTGGTTTGGATATTTGCCCAAGGAGTCAGAAGTTGCTTAATAAAGTAGTCAGTGTTGCTGTTCTGAACAGATCTTCTTTCTCTCTAAGCTGCAAATGTTGTGTTGAAGTTCTAGGAAAAGGTCACTTGGTGTTTGGCTAACACACTAATGGCATCCTCAGAAATACCTGTGCGTCATCAGTGGGTAACCCTACATACTTCCCATGCATATGAATCCAACGTGACATAAAGCACCAGCACTGCTAAACTCACCGCAGCCGATTCTCTACAGGAGTAACTGCATTGATGGACTTAGTAAAACGTAGCCAGAGAGGAAGAGCAGAGGAGTGCTTATGCTCTGAAGCGCTCTCTTCTCCCCTTGGTGCACTTGTAAAACCAAAAGCCTGTAACAGCAAATGGCAATATGAAGACACAGTTAAAAAACTTTTCAGATTCTTTTTTCCCCATCAATACAGTTTATCTGTTGATTCAAAGGGCTACGTTTTCAAGGCATGCTCCCGGCATGTACCTGTTTTGAGGTTTAAGACTGTGTTATATTAAAATCCAGGAATCTTCATCATGCATTCAGTGAGCTTTCTTTCAGACACTGTGGAAGGAAGCAATGCAGAACGGAATTTGCTCTGCAGTGGCAAGAAAGCAGAAGTAGCTGTCTTAATCTGTCTTTTTCCATTTCTCCTTCTAGGTACTCAGCTTGTACAACACCATCAATCCAGAAGCTTCTGCCTCTCCATGCTGCGTGTCCCAGGATTTGGAACCCCTCACCATCCTCTACTACATTGGCAAAACACCCAAAATTGAACAGCTGTCCAACATGATCGTAAAGTCTTGCAAGTGCAGCTAAAGGATATCCCTGAAACAGTGTGACGTGTGTGTATTAAAAAAAATAACCAAGGAAAAAAAAAGGAAAGAGAGAGCGAGAAGGAAGAAAGGAAAATGAAAACCAAGGTTCATCAGTGTTAAAAGAATAAAAAAAAAAAGAAGAAAAAAAACACGGTACTAGTCTGAACTGTTTGAAAGTTTGTTTTGTGGTTTTTTTTAAACTGGCATCTGAAGCAAAACATTGAAGGCCTTTATCCAACATTTCACCTACACATAGTGAGATAGACAAGAAGCAAAGTTAAAGAAAAAAAAA
>WBNH01005505.1:0-14552 GCA_013401255.1 Urocolius indicus
CTTTATCCTTCCTTTCCCCCCCCCGCAGCAGCGGCGCGGCCCCTCCTCGGTTTGAACTCCATCCTGGCTGCGGGTTTGGGGTTTTTTATTGACTGCGCTTATTGGCGGCGGCGCACGGCGCAGGGGAAGCGCGGCCTGCGGGGCGGGGCGCGGCGCGGCGGCTCTGCCCGGCCCGGCCACCCGTACTTTCTCGAATGCGTCACAATCCGGTGCGGCCGCGGGCCGGGGCGCTTCGGCTCGGGGTATTGGAGAGCCTCCCCCCCTTCCCCCTCAGCCCGCTGCGCTGACCCTGCTTCACGGGTAGGCGAAATTAGGCAGAGAGGAAGAGCTGGGTCGCCCTTTCCGCTCGGGTGAGGAGGCCTTGCATAGGTGGTTTTTAGTCGCCAGTCAGTAGCGTCGTTCTCCTTTTCACCAGTGCAAAACCAAGGATAACAAAGGTGTTCAATAAATGAGCCGGTCAAATGGCCGGTGTTGGAAGTCTGGAGGTTAAAGCTCTACCCCGTTGCTCACGTATTAAGCCATGACTGTAGCTGCGGTTAGGCAAATGTAAAAAAAACCGTTAATACATGCTGCTTTAACTGCTTTTTAACGTTCTTTTTCTCTTTTGCTTTCCAGTGAGAAGAGAGGAGCGACAGTCAAGATCGGATCTGGGAAGAGTGCAGCACGCGGTTTTGCACCAAGGCCCGCTATAACCGTTTGGGAAGGGGTTGCATCACTTTGCCTTCTGAGAGTGTTTTAGCACCAACCCCTCTCAGCAGCGCGTGCCACCTTCCGCTGCGGCCGCACCCAGAGAGAGCGGTAAGTTAGAAGAGCCCAAGCCAACAGTACTGTGCAGCTGGGAACTCAACGATGAGTGTTGTTGGTGTTCGTAGAGCGTGGAGGAGTTCCTTTTGGTAAAAAAGTAACGTTTGAGTTGGGAGAACATTGATATGTGGATTTTTTTATTTCTAATGACCTTCTTTAACAGGAGGAAGTTGCCGTGATCTTTATAAAAGAGCACAGTATGCTTTAATAAGAAAGGGAGGGCCTCATTGACACTTAATATACTTCCAGGGTGGGTGTTGGGAGGATGGGATGACACTTTTTTCAGGTGTCTCCAGTGACAGGGACTAAGGGTAACGGACGTAAGCTGAAACACGCAGAGTTCCACTTCAACACAACAGAAGCTTCTTTACTGTGAAGACGAGGGAGCCTTGGCACAGGCCCCCCAAGAAGGGTATGGAGTCTTCCTCTGGAGGTTTCCACACCTGCCTGGATACATTCCTGTGCCCCGTGACTGAGAGGAACCTGCGTTAGCAGAGGGATTAGGCTGGATAATGTTTAGGTCCCTTCCAACCCCTACTGTTCTGTGTGCTAACCTTACTAGTAAATGCATATATTTAAGGGCTTGTTTGTACTTGGTTATTTTCTTGGCTTCAGAATGGGTATGGAGATGAAGCATATAGTTATCCTGAACAGCATCGTGCATGCATGCTTGTAAGGGTATATGGCTGTCCTGCGTCAGGTTAGCCTAATCTATTTTCACAAGTAGTTGCTCTGAGCTGTTCCCCTGTGTGGGCATTACAAACACTCATTGTATGCTGTGAATTTGGTAGGCCAGTATGTAAAACACTACATAAATTCTTATATGGAGATGGGAATTTTTAACTTCAGCAATCAAGTGTCTGAACAGAAGCAGCAATGCTAGATGTGAAAAAAAACAAGTCAACGGTAGTGAATGAACAGCTGTGTGTGCAAGTGGTGGCAAAGTATTTTGCAAAAGCAACTGTTTTGTGCACTGTCATACTGGTTTAACTGGGGAAAAGAGCTTGAAGAGAAGATACCAGAGTCAACAAAGAGGTTTCCTCTTCAGGAAAGTGTATGGCCCAGGTTTAGTGGTAGCAGTTAAAGGTCATTTTGTTGTGTTTGCTCACCGTTAGTGACTGAAAGGTGTCTATGGAAGAGGCAAAAGAGAGAAGACATCCCTGAGAAAAGGTGCAGAGAAAGATTACATTGAACTGTGCTGTAGCACGCAGGAAGTACCACTGTTGGTTTTTCAGCTGTATAATTTGTGGTACAAGTAAATCAACTTTTAATTTGGCTAAAAGAGTGGAAAAAATGAGGCAGTGTACAAAACATAGTGAAGCCTCTGTCTTTGCTGCCTTGCTTGTAACTATTTTAGAACATGGATTTGCTGAATTACTGTGTTACTCTTTGTAGGTATTTCAGCAATACAGGTGAGGTCAAGACGACCTAAAAGCTCTCTTAAATTTCTAGTGCTTTGGACATTGGGAGAACTTTGTAAACTATTACAGCTTAAGAAAGTGAAGGTGATTTCTAGCCACAATCCTGTTGGCCATAGATCCTTTTTTTCTCTCTTTTAGGAAGTCAGAACTTAGAAATGTCAGTTCTGAATGAATAAGATTAAAAATGTAAGGCTAGGTGACCATGTAATTAATCTCAAGGTTATCTTGTTTCTTCCACACATCTTTCAGCTGAAGGAGTGGGATAAACGGAGCCTGTGCGACCATATTCTTCGAGAGAGGCGGAGGACAGTTTGAATTATGGCAACCCAGGTAAGATCTTTTGGTCAGAAACTCAGGCTTGCAGTGCCTGAGTGGATTCCAGAACCATACTTGGAATTCCTTGTAAATGTAAAGCTGAAATAGCTAGCTTGCCCCGAGTTGGGTGTTCTCTTAGTCCTAACGATTTCTTCCGGTAACCTAATTGGTGGCTGTCCTCTGGACACTTAATCCTATCATCTGAAGCAGGATGGGGGCAAAAACATTAAACTTTGCAGTTTGGATTATTTGGGCATGAGTTCTTCTGAAGGACCTTGCGCATAACACTCTCTATATAAGCTATATGTAGAGGTGTTCTAGAGGAAGAACACTAAAGCCTGCGTAAGTAACAAATGCCGTGAAATACTGTTCTTCTTTTTGGACCTTCTCCTTCTTCAGACTCTGAAGCGAGGGAGGCAGCCTGCGTTAACATGGCTGTTGTTTCCCTCTTCTTTTGTATAGTTGCCTCACTTCCTTTTTTTCAAATGTGGTTTATGGGTTTTTGGTTTTTCTTTTTTTACCTTGGAGGCACTTTTTATGCCTCTCTGTTCCTGGCCTTGCGTCTGGGTTTGAGTTTTCCCTCAGCCAAGCTAGTGCCTGTTCCTGGTCTGCTTCCTCCTTACGTGCCTTTAATGGGCCTCCTGTTGTTATTCCTGGCCTGGGAGAGTGACTCGCAGCTGGGTAGCGAGGAGAGGCATCTCACAGAAGAGAAGAGTAATTCCTAGGTGAGGTGAGATAGGGACAGCTGAGATCCCTTCTAGGCAAGAGTGAAGATTTCCCTGCCTCTTCATCACTCGGACTGTGCTGCTGCAGAGGTTTTTGGATCCTGGAGCTCAAGAGGAACGCGGTCCAGTCCTGACGCTAATTAACACTTAGGATTGGCCGGCATCGAAGGGCTGTCTGCTTTTCCCCTAATTCCAAGAGGAATCCTTTAGCCAGCTTGACAAGTCAGGGGAATATGGCTGTTCATACAATCCTTTGGCTCTGTTATTTTTGCCAGGCGTTTTCCCCAGAGGCTGCTTTCCCTCATGGGAGGCGGAGGGAGAAATGGGACCCCAGGCTTCTTTCAAGGGCAAGGTGAATATGGGGAAATCACCTGTGGTGATGGGGAGTGGGAGGGAGGAATGTAAATAAGGCTAAATGCTATAAAGGTGATGTTTTTTTTCTCCCAACAGGACTTGATGGCGAAAAAAAGAGAATGTCTTCAGGCCTACAGCTGGTGGAGGACACCACAGAAGAAACGGAAGAAAAAGAACAAAATAAAACCAGGAAGAATAGAGTTTGTCCCTAGTAGTACTAACACAACCAGGTAAAGTCCTTTAGAAAGAAGTTCTTGCCCCTTCTCTCTCTTCAAATTGATAGTGACCAGTGAATGCCGTCGCTTCTGAAAACAAAGCATCCTGAAATGGCACATCTGGTGCCTCTACACCAAGTATTGCTTGTGGAACTCTACTGCCTATAGAATAATCAAGGCACTTGATGGCTTGTCTTTCCTATCAGCTATGAGCAATAGTGGCAAAATAGTCGTAGCTCTTTTAAATCATGGCTGTAGCTTGTGTCTCCTTCCACGCCGCTTCCCCATTCAGATATTAAATACATCTTTTTAAAACCAGGTTCTAAAAAGTTTTTCAAACGGGTCTTTGTTGTTGAAAGTTGGGTGGAGTTGTTTTTTGTGAAAGTGCCGCTCAAAAGTGGCGTTACAGTTCTTTCTGTGCATTATTCAGCAGACTTCTGCAATCGGTACCCATTTCAGATTTTTCTGCTTGTTTGTGCAGTGATAATTGCCTGTTTGGTACCAGCTACCTTAGCTTGGAACCTGACAGTTGTTCCTTTTTATCCATTTAAAGACCGGATTACTCGATATTTGTTGGGGAGCTTACTCCAGAAGTGGATGATTTCCAGCTCTATGACTATTTCCTCAAGAGATATCCCTCATGTATTGACTGCAAAATAGCAACTGACTTGCTGGGATATTCCAGGTAATGCCTGTGAAAATGTGTAATGTTGTCAATGTGTTTGCTTCTAATTAATAGATGCTTCATGGTGGGACTCTTTCTGCATTTCCATCAGAGGCAGGAAGAGAGATTAGTCTCTAGCATTCCTGTTTAACAGCACAGATCCTTGTGTTTCTAAAACCTCCTGCTTAGTTTAAGCAGTTCGTAAGTTTCAATATAGCCATATATCTATGAAAGATGGTGGGAGAGCTGTGCACTGAAATCTGTGCTGCCCTGCTTGTATGGCCTCAAGCCCATTTAGTCATCAGCAGTACTGAAGACACAATAATTCTTATTTCTCTGTGGGTTGAAAGCATAAAGCCTGGCAAATGCTGGGGAGTTACGAGACTGAATCTGTTAATATTAGTAATAAAAAGCTTAGCAGAGGTTGTACTGGCCAGGCAGTGAGTCAAAGCAGGGGGGAGTGAGCTTGCTGTTCAGCCAGTGCTGGCTGTAGTGGACTAATTTAAGATACTTAAGAGAAAGCAAGTTAAAGTAGATTAATAGTAAGTGATGCATTAACTGCTGTAAACGCAGAAGTACAGCATCTGGCTACTTAGGTAACAGAATGTATTGCTTTGCCATCTCTCAGCAAGTTGCATTTTAATCCTATCGAAGACCGAACTTTTTGCTTCTGGCCTGAGTTCTTAATTTGAAAGCATCTTCTGAGTGTGTACACGTGTGCCAGAAAAAGGTTGCTTGGAGAATATAAGCTGTCGTAGCTTCTGGTTTTGTAGAAGACAAATTGAATTAATTACTTGAGTATGCATGACAGTGACAATTTGTTTTCTCCCTTTTGAAAACTGTAGAGGGTATGCCTTTGTCAGATTTGGTGAGCAAGGTGATCAGATGAGGGCACTGCAAGACTGCCAGAATGCACCAGGTCTGGGGGGAAAGCGAATCCGGCTCAGCATAGGAATTTCTAAAAGGTAACAAATGAGATATGCATTGATACAGTAACTTTAAGATTTTTATAGCTCTGCTTTTAAGTCTAAGGCTCTTGCTATAATGGCTGTGCACATTTTAATTCAGTGTATGTAACAAAAAATACACCAATATTCTGTTTCGACTCCAGTGGATTCGTCACCCTCTTCCAGGATTGCTGGGAAAATCCAACCCTTCAGTCTAGCCAGACTCCCAAGTTTGGCTTAGCTGCTGTTACACTCAGCCTTAATTCTCATACTAGCAAAGCTGAATGCATTCATACGTACTTTTCAGGTTTGGGCATGAAGAAGGTAGAAGAGACAAGTGTTTTTGTATCCTAGGGAGATTTTTTACTAGAACTTTTTCCTCTGGTTTAGTTAAGGTAGCACATGGCTAGCTTTACAGAAGGCTGGCAGAGGAAGTGGGGAAAAATACAGATTATGGGAGGAAGAAGCCAAAGAAGATGTTGCTGGAACAGTTTTAGAATACTATTCTTTGCTTTTTCAAGTGATTAGAGAGCAGCAGGGAATTGGAAGTTGTTTGGTTTTCAAAGAGTTGTTTACTCTGCCAGCTCAGTTCTCTCAGTTACTTAAGGCAGTTGGTCTCTGGACAGTTAGGGAATCGATGCCAAATTTGATAAACTTTGATCCAGGGTACAGACTGAAATAGAACTTTATGTAAAACAATTTCAGTATATTCATGAGGTTGGCTTGCATGTTGTGGTAAGCAGTTAAACTAACCGCTTTTTTTTCTCTTTACCCTGGACAATTCTGCAAGTGTTGTATTTTTGCTTTAGAATGAAAGTACTAATACCTGAGACCACTGTCTAGAATGGCTCAGACTAAATTATTTCAAGAGCAAGAAGTCACAAAAACAGGTTTCCTTATTTCAGAAGGATGACGGCAGCATTTTCAGGTTTTTCTTTCCTTCTACATCCATCTCTGTAGGAAAGTTGGAGGCAGAAGACTTGGAAGCATTATGCTGTTATTTGTTTATTACCGTCTACTTGTTAGAATGTATGTGTAGCTTTACAGTAATGAAACAAATGTAATGTGTTGAAATACGGGACATGAACCTAGATCTGTTTCTGAATGACGAGTGCTGTGCTCTCCTGGCATCAAAATATCCAGCTATTACAGTAGCTTGCCACTAAGTCACGTTGGAAACTTTATTTCCGAGCTCCTTCAGTTTGTGTTCTGGACAAAAAGCTTAGATCTGATGTTTCTGTGATGAAGGGGAGATGCAAACTCAGAGAAAACGAGAGGTCTGCCTGTACGTAATGAGTGAAGAAATGTTGAGGCACAGCAGATGATTTAGAATGTTACAGCCGGGTTATTATCTGAATATATTTCATGTAGCATACCTCTGGACTTGTACCTGTCTTAACACAGGTAAGAACTGTGCATTGATTCTTGTGATTAATGTGAAGTTTTCTCCTGAGAAAATCTATTCAGGAGAGGGAAAATAGTGAAAAAACAATCAACTGACCCTTTGGTCTTAGGAGCAATGAGCTTTGTAACTTTCCTGCTGCTTTGGCTTTAGTCTAGGTAACAGCAGTGCTGTCTTCACCTGGCAGCTGTACTTTAGCAACTGTTTATGGGGTAAAAATTGAGCAGGTGGAGGGAGACATGGCAAACTGGCAGACAGGGTCAGATGTTCCTCTGAAACAGATAACCTCACTTCACCCCATTGTCACTGGAAATACTAAGATTTAATATTAACCAGACAAAAGGTGGAAGCGCCAATTAAGGCTGAATGCATATTTAAAGCAGCTATAAATGAATGTCTGGCCTTAAATTACTTCTTATCAGCAGCTTGCTTATACAGATATTACAAGTCCTCAAAATGAGTACAAGTAAATGTCATGGCTTAAGTTAATGCACGAGGAGAGTGACTTTTGGTAATGGCAAAGGTGAGAGCATTTGCTTCTGTATAAATGTGACTCTGACTTACCGTTGCTCAGGCAACTGTTCAGAAAAGTTTCCTTTTAAACCCAGAAATGTGTAAGTTGGCAAATTGTTTAACTTCAGAACTAGGTTTACAGTTTAGTGATCTCAACCATTAACTGTGTAACACTTCTCTTGTTTCAGGCTGAAAGCAGAGTTCCAGCGGTACCAGTCGTACAACTACAATGATTATTACCAAGATTATCAGAACTATTACTCGCAGTGGAGTTATGACCCTTACACCGAATACAACAACTACAGCTCCTACAATCCCTATGACAGCATGCAAGCTGTTGGAGACTGCTCTTTAGGAGATGCTGTCATGGCTCCAGCTGTTTTTGAGGTAAAGATACTACAGGCTTGCTTTAAATTAGCAAGTAGTAAGTTGTATGAGTCAGAGCAAAAAGGTCATGAACTGAAATCATTCTGCTTTTTCTGGGGATAAGAATAGCAGGCTTCAGTCAGAGGTATTTCTGATTGAAATGCTTAAGTAGTGCATCTGAAGAATTAGAGATTTATGCATCAGTGTTTGCCTGTGTATGCCAAATAACAGCTCAGTTGTGTAGGCTGCTGCCTCCTCTCCCTGTTTTTCTGATGTGCTTTGCTTAAAGCAAATTAAAGAATTACTGTAAGATGGTCTTATCTTAGATGAGCCAATTTATCAATTACAACTTCCAGAAGTCCCTTCCAACCTGAACTACATTGGGGTTGTGTTTAAAAACAAAAAAGCCCCACACAATTGCCTGCAAAATAACAACAAGATGCCCCCAAAACCCCGACTCAATCCTTCCCATCTCCTCTCTGCCTTTTGTAGTTGTGGGAGGAGGAAATCGTTTAGGATTATAAAACTGTTTTGGACTTGCGATGTTTCTGAAATATGATTCAGCTTCTTTTTTTTTCTTTTAGGAAACTGCAGCTATGACTGAAATCAATGATGACCTAATGACTGAAGGTAATGATGATTCTATCACTGCATCTTGAATTTAGCCATGTTTGTGTCTTTAAAAGTATAAACCTGTACCTATTGGATGAAGAGTATCTTGGAATTTGAGCTGATCTAGTGGGATCCTCTGTGGGTTATAGCTAAGGTGAGGTAGGATTTTAAAGCTCATGGTGTACACTGTGCCAAGTAGGAGGGGACACTGTCAACACTTTACAGTAGGCTTCTTGTGACTTCCAAAATGGTCCACTGCAGAACTTGTCATACCTTAGTATTGATTCTGCAAAGCATATCCTGTGTTTAAACTCATTAGTAGGAAAAGGGTTTGTTTGCTAAATGCTGACGTGAAAGCTTGCACTGCGAGTCCCAAAAGGAGGATTCAGCTTGCACTTAAAGATTTGGTCCAAAACCAAATTGTTTAGCCTGGAAGATTTGCAGATGGTTCCTTGTGTAGAGACATCTTGTGTTAGTGCTCATAAACTTTATCCTGCCTAACACATACTGTAGTAGAAATTAATTTCATGGATTTTGGGAGAGTTTCATGGCTAATTATCCTGAAATCTGCTCTTTTAGCTTAAAAGAGCAGTGTAGTCTAGCATTCCAATACACAAATTACAAAAGAAGCTGTATTTGCCAGGTTAGTTGAAATTCTAGGGGAATAAACATGTTTACTGTTAAATCTACTGAATTATTTAGCTGAAACAGATTTCATTAGACATTTACTTCAGGTTTTTTATATGCATGCCTCCAAAGACACTTGTATTTACCAGGCTTTTATTTTCAGATCCACAGCTTTACTTGGATGTTGATGAAATGAACAGACAATTTATGGAGACAAGTGAAGAACTTTACGATTCCCTCATGAATTGTCACTGGCAACCTCTGGATACGGTCACTTCTGACATCCCCCCTGCTATTTAAGTGTCTTATATAGCATGACCGTTATGACCAAGGTGCTAAAATTACATTTCTTCTACATTACTCTAGATCATAAGTTTTAAAGCACAATGATAGGTTGGGTTGTTTTTTTTTTTTTTGCTATGCTTTTGACAGTTTCTGTAATCTTTTCTTCTTTGTTGTTGTTCATCACTCGAAGCATCTTGAAATCATGTAAATATTCTAGAAATGTAAAGAGTTCAATGGGGTCTAAAGATAGACTTGCCTGTGTAAATAAAATTTTGTTTCTGCAAACCTGCCAGCAAGGGATTTTACTTACAGATGGGAAGCACGTTCTCTTCTGGCTTGTGGAATTTAGCTGGAGGCAGTAGGGGTATTTCACTTGTCTTTGGTATAGGCATCAGGACACTAGAGAACTAGCTCTTTACCCATTTCCAAGTTGACCTGGGGCATCTTTTTTTTACATGCTTGCCTAGATTTATGTGTGTGTTCAGGAGACATTCCCAGGGTTTACTGTGGGAACACTTGGGCCTACTCTTTCTCCTGCAGTCTGCTGGTGCTAACTGTACTGATGCTGATCCGCTAGGTCAGTTAGAATTGCTTTAGCAATACACTTTTAAACATACAGAAGGGCAAACTTTCAGCTGCCCTAGCTGTGAACATTCCAAAGATGAAGGATGAGCCTACTGACAGTTTTGTTCCTGCCCTTCTCATTGTTAGTCTTCTCAACTGACACCTTACAGCAAAGAAACTAAACCTCAAAATCCTTGAAAGAAAGTATCTTTCTGGTTTAAAGGAGGAGCAATACTCCATTTGTTATGAAGAAAAACCCCTTGCTAGTAACAAGTCTTCAACTATGTTGCACCTTAATCCTAAACATCTAAGTTCAGAGTGCATGCTCAGGTGTTTTGTAGTGATGAGGTCAAAACATTTCAGTAGGATAACAATTTTCAGTATTCCAGTCAGAGGAGATAGCAATGAGGAAAGTTGTGCCTGAACCTAGCGACTTCTGAGTGGTTTCTTCTAAACTGTTCTCACCTTGAAGGGTATGAAGTATTTTCTAGTCATAGGAACTACTTACATCCCTTTGTATGCAAAAGTATTTACTATTTCATGGATAAAACTAGAAAAATGTTAGGCTGGAAACAGAAGGATTATGCTTCCAGGAAAAAAAGTAGCAGAAATCATTAGCTCTTAGGTATGGAAGCTGCTTAAGCTAGTCAAGACACTGGTATTGCTGTGTGTGTTTTGTGGGCATTCTAAACCATAGCTGCTAATGATAGCAGGCCCAAATGCCAGAACTTGAATTACATTAAGTCATGGGAATAGAGGGATGGTCCATATGCTGTTCTTAAATTTAAAACAAATACTGTATTAGAGTGATGTCTCTGCTGGCAGGCCCTTGCTAACTGCTGCCCTGCTTCCTCTTATCTCAATTTCTATTCAGCTAGAGATATTTGCAGAGTCTCACCTGTGAAATGCAAGTGCCCTAAAACAGATGAGGCTTTTGGAGGACTACGAAAGTTTATTCTTCCTGGGTTTTGTTTTAGATCTATGTAGAGGAAGGGACAGAAGGCAAAAAACCGCATCTAGGCAGGAGGAGTAGCAGCATCACAGTTCTAGCAGTTGTTTTGGGGAAAGCTAGTTGCAAGGTGGCTGGGGACTTGGCTTTCTTGTGTCCCTTGTGTAGAGTCTGTGGAGAGCAATAGTAGGGACATTATTGATGAGAAGGGGATGGGAAGCAGAGTAAATGAGACAAAGAGAAGCTGGGTGGGAAAGGGGGACGTTGGCATGCAGATAGAAAATTGTTTCAGGAGACTGCAGTATGGAGGAAACTCAAGACAGTAGATGCAGGCCCCTTGAACGTGGCTGAGACTGTTACAGCTTCAAAACCATGCAAGATTTGATGCCACTTCAGTTGCAGCTTCCTAGCTAGGACTAGTTTGTACTGCTAAGCTCATGCTAAGCAAAGGATTTATTATCCAGCCTGTCAGCACGAGCAGCAAGACAGCTTCCAGAGCTTGTGCTGGGTTATGTGCCATTTTGAAGTGGCTTGCCTGCCATCACCTAATGCTCTACTTAGTTGCAGCAAGTAATTTGTGGAAACTTTCTGTTGTGCTATCAGTTACAAAAGTGATATTGAGGATGGATGTTGGCTCAGCAGATACACTACTGAGTATCTGTGCTGATTTTTGGTATCTGGGTGAAGTATGTCAGGAGGGGCCCATTTAGTTACATGATTTCACTTTGATAGCGTATCATCACAGTAGGTGAACCTCAGTGACACGGGCTATAGCCACTCCATTTATGCAGACTTGACCTCGGAGACTGGTTTCAGCCACATGCCTTCTGTTCTGGACTGTAGAGTGAAAATGCTGTTTGTGTAATGCTGCAAAAGAGAGTGTTTGGGCTGTTAGTTCTCTAAACCTGAGCAATGGTGGGAGTGTGTTTTCTTGCAGTCAACATACAAGAATAATGAGGTGAGGAAGGGAGTCTGTTGGTTACAGCCCATGTGATAATGTTCTAAAATAGCTCTCTGACCTCTTTATTTATCTCTTGAGGCTTGCTAGCCATTCCTCTTTCAAGTTAGTGCAGATCCAGGCTCAGGGTGGTGAGGTGCACGCTCTCTACTCTAAAATCACACCAAATGTAAAATTTCTTCCCCTATTGGTGTGTTACCCCAGAACCCCAAACACAGGGACTAGTTGGGGGTAATGGAACTGTTTGAATGCATGTCTGAGGCTTTTCACTCAGTAAACTTAGAGCAGTTGTACATGTGCCTGCCTGGCTGCATGAGCATCAGGCGGAGACCTGAAGGCATTGTGCAGGAGCCTGCCAGCAGTTGTGCAGAGATCTAATTGCAGGAGGGGGGTTGCATTTAAAAACCAAAAAGTCTTAAAAGCAACTTTTTCAATGCCATGTTATTTCACTTCATCTAATACGTTTCTTCTCTGTTTTACCCAGATGAAATGTCTGATTTTAAGCTTGATGGGGTTGTTTTCCCAAGAATATCTAGTTTTGATGTGTTAAACTCTTGATTGCACCTGGCTGCAATAGATAGTGCCTTTACTCACAGCCTGCTGATTTCTTCAGGAAGGGTAGTCTGTTTGTTTCCTATTGCTTCTTTGACCAAAACAGCTTTAGTGGGATGCTTTGAGGGGCTACTACTCACTGTAGGCAATGAGCAGGGAGAAAGAAACAGGCCAATAAACTCAAAAGAGTACTGAAAATGGTACAAAAAGGTTAAATGGTACTTAAGTCGTGGTTGTTTCTTTTTGCAGGGATGCTCTTGGACCAACAGCTTCTTTCTAGCGCTACCTCAAAGTAACTCGCAGATATAACTCACAGGGAAGATTGATCAAATGGTGGTGATCCCTATCATTCTGCTGGAGAGAGATCTATTTGCCTTTTGTTTTCCTTTTAAATAACATGTTATTTAACTTGAGCGACTCATGTCAATAGACATCGTTCTGACTACATCCACACGTATTCCTGAGTCACGAGTGTCATTCAAGGCATGTCGCCGGGTGGAAATTGTTCTAAATGAGTAAAATGGAAGTAAAAGAAGTAAATAAAGCAGCACTTGAATTTACAAGAGCAAACATAGTGTAGCTGCCTTTGACACGTACTCGGAGGAGAGAGCTTCCTTTCACAGGTTTCCTTAATGCGCTTTTAGTGTGCGTCAGAAAGAGGGAATCTTGTTTGAAACGTGACCAGGGAGGGATTTTAGTCAGTTCCCCACACAGGTACCATTTTGGAACTCAACATTACTGCTGATGAAGGTCTGTTCCCAAAGGGCACAGTTTGTATTCCTTTGTGAAGCTTGCTCTTCCCATAAAGGAAATACCCCGTTATACCTTTCCTGAGTTGGAATTTAGCATGATAATTGTTTCCTGGACAAAGAGAGTTACAAATCCATGCAAAAATACTCTTTTTTGATGTATTTTGATGATTATATTGATGCGAATCTCTTCTAGTAACACAGCAGCAGTTCACATGAAGTGTTTCTCGCAGGTGACTTCTAAACCCCTGCGTTCCACGTCCCAGAAGGGATTATCCCTCACTGCAAATCCCCCCAACTGCGCTCCAAATGGTGTTCATGGTGGGAGGGTAGGGAAGAAAGTCTGTGGGGCTCTGAAGGGGTAGGTCATGAGGAGAAACAGGGAATGTAAACCCACTCTGCTGGGATTTTTGGAACCAGTTGACTTAGAGAACCACAAAAGCAGGACTAAGAGATTGAGGAGAAACAAGTCACATGGAGATGGGAAGATACTGATGAGGAGGTTAAAAACCTATCTCTGTTGTTAAGTGCTAGTTCCCATTTCTTTGGCCCTTCAGAATTACCTGTGCTGCTTTGGGTTCCCCAAAAACCTCTTGATTTGGAGATACTCTTCAGTGCTCTAACAATAGGCTTTTCTTTTTGGTGGGAGGAGCACACGGCACACCGCAGCTCTGTCTGTCACTCTGAAGTATCCACATCTCACTCCACGTCAGTTGTTTTTTAGGCCGAACGTTTTTATTGACCTGGGATTTTTTCTGCTCTGATCCAGCATTCCCAGGGCAGACACAAAACTCTAAATATGCAATAGATTTTTCTCTATGTTTCATAGAATAAAAAAAAGGCATTTAAAACCTTTAAATCAGTATTAGAAATGCTCTTTTCTTCATTTTGAGGAAGAAAAGGCTGTGTTGCCACTTCTGTTCCCACTTGCTTCCCACGAGGAGTTTGGGGCATCGCCTTTTTCATGTTGTACCCAGTGACAGGACAAGGAGTAAGGGGAAGAAGATGGAACACAAGCAGTTCCATTTAAACACAAGGAGAAGCATCTTTGGTGCTGAGGTGAGGGAGCCCTGGCCCAGGCTGCCCAGGGAGGGTGCGGAGGCTCCTTCTCGGGAGGTTTCCAAACCCGCCTGGACGCGTTCCTGTGTGCCCCTGATCTGTGTGTCGCTGCCTTAGCGGGTGGGTTGGACTGGACGATCTCTAAAGCTCTCCCAACCCTTCCGTTCCGCGCTCGCCCGGCAGCCTGTCACCTCTGTCGCTTACCCCGAGGGAACGCCGCCTATTCCCCCCCTTCTCCGACACACGCCGTTTCCCAGCCTTTCCTCGCGCAGCCCTCGGCCGGCTCCCTGGCGGGTAGGAAGGGGAAAGGGCGAAACCCCCCCCCCCCCGGCCCCGAGGAGAAGGGGCAGAAGAGCTCGCGGCGGGGGAAGCGGCGCCCGTGAGGTGAGTTTGGGGGGGGGGGTGTGTGGGGTGTGGGGTGAGCGAGGCGGCTCCCGTGGCGCGGGGAGCGCCGGGGCGGGCGCGCGGGCC
>WBNH01005505.1:14943-54621 GCA_013401255.1 Urocolius indicus
GGGGCAGGCCGCGGAGCCCCCGCGCCAGGCCGAGCGAGCGAGCGAGCGAGCGGCGCGGTACGAGGAGGAGGAGGAGGAGGAGGCCGGGCAGGGCCCATCCCATCCCCGCCGAGACGCTGACAGCGTAGGGCGGGAGGCGCGGCCGGGCCGGAGTTGAGCGGAGGAACGCGGCCGCAGGAGGAGGAGGAGGAGGAGGAGGAGGAGGGGGGCCGGGCCGGGCCCGGCGCGGCGGGAGCCGGAGCCGGAGCAGCGGTGGGGGGGGAAAAGGGGCAGCGGAGGGGCCGCTTCCCATCATGGCCTCGGGCGGCGGCGGCGGCAGCGGCGGCGGCGGCGGCGACGGGAGGGACGGCGGCAAGATACGGACCCGGCGGTACCACCTGGGCGCCGCGAAGCCTCCCTACGCGAGGAGCAAGCAGGTGAGGCGGCGGCGGCAGCGGCGGCGGGNCCGCCGGGGCCGCGGGCATTGTGGGATTTCCGGGCTCGCTCCCGCCCGCCCCGGCCCGCGGGAGCCTCGTCTCCCTTTTGTCTCCCCCCGCCGGGAGCGCAGGAGGGGAAGGAGTACGCGCTCGTTCCCGCGCGGGCGGTGGGCCGGCTCCTTCTCGGCCGGGTGTTTTATCTGTCTCCGGACCGTCCGATCCCTTAAAACGACCGCGGGGAGAACGTGGAAAAGAACAGCAAACGTGCTTTTGCGCTCCGCGTGCAGCCGTCCCCGCGGCAGAGCGCCCGCGCGCCCTCCGCCGAAACTGATGGTGCGGGCGATGCCAGATGCCGTTGCCGTTCAGATTCAAGCGCGGCGCTCCCCATGCCTCTTCTCCTCCTTGACGAGTTTCAAATTGCAGATGAGTTTCTGAGAGTTGCCGCGTAGTTAGGGCGCTTTCCATCGTGGGGTTCTGCGTGTGTAGGATGCTGCGTGCCGAACCCTCGGGGCTGCGTCTGGCAGCCTCTTCGTCCTCTTTGCCTAAATGTGCTGATGCAGTGCGAGTGACATGTAACTCGTAAGGCGTTTCTTCTCCTTTTTAGTGTAGGACAGAGTAGATGGATAACAAAAAAACCACGTTTTTTTAAGTCGTGACACAAAAAATCCATTTAGGAGTGGTCGAAGCGGGGAGAAACACAAAGCCTTCCCGATGAATCTCGAGATGCCCAGAGACAGGGCTTTGGAGATGCCTTCCACGTGTGTTTATGAAGCTGACTGGTCAGCCAGAACCTTTTCAATGTTAAATCAGTGACGCAGGGCATTGAATGCCACGTGCAAAATTGAGTGTGTTATGCACGAGTTGTTGCTCTACAGTATCTTTTATATAGTGTCCCGATGGGCAAATGTTGTCCTTGTAAAGCGAAACGGGGTGGTGCTTCATACAAAGGATCACTGCACTTCCAGAGCTTACGCTGAAAGCTCTTATGTGAATGACTGAATACTGTTGAAATCTTGCGTGTGTTGGTGCTATGGAGATAAGTGACAAACCTTACACATGATATAAAAATAATTAGCAAGGGGGGGGAGGTTTCTGACTCTTCTATTGTCTGTTATCTCTGTAACCTTTCCCAGCAGGTTTACTTAAACAATATGTCAGAGCAGACACGTGCTTGGGGATATCTGTAGGATTCTGCCCAGGGGATGTACATCAAATACACAGGTCAAATTGACAGTAATATATTGGGGGGAAGAAAACTGTAATGATTAAATAAACAGGCAAACTGATAGTCAGATATGTGCATTTTTTTCAGTGGATAGCTTTTTAACCCTATGCTAACTTGCCACTACATAAAAAGATGAGCTCTGGGTCAATAGCTAACCCAGATTGGAATTAATGTCTGTTTTTGATGTAATGACCACTCTGCAGAAGCATTCCGTGGTTTAATGTTAATTGTCTCTCAATAATGAGTTGTGAAGCCACGAAAGCGCATGGTGCAACCTTGACGTGAGGTTATACCTCTGTTTCTGACCTCCCTCTCCCCTAACTGTTACCAGCAAGTAGGTTCACAGAAACACTTCTGTAGAACCGTTCTAGATGTTTGTGGGCAAAACCAGGGCCCTGAAAACCCTGCCTCTTGTCATCAGGCCCCGAAGGTCCCTAAGCACTGGATGACATATAGCAAATGGCTTTGAAGTTCCTAAGATACTGGATTTATTTTCCACTCGTGTGAGAGATGATTAGCATGATGCCTGGTTCGTGCTTTCTGGATGTTTTTATTTTGCCATAGTCTCCTGGGGAGTTCAGTCAGGTGAGAATTCTCAGATCATACCCAACATGTGCTGCAGAGTCGGTCTTCTATAAAGTAACAGCAACAGCTTCAGAAGACAGTTGTAAGAGGAGGTGCTGCTGCTTTTTAATGACTATTACCTAAAGCATTAGTTCAGAATGTGGTAGACCCTGCTTCAGCTTCCTTTTTTGCCTGGAGGGATCAACTTACCGTCTTCCACTTTCCGGGTGAATATCCCAGTTGCCAAAGCTGTGTTTTGCCTTCAGTTCCTCTGGCTGAAGCTGTGTTACTATCCAGAAAAGAATGTGTGATTCATTGAGCCAGAAAGAGGACGTGTAAGAAGATGTTGCCCTCTTAAGACTGGAGACGTACAGACTCTGGTTCTTGATTTCAGAAGTTAATTAGTTTATGTTAGGTGTTCTTTGGAGCAAACATGCAAAGCCTTGCACGTATTCCTTGCTCTTTCTCTCTGAGTTCCTGATCATTAAACTTCAGAGCCAGGCTTCAGAGCCTTTTTTTAAACCAGTCTCAAGCAGGAGAGGTGAATGGACGCTGCCTGGGAGAGAAGACTCATGGCTTGAAACTTGCCTGTTCTCCTGGAAGATGAGAGATATGGGTACAGATTCTTCCAACTAGTGAAGGAACTAGACCCTAGGTATATAATTATAAAGAGTGAACAGTCAGCAGCTATACTCTTAAACAAACCAACAATCAAAAAGTAGCTGCACTGCTGAGTAAAGATGGTGCAGCCTGACTCACCATTGAGGTTTGTTGGGTTGGGAGTCTCGTCTCAGAATGAGAAGAGCCTTTTAGTATCTCTGTGTTGGGTACAGAATTGAGGGGTCCCTTCCCATTGACTGTGCCTTCCTCGTGGCTAAACACTGACAGCTCTGTGCAGAATGCGTTGATTTCTGCCTGTTACTCAGCCATCTCATGCAGAAATATCCAGGCTCCTTTGGTACCACGTAAGGTGCTTGGCTTAAAGTTACAGCTTCTTTGAGAGCTAAACACACAAGAAGTGAGGGAGCTGTTGTGTCCAACATCAGGGTTTCATCTTCCAGGTGTAAGCCCAGTGCTCCCAAATGCTGGTTTGTCTCGGTGGTTTAGGTAGGCTGCTGGTTGGAATCGCTAAGGTGCAATTGTTAATGATTTTTAATGGCTGTTAATGGGGTGAGTGTTTACGTTGCTGACTGATTACACAGCTTCTCCCATAGTATCTGTACATTCCTATTGTTAACTTCATGTTTAGTTTTGTGCTGGGGGGAGGGTGTGTGTGTGCATGCTGGTTTAAGCCTGGAATAGTGACATTCTCATCCAGGTGACACTGAGATTTCAAAGATTCTAAAAGTGCCTTCTAGGAGAAGAGACTGAAGTGTCTTTTTTGGTAATTTTTTTATTTGATAATTAACCATTCAAATGGAAGTGTCAGAGAACTTTGGCTCACCTGGACTTTTAAACTCATGCAAGCAGAATTAAGCATGGGAAAACAAAAAAACATCTTAAAAGTCTTTATGACCTTCTCGTAAACCTACATGTTTATGTTCAGCTTCGTCTTAAAACTGTTTGATATTAGATAGAGATAATACTTATAGATTGAAACTTCTTGTGGGGGGAGAGATGCTTTTGTTTTTTCTTGCATGTGTATGTGCCAGCATGTATTTACAACGTGGATGTGCTACAATGATACACAAGAAAGCAATCCAAAGATATTTTCCTTGATGAAACCAGCATGCTGGTTTCTACATGCTGCTTCCTGAGCTTGTGGTGATTTAGTTAGGATATTACCTGAAAGCAGGGAGTCGGAAGGCCACGGAAAGGCACATTGACAGGTCCTGCTTGTGAAAGCTCCTCTGAATTGGTGAGATTTGCAAAGTTGCTTGAGACGTGGTATAAGAAGGCCAGTGGCATCCTGGGATGCATCAAGAAGAGTGTGTCCAGCAAGTCGAGGGAGGTTCTTCTCCCCCTCTACTCTGCCCTGGTGAGGCCTCATCTGGAGTCCTGTGTCCAGTTCTGGGCTCCTCAGCTTAAGAGGGACAGGGAATTGCTGTAGAGAGGCCAGTGCAAGGCTACCAAGGTGATCAGGGGACTGGAGCATCTTCCTTATGAGGAAAGGCTGTGGGACCTGGGGCTGCTCAGCCTGGACAAGAGGAGACAGAGGGGGTCTCATTGACACAAGTATTTAAAAGTTGTATGTCAAGGAGATGAGGCAGCTTTTTTTTCTGTAGTGTCCAGTGACAGGACAAGGGGAAATGGACAAAAGCTGGAACACAAAAAGTTCTACTTAAACTTAAGGAAAAACTTCTTTGGTGTTGAGGTGAGGGAGCCCTGGCCCAGGCTGCCCAGAGAGGGTGTGGAGGCTCCTTCTTGGGAGGTTTTCAAACCCACCTGGATGCGTTCCTGTGTGACCTGATCTAGCTGGACCTGCTTTAGCAGGGCGGTTGGACTAGATGATCTTTAGAGATCCCTTCCAACCCCCACCATTCTGTGATTCTGTAAGATTCTTCACTCACTGAACAGCTATGGGTTTGTGAAGCTATATGCAGCAATGCCTAAACAATTACATTATCACCTGCTGCTGTTTTGAAGGTAGCCCAATTGTAAACTGTTGTTTGATGTGTTCTGGGATTTTCTTGGTGGGCAGTGACTGCAGGTAGCAGGAATCTTACAAACCACCATGTTTACTTCGGGAGGAAATTCTGAAACTCTCAGGCTGGTAAGTTCCCTAGAGTATGCTATTGAATAATATAAACTAGGCAATACTTCACAAACCTGAAACCTTAAACTATTAGTGAAGAAAAGAGAAATTAAAGATGTCCATAGGGACCTACACAAATATCATTGTATTGGTTTAACTCCTATCAGTAACTTGGAGCATGCTTAGGTGGTTGTATTTGTATGCCTCTGCCTGTTTTGTTGAAGTCATAGGCTAGCACATGGAGCTAAAATGAATAGATTTGAAAAAGTCTATTCTTAATGTGTATTTCAAGATTTGCTTCTAAAGAATGGGCTATGAGTTAACATCAGAGGTTTTGTCTCTGTCCCATCAAAACCTTAGCAAGGGAAATGTTTAAATGTGGTACTTGACTTTCAACTGCTACCATAAACAAAAGTGCGTCCTTAGTTGGGAGGAACTTGTTAAACTGAGGCATTGGCAGTTTTCTCTCATTTAGGCTAAATGGTACTGTCACTGGTACAACAAATTGTAGATAGTGATTGCTATAGCATTTAATTAACGTGTTGGGTTTTGTCTTTCAAAGTGTTGTCGTGACAGCCTAGGAGAAGAACAATATTAGTCAGTGGTGTCTTAGGAGAAGAAAAAAAACCCCATGAAATAATTGACTGTGTTAGCTGGGACACTGCAAATTGCCTTTGGTTGCTGGCAGCACATCACTTCCTCTGAGTTATTTATTCCTTCACTCAGTAATTAGAACCGGTTCTTGCTCCCCTGCCACGGAGGAACTGAGCTGCTGCTGATTCTACGGACTGCAAGAGGGCAGAGTTCAAAATCTTTTTTGTGTACCTAAAGAAGTTGGAGCAGAGCTGTTTTGGGTTGGTGCAGATGTGGGCATCATGTAACGAATTTTTAACACTGCGGGATGAGTGGCTCACTGGACATCAGGACAGATGTTTGCTGGGACTTTAGCAAGGTCTTCAGCATGGTCTCCCATGTTCTCCCTGTAGTCCAATTGTTTCTGCTTGGACTTGTCAGGTGAACCAGAAAGTGGATTGAGAATTAGTGGGACTGTTGTCCTCAAAGGGTTGTGATCAGCAGTACGAAGTTCCAGTGGCAACCAATGGCTAACAGAGGCTTTCAGGTTGATATTGGGGTGATACTGTTGTATGTCTCTATTAACCAACTGGGTTGAAGGAACAGCATGTATCCTCAACAGGTTCCCAAATAATATCAAATCTGAGGGAACGTAAGTCCTGTTGTCTGATGAAGGCTAGGACTGCCATTGAGGGAT
This sequence comes from Urocolius indicus, assembly GCA_013401255.1. Classification (NCBI taxonomy): domain Eukaryota; kingdom Metazoa; phylum Chordata; class Aves; order Coliiformes; family Coliidae; genus Urocolius; species Urocolius indicus. The sequence goes on from WBNH01005505.1 coordinate 21,114, forward strand.
CTCAGCAGAAATGGGCTGCCAATTGAGAACCACCAAAATGATTAAGGAGCTGAGGTGGCTGGGAGCTGAGGTGTATTCAGCTTAAGATGACCAAATACCTAATGAGAGTATAGAGAGGGTATAGCAAGGCTTTTCTAGGAGGTTTCACAGCAACAATGGGCTCAAGTTGCAAAAATGGAAACTCTTGATTTCATCTTGGGAAAAACCTTTTAACTGTGAGGATAGCCATCATGTTGGAAGAAGAGCTCAGAGACATCTCCATCCCTGGGGGATGCTCAGAAGCCAGGCAGACACAGCTGTGGCTGACCTGCTGTTCTTGGCCCTTTTCCAGTCAGGAGGTTGGAGTAGGTGACCTGAGGTGCACGATTCTGTGCACCCACAGATGTGTGGTTTCAGCATAAATGTTAATGTTACCATTCTAGCTTGGTAATCTTTTTCTTAGTCCATCCTCTAAATTCTTAGTTTTCAGGGCTGTGATTGCTTTTTAAGGGAAGAAATAATACCTCCATCTCACTGTTGTGAGACGTAAATTGCAAGAAAAGAATAGGTGAGAGGCTTTTCTCTAGCATTACTGTTTTCCAGACCATTTTTAAAGAGAAGTCTTTCAGTTTTTTGATGTTAGGTCATGTGATATCCTTTTCCATATTTTCTGCTGTTAAATTGCAAAAAAAAACACTGGGTTTTTCTTTTTGCTTGTTAAGGTTTTCTGTAAGCAATCCAGTATTTATTGTGCAGCTATTGTACGTTTACAGGGTGTTGAATAGTGGTTTTTATAGAGTCATGAGAGAAGAGGGAGGAGATGTTTCTTCAGCGGATGATTCTTGATATGTACTGCTGAGACTAGGGAACGAAAACTCTCCTCAACGCTGAAGAGTTATTAAGTGGCCATAATGTTTTTCTAATGAAGAATTCTAGCCATTAGGCAGAATTTTTAATTACTTGTTAGGGTATTAAATTACTTATCTATGTAATTTCATGAACAACTGCCCTGAATTTGGACACATTTCTCGTCTTCCCATGTACAGATCTTTTGTGCCAGATGACTTCCTTTCTTACCTCTGTATTCCACATTTCATTTTGTTTTTATTTATAGTGCTACTTAAAAGTCTTGACTTGCCTTCTCCTTACACCTAAATGCTACAGGCCTGTTATAACAGCCTTAATTGAAGGTCCAGTTAAAATGCACGCTTTAAGCCAAAGAGACGTTAATTTTGCTATCCTTGGAGCCACTTGAAGGTAGTGTTGTTCCAGCTACCTGTCATCCCTTCTAATGGGAGATTGTTACACCCTCAACCTTGTCAGTTGGAAGGAATGGGGTGACTACTCTAGAAACCCCTTTAAGCCAAGTCAGTTGGACCATCTTAAAACTGAATCAGGGCAAGTATGAACTAGCTTGTTTGACTTTGCCTGAAGCGTAAGTAGTTTTGCAACTTGCTGATGCAGTATTTGTCGTTGTGGTATTCTAGATTACTGTTAAAAAATGCATACTAATTAAAAGATCTTCTTGTAACTGTGAAATTTACTTTTCTTTGTTTTTGTTGAGGGGTTTACAAATACATTCCCCTTCTTCTGACCAAAAAAAACCCCACCTTTAAATGTCTTTTTTTTTTCCCCTTTTCTTTGTCCAGGAAATGCAACAGCACTAAAGCTTTCGTATTGTGGCAGCAGTACTAATATTTCTGAGTGGGGATTTTCCTTAGGACTTCTATAACTCATCTCGTAATTGCATGTTGCTTTTAATTACAGTGCCTTTGTGTGTGTTTGGCTTGGTTGTGACCACCGTGCTTTTTAAAGTAAGCAGAAGTTCATCTTTCCATTAATCTTTGCTATGAAAAAAAGATGTATGCAGCACACGGACACCAACATGTGCTGAGGCCTTACAGCCACAGTCTCAGCACACGTGCTAGCTTGCAAATAGCTGTGCTGGTAGAAATTCTTCTTTCTCCTTGCTGAGGTTGTTTATTTTTGTGTCCTGGAGAGCTGGCTGACTTTGCTTCTAGTTAGGATGGTATTCTGAATCAGAGTCTTTTCTGAAGCAGGTGAGTCTTGTGACTCCTTCGCCTATTAGAGCTCAAGGCCAGGTGACCTCTAGAACTAAACTAAACCAAGCCAAGAGTTAAACTGTTCAGCTGGCATTTTCTTTGAGTCTGGAGGAAGCAAAAACTATAACACTATGTGCAAGCCTGTAATATAGGTGCATTTGTCTTTTTAAGTCATCTGGAGCTGATCAGATGTAGACAAGGTTTAAACTGGTTTAAATGTAGCTCTATTAGGGAATTACTGTGGTTCAACTGGTTATGTGTTAAATTCAGCTAGAACAGTGTACCTGTTTAATGTCAGCCCTTAGTATTTGCTATTGAACTTACTTTATAGAGTTTAAAAATATACACAGATTTGTAGATGCCATTGCCTTCAGTCATCTCTACTGGTAAGAGAACAATGTTAGGAGGTACTGGTTTTATGTTGGTGAGATGCTCTTGCTTCTGTCAGTTGAGCTGTGATGAGAAAATCTGGCCAGAGACACTGCTGCTCCTTGAGACTGAAAATTACTGCCCTGCAGCAGAGGTGAACCTACCTTAGCTTTATAGTTTCAGGGTATTACCTTAAAATGTCAAAGGATGTAACAACAGCCACTGCTGCTGTAGCTAAAGCAGCTGTGCCTGAGGGTCGGCGTTTTAGTTTCTCTTAAGCACCAATTTTCAGATGTGAAAACCCAGTCATGAACCATATGCAGCAAGGGTTCAATGTGTCCTATTTTAAGCAATTGCAGATTCTGCTGGTTTAGATGAGTTGTGAGGTTTGACTTCGCTTATGTTTTTCCTCACTACTATGTGCCATAGATTAGCCTGGGATACCATTGTCTGTTCACAAGTGCTTTGAGGCACAATGGCACGGAAAATGTTTTAATTCCTTGCAGTGATCTAGTATATTATAGGAGGTAGCAAGTTGGTAGTATGGGGTATGATACGTTGAAAGCCTTTGTATGCATAAACATCTTGTTTGCCACAGATGCAGGATGGATGAAGAGTTTACCATTTGTATTATCAGTTACTTTTGAGGATGTTGAAACACTGTAATTAATTGGATCTTGCTGTGCAGAGAGTACCTGTATATTCAAGACAGAGAATTTTATGCCTAAACTATGCGTTTACATCTTAAATATGAAAAGTGTGATATCATACATTGCTAAATGTGATAACTTGTACTAGTGACCTTGTGAAGTCCCATCTAGTGCAATGGGACCTATCCCAGAATCGTTTTCATTTTGAAAACTTAAACTTCCTGTCCCTGTGGTTATGTCAGAGTTTGTTCATAGAATGACAGGGTTGGAAGGGACCTTTAGAGCTCATCCAGTCCAACCGCCCTGCAGAAGCAGGTTCACCTAGATCAGGTCACATAGGAACGTGTCCAGGTGGGTCTTGAAGACCTCCAAGGAAGGAGCCTCCACAACCCCTCCGGGCAGCCTGGTGCCATGATTTTTTAGCTGTTGTTGTACTTGTTAAGTAAAATTAATCAGTTTAGATGATATGGTTCCCTTACAGGAAGAGAGAAGTAGTCTGAGCAGCATTTAATTAATGTGATTCTACATACTTACTTTAGCAGATTGTATGAAAGTTAGCTGCAGGCACGCTGTGAACACAGCAGTCTTTCAGGAAAAACTGTACTTGAGTCCTTTCTTAGATTAAGGAAAGACTTCAAAGCTGCTTGTAAAGTTCTAATTGAAGTTAGTCTAGTTAAGATTACAGTCTTTAGTTTTGATGCTGATAAATTTCTGCGTCAAAGCGTAACCCTAACGTAGTGCATCCCACAAGAAAGTAACAAAGGTGCGGTGTACTTGGTGACCTCTTTTGCCATATTGTCACCGTGTCAACTAAAGGTGTGGGCAGAACCTGAGATAAAACCATTCAGCATCAGAAGGATTTAACCTAGTGGATTAGACACCAGTGTATCTATCACGGCATGCACTGGCATTTTGCACTTGGGTGGAAGTGATAATGATGACTACAGATGTGCAGACAGTGCCAGTTTCCCTGGGATGTTTATTCCAGACCTAACTAGACTAAGGAAAATAAGACTTACTTCAAGCAATAAGAAAGAAATACACTTGACATCTGGTATCAAAATCCCTTCTTTGTGATTTTTTAGAAAGAAATATGAACTAGTCCACTTGCCTTAAATATAGTTGCTGTTTTCAAATGTTATATAATTAATGACATTCCTGTAACATGTTGTTCATATTAAGTCATAAGTTTTATTGTTTCGGTTTTGGTTTTTTTTGTGTGTCCTAAATGAAATATTAAATTCTGCTGTCTTGTGTCCAGATTGAAACCACTCCCTAAATAGCAAAAGCAGAGTTAGTCTAAGCCGGTCTAAGTCTGCCACTGCAAGAGACAATGTGTTTCCATTTCTATTCCTGCTTTTGCATCAGCTGGTCCAGAGACCTGATGCCCCTGAGGGACAGTTCTCACCATCACAGTCTATAGTCCAATTTTTGCCTTGGTCTGTTTCATAGAGATCTGATCCAGTTTGTTGTTTGGCTGTAAATGTGTGTTAGCAGCAGCACAAGAGAAGGGTGAGTTAAAGAGGAGAGAGGGGCAGTCTTTTTAATGGCAAGTTGGACACGGGGTGGTTAAAAGAAGAGAGAAGTTTTGTTCCTTCCTCTCATCCTGGCTTCCCGATCTTGCTCTCTCTCGTGCCAGTTCTGGTGTACTGAGCCAGTTGAACTCATTGAACATTAGTCCAGCAGAGAAACATGTATTTTTTGCCAGATTAATGAATTCAGCTGGTAGGGAGAGTAGCCTGCTATGAGCCAGAGCTCGCATGAGGTAACTGGAGGGGATGGAGAGAGCATGAAAATTCCTTTTTGATGGTTAGAAGCAGTTAGATTGGTCTGGTCTGTCTCAGTGAACTTCACCATTAGGTGCAGATTTTCTTTCTGAGGACTTACTGTTTCTTATGTGTTAATAACTTGGAGTTAGAAATAGGAAGGAAAGAAACCTCTGAGAGACCTGAAGGTAAAAACTTGATGCTTTTCAGAGGTGTGCATGCAGTCAAGTGCAAATAAGGTCTTCTATCCCTATCTTTTACTTAGTGTTGCATCTCAAGGCAACACATCTTGAGTAACTGTGACTCTAGTTACTGTTGCTGTGGTGTTTGTGTACATACACTTAAATATATATATAGCAGAGCTGCAGACACTTGGGATGATGCACAGAATTAAAAAAACTGGTGTCAATTTCTATTCCTGAACTACTGGATCTTTTTAGTGGATTTTTGTTTTGCTTTGTGCTGCCTTCCTGATGATGTTTTAGGATGAGAATAAAATACAAATGCATTCAAGCTGAGCAGACAACTGTTGGTACTGACAGCAGCTCTCAAACTGATGAAATCAGTCAGCGGTGGAATAAAACGCATACATTGACTAAAGAGCTGCTACATGCAGTCGGGATTGCCCAGTGGCATCTTCTGTCTTGTCACAGTATTAATTGTGATGCTTCTGTGACCTGTGGAAGTGAGGACTTAGCAGCATTAATGCTGAGTGCCAAGTGCTACTTCCTCAGCTCCAATCCTCGGCTTGGGAACAAGTTTTTGTGCAGTAGCGTGTTTGGCGTAGCTGCAGTGAATGAAGGTGTTCAGGAAGCCACTGGCACATAATTGTGGCAGGAGGAGATTGGGATCTGAGCAGTCAGCTCAGGTTTTGCTGGAGGAATAAGCCTGTAAAAGAGGAGTCGTGTGCTGCGTCCTTTGTATTTTACCTCTCGAGGTCTGTTTGCATCAATGAAATGTGCAGTATCCTTGTCAGCCTTCTGGAGGGAGAGTGCTCTGCTGCTGCCAGGGCAAGCTTGTGTTTCATGTGCAGGGAGAAGGAAAGGGTGTTCAAACACATGTGCTGAGAAGCTGAAGAACAACTAAGCATTAGGGTAAGGTGAAAATGCTGGCTTTAAAGCCAAGGTAATGCATGACACTTTACTGAGAGAGATCCTGGCAAGAACATGGAGTGTGCATGTTTAAAAATGTACCTTACCTGCCTGCCTCAGCCAGGAGTCCAGCCATGGTGCTTTATTGCTTGTTTTCCAGCTCTGATGGACAGGTAGGAGATGCCATCAGGAAGTTCTAAGTGTTTTGATTTTTTTCCCCCCCTTTGTGGGTGAGCATATCTGGGGTTTGTGGCTTGCTTTTAGGAAGGAGGTGGATGTTTGAGCAAGATCTGTATTTGATGCTGGCTCATTCATGATGCCTGCATAGTTCTTTCACAGTGCCCTCAATAAATATTTTCACTCTGCAGACAGAAAATGGAGGTACGTTTCCATGTATTTTGCTGTTCCTTGCTTTGTCACTAAGCCAGCAGCATTCTGGAGCATAAAACTATGCTGCTTCTCTTCTGCTTTGCTTAAGCCAGATGGAGCAGGCTATTAGTGCTTGCTACGTTATGGCTTCACTGAATGAGTTCCAGTTCCTGGATTGCTTTGAGAAGTTACCCTCTGTTTCCCAGCTGATGAGGTGGAGAATGCTAGTAGGGCTGCCATTTGCAAGAAAGGGTCAAAACAATGTGGTTTTAGATACAGATGCTAAAATGTCATCTTGGTTAATTATTAGTCTAGCTGGATTCTCCAGTTACTCATTTGGATTACTAATGATTGGGTGTTTACTCTTGTGGATGCCTACCCCTTCTTCCATCTTGAGTCTCAGGTGACTTTCAGTCCTGGGAGAATCACCAGGGGAATCATGCAGGTCTATTTTTATGGCCAATAATGTCTAGTCTCTGATGGAGAAACTTTCTAGCAATACTGAGTGCAGTAGCCCTTAGCTTTTCAGAAAGAACATTGCCTTGGATGCAGTTTGTGTCCTGACTGTTTGCTCATTTTGGATAACATAAACTCCTGTGAATTCCCAATACACTATTGTTTATACAAAATACTCACTCCAAAAAAGCAGGACGGTGTGTGATGGGGAAAGGTGGAAATGAGAGGCCGGGAACGGAGGGGAACCTGCTTCTTTGCTGATACCATGCACTGAGCTGTTTGGGAGCTCTGGTGATCCATGGAGGTAGCAGTTTTTATTGGAAAGCTGAGGCTTAGTATTTATGTAGAAGAGCAGCAACATCCTGAGCATGGCATAGCTGTGTGTATTGTGCTGTGGTAATTGTGATGGATGTGTTTATTACATCATTTTCTGGCTGGTTTAAATGGTCTCTGGATATTTATTCTGTCTTTGTGCAAGTATAAGACTAAATTACAGATCATTATGAAAAATGTCGAATTGTAAATTAAGACAACTTTCTTCCTGCGAAAAAGCTTTTTGTTTTCTATCTTCCCTTCCTCCCCTTTCCCCACTCTCTCGTAACTCCAGATTCAAAGGTGTATAATTTGTTTATAACTCCTCTAAGTTGATGTTTATGTTGTTGTGCATGAAAGACTCAAATAAGTGGTGTGGGCTTCTTCCTTTGTGTGCTAAAGGTTTTCAGAAAGTTGAACACAGCAGAGTTCTTGTTTCAGGATTGTTCATTAGACTGTAACTATTACATGTTCAAAGAATATTCTCAGGTTTTCACACCTGAATAATAGCCTTGACTAGAAAGTTTTGTTGCCTAAACCTGGAAAGCTATCAATGTACCTTGTCAGAGCCTTTGGTCCCGGTTAGCAACTGACGATGGAGTTGAACGAAAATCTGTTAAACTCTTGTGACTCTTCAGTTCCTGAAGTATTGAGGTTGCAGAGTTAGCTTTCACCTTCACATATAGCTTACAGGGTTTAGCAGCTGGTTCCGTGGTTACACTTGGTGTGAGAGGAAGGGAACTCCATGCCACAAGCAATCCGCACAGGGTTGAGATTTGACAGGAAGGTGTGTTGAAATGTTGTGGGCACGGAAGGGAACAAGTGACTGCATAAAACAAAATGGCAATTCAGTCTGTCTTAAGTCGAGAATGAAGCATTGAAAAGAATGGGTGAATGTCAAAATGGAAGCAGCTTGTATGTGTTCAGTAATTACAGAATATTACAGTTTGGAGGTCCAAAACTTCCAAGTACCATGAAATGAAATTTGATCAAAATGGATCTATTTAAGGAATTCTTTCAGGAGACCCTGACTTTCCACAGCTTAACAGTATATACATATTGTTACTGCAGGCAATTCAGCATTTAGAAAAATGGGAATGTTGGAGTTCACTGATTTTAGCAGCTGTTGTGGTCATCACTATCACTGTAGGTAGTTGCTGAGCTTCTGGTTTTGATATTTTTTTCAAGAGAAGGCATTAAGAGGAGGAGGAGGCCCTGAAAAAAAAAAGTACATACATCAGGAGGTATTTAGAAATAGAATTTCCCTGATGCCTTTGTGACTGGACAAGCCTCTGGTGAACTTAGGCTGAAATTTCAAGATTGTAAACATGACCAAAGTCACCGAGGAGTGCACGAACTGGTAGGCTGGTAGTAAATCAATGTTAGATGAATATTTGTCACACGTGTTCCAGAAATATAGAGATCCTATGTCAAGGATCACCCCACTCTGTCTTATACTTGTCCTGAATATTTGCTCTCTTATGTTTGCCTTCAAGATCTGTGCAATGTCGCATCCCAGCGTACGCCCTTGTCTGTTTCTGTCATTAACAAATGTTTCTTTCTTGCAGGGAATCATTAGCAGAGTGACAGAATCAGTGAAAAACATTGTACCAGGATGGTTGCAGAAGTACTTCAATAAAAGCGAAGACGAATGTGTAGATACAAATGAATCCACAAACCAGGAAGAGAATCCAGTCAACTATCACCACGATTATGCAAATGAAGACACTATAGTGATTGATGGGAGAGTCACGCCTGAATCAGCAAGAATTCATTTAGAAGGTATGTGAAAAATCATTTAGCATTCTGGCCATCTGTATTTATTCACAGATTTCTAGTTCTGCATCTGAATTTCTAAGGGAAGCTGGAAGGAACATTTTGGCAGAATTGGGAAAAAAAACCACAAAAAAAACCTAAATGCCAAAAAGATCCCCCATGCAAAACAAAACCAAAACACCCCGAAACCCCCCAAAATCCCAAGCCAAACAAACTCAGCAATTGTTTGTGCAACTCTCTGTGACTGTAAACCTGATTGCGAAAAGTGCTGGAGGTTGTCTCACACAGCTCTTGAAAGTCATCAGTTAACATCAGGTAGTCAATTAGCCAGGTGCAAAATATTGATAACATTCATTTGCAAGAGTGCTGGGTTACATTTTCTATTTAAAAGGTCTGGAATGAAAGTCTTATCTAATTGCCTAAGGTAATAAAAACATTAATTTGTTTTATTGTCTTCCAAACAAAAGAGCAGATGCTAGAATGCCAGAGGAAAATTCCTTCTCATGTCCCGATTCCCCTGCCCCCACCTCCTCCTGCCTTTGTGCTTCTTTAATCAATCTAGTAGATTTTCATGCTAGTTGAATGGGGAACATAGGAATTTGGTTCATGATACTATTCTTTTTGAAATACTTGGTAACATTACAGTGGCCAGCGTGGGGACTTAAAAATCTATTTGGATCCTTGGCAAAGAAGTTTACCCCTTCCCTTTAACCACATAAAAAATACAAAATAGTGGTTTGTATTGATGCTTGTCATTGTTTCTGTAGTTTTCTGTCAATTTGCATATGCTCTCGTTTGAGTTTCTGTTAGATTAATGGCTTTGTGGAACTGAATTTCGAATAGGAAGTTGTGTCTGAGCACACGTACGTAACCGCTGTGTGGAAAGTCACGTGCTTCTGTTGTTGACAATGAAAAAATTGAGGAAATACCTTTGTCACTAATGTAATCTAATTGTAAATAAGGAGCTTTATTGCTTTCTGTGTAGCTGTAGCTTGAGAGTAAGTTTGGATAAAGGAACAGAGAAGGTCTTCATGAATGAGGAACATGTGTTTGCTTTCCTGAAAAACTGTGAATGGATCTTTCAGTAAGAACAGCTGCACTGCAAACTCTCTAGCTTGAAGAAATGAGGAGCAGATGGACGCCCTAGAACCTTTAATAGCTTGTGTTGCAGTCTGTGGATGTTGTAGACCAGTGTTTCTTCCTAGAGTTAATAATAAGCTTTTTAAAATTATCACTATTACAACTGTAGGAAGCCTGTTTCTTTAGCTCTGAGGAACCCATGTGCTAGAGCATGTGTATTCCTTTGCTTGGCCAGCGTTCAGCCTGATAACACATTCTTTGTGTCAAACAAGACAGTCCTAAAAATCTGTTAGTGTCTTGGAGAACTAATTACTAGTACTGCAGTGGTTATAAAGATTAAACTAGCTAGTGCAAATATCGAGAGGATACTGACTCCAAATTGTATTCATAACCAGGATTCTTGAGAGAAACTTAGATGGATATCAAGCAAGATGCCCATGAATAGCTGTTCAGTTCATGTGTGGAGCTGTGTAGACCACCTATTTCAGAACACTGGATGTGTTTACAGAGTCTTTGGTCTTTGGGAAAAAATGCCCACCTTGTGACTGAGGTCACGGTGCTTACTTTATCCAGTGTGCCAAAATCTCAGAAGTTAATGGGTAAGAGAGAAGGTTTTGCCTGTAGCATGACACAGTAGAATTTGAGAGCGTGGGTGCTGACACCAAAACAAACACACACGCCCCCAGTCTCTGCGAATACATTTTCATGCTGTGTATTCACAATAACATCATCTTTGTTACAAGATTATAGAAACTGCAGAGTCGTCTGTAACTTGCCATGACATCTCAAATTTTGGAAAGCTTCTTGCAAGAATTACCTGCAGGAGAAGGAATTTACACAGGTTTGATTCAGTGAAAGACCCAGTGTCAGAGCACTTGAGAATGAGGTTAGAATTTGGTGTTGTAAAACCTCCTCATTAACTGCTTCCTAATGCAACATTAATACTTGCTATTGCGAGCAGCGTGGCTGTTGTAATCAGATGAAACCCTATCTAGGTGAGGAAGAAGTTAAATTTGGCTCCTCTATTTTTGTGCCCAGAACTTGGCAATAGCATGACTGTTGAAAGAAAACAGGTTTTGGCTTCTGTGAGCTTGTCTATAGGGAAGCTAATTGTCTCCCTGGTCGTGTTTAGAACCATCCACGAGTAGATCTGCGTTGAACTTCTCCGATGTGTTAACAAGGCCGTCTCTTCATCGGAGCCATTTGAACTGTAGCATGCTGGATTCTGCAGTACCACATTGTCAGCCCTCTACATCATCTTCCCTTGGCATTGGCAGTCCTGGACTGTCTCTTGTAAAAGAAATCAAAGATTCTACCTCTCAGCATGATGATGACAACATCTCAACAACCAGTGGTTTCTCCTCTAGAGCATCTGATAAAGGTAACTTTCGTGTTCTCAACTGACTTTTTTTCAGTGACCTGAACTACTTTTACATTCTTTAATATTCCACATCTCTGTAGTGAGTAAAGTAGGTGAATGTCAGCTTTGGATGTTAGAATTAAATGTAATTGTTAGTATTTTAGAAATATATAATCCTGTCACCTTTTGAATCGTACTTTGCAATACATCTATGAGACCCTGATGTTACAAAGAATTGGGTCTGATGAACACACGTGTAGCTAGGTTATCTGTGAATCTTAAACCGAGGCAGTAGGAACTGAAGACCACTTAGAACCTGTTTGACAGACAGGTTGATTGCCTAAAAGGAAGAGTGACTCAGAATATCTGACAGCTGGTTAAACGGGAATAAATACAGGTCACAAATAGAAACACAAGATGTTTTCCTGTGTTTTCACCAGGAGTCAATAAAGGAACTATTCTGACTGAATGAGTATTGGGTTGCTTTTTCTGCCTTTCTAGGTAGAAGGCCTCAGCTGTCAATACTACCATGTCTTTGCTGAATTCGATAAGGAATGTGCACCCAAATAAATGTTGTGCTGATATAGATGGGGACCTAGGTGATCTCACTGAGAAAGGGCAAACAGCAGGTTTGCAGCTTTTTCTAGACCCCTGTACCCACAGGTACTGAGGCATGCTCAGCAAGTCCTCTGGAAAACATATTTTTACAGTTAAGAGAAGACGTTGCCAGGGTTTGGCAATGTAACTTGAGTTTACTAAAGCTCTCTGGTGTATCTCCATAAAAGATATGTGGAAAACGGTTGCTTCAGCCTTTGGGGAACTTTTCAGATTTAAAACCTGTATCATTCTTACCTATGCTGGCCTCTATCCCCTTACCAACATAGGAAAAACATAATAGCAGTGTAGATGCACTGGTGTGGATGCAACTCCTTTTTATTTTACCGTGAAAGGAGTAATGATAAAATTGCTCTCGAGTTAGAAGCATGCTATGAACTTGTTGGGCATGCTTTTGAAAGATTACTGAGAGGGAACGTATTTGCAGATCTCTGAACAGATTTCAAGTTCAGAGTTGATACATGGTTTTCATACCATATGTGAAATGGATCTGATTGCAGAAATCTGAAGGTTAGAGTGCTGGAGCAGTGAGCGTCTGGGGACTTTGTCATTCTGTAAGACTTATTTTTCTGTGTTTAAAGAACTGTGGATTAAAGAACAAGTGTGATCTTTAATATTAAAGCTTTCTATGTGCACAAAGCATTTACATACGGCATGTGTCATTTTGACAGATATCACAGTTTCAAAAAATACTTCAGCACCACTGCTCTGGTCCACAGAGGCTGAAAGATCTCATTTGCTCTCCCAGCATCCCGCAGCTAGCTCTAAAAAACCTGCGTTCAATTTGTCTGCTTTTGGATCTCCCTCTCCTGTAAGTACCACATAGCCTTCATCTGAATCTATTGGAAAGTGTAGCTCCTTTTCCTAACCACTTATCATAATACCTCTCTGCAGTCACTTGGAAATACTTCTGTCTTTAAGACAAGCCGGCTCGGGGATTCTCCGTTTTACCCTGGAAAGACCACGTATGGTGGTGCAGCTGCAGCAGCACGGGAGACAAAAGCACGAATTGCTCCTTATCAGGTATGAGAACAGTAGTGCAATGAGAGGGCAGTACAGAAATGCTTTTCATTTTGATATCATTCAGGTAGCTCTTGGAAAGTGTTACTTGCTCCAAAGCCTTCAGTAGCTGGAGTGAAATCTGAAAGGAAATCAGTAAAATCTAGGTTTGGTTGAATAAAAAATACCTTTATTTAAAACAGATAAATAAATAGGCAAGAGCAACTTTATTGAAGGAACTGGAAATAAGAGTTTGCTGGCTCTATTCTGGCAATCTGTTTCTACCATTGAACAAGGGGACCTACAAGTTCCCGACTTTGGGGAAACCTTGAAACTTGTGATTTGTTCTGACTTGGTGTTAAACCAAACATGACAACACTCAAAACTTCCCATAAGCTAGGAGCTCCCTTTGGTCAACTGGTTTTATTGTTTACAAAATATATGTGGACTATGCTGAAGAGAGGAACCAAAACAGCAGGCTTTTAGAGGAGAGACTCACTTGCATGTTGTTGCACGCTGTGGATTACAGCGAGCCTTGCTTGTGTTTTTCACGTGCTGTAGGATCTGTCTCCTCCGTGTAGCAGTGTGGCTTACAGGAGGGGTTTAATGTGATTTAAAGAAACAAAGTCAAAGGAAAATAAGTTGGTATTTTAAAAAATATATTCAAAGTCATGTGGTACAGATAAAAGTTCACTTTTTTCAGTGTGATGTGTTTAGATCTCTTTCAGTTCCAATCAGATCTTTGTCTTTTTAAACACAGTGAAAAGATTTGCAGTCAGCTGTAATCTTAGGGGAAGAGAGGAAATGAGAGAAGTAAAACTAGAAGTACCTGATAGTGATTGCATGCATTGGTTTTAAGGTGGTACACTGAAGCATCACGAAACTCTGAGATCTGTTTTGTTACTGAAAGTACTTTCTGCAGCACAAAGCTTTGCTGCAGTTCTGTTTTCCTGATTGCTGATTCAGAGACCCTACAGGCCCAATGTCTTTCCTTTTATGACCTTTTACACTTAAGTCATGCTTTTGTTGCTTTATTCCATGTGCAAGATGTATGAGACCCCACTTGAAAAAAGTTAGTAGAGGATATTTCATTCTTCATGGCTTGAATGCCCAGTGAGTGCATTTTTCTCCATCATCACAAGGTTGTATTGGAGTATCAGTGTAGCCATAGGACATAAAGTACACACGTGATGAAGTCAAAATCAAGCATCCTAACATTTGCAATGCTAATTTTTCAGCCTCCAGTAAGAAGACAAATGAAAGCTAAACAAGCAAATGTGCAGTCCTATGGCGTGACAAGCTCCACGGCACGGCGCATCTTGCAGTCATTGGAGAAGATGTCAAGTCCTTTGGCGGTAAATGGCACTTCCTTGGGATCTGCTTGATTTCATGTGTTTGAAAAACCTAGTAAATGTCCCAGTGAAGATCTTCCTTCCAGGAAGGTCCAGTTTGATTGAGTCTGCTGTTTTTTCAACAGGATGCTAAAAGGATTCCCTCTTCTGTTTCCAGTCCTCTGTCTTCTGTAAGTTGATCACCAAACCTCCACGTTTTTGTTTCACTTTTTTCTCTTATGAAATAAATAGTCTTCTAATATTTAGACTTTTTTCCCCTCCCTCCCCCCTTAGCCTGTGGACAGGACTGTGCTGAATATGACTAGCTTCCAATCCAAACGAAATCAGGTAAGAACCAGTAGCATCTTAAACTGAGCTAGATAGCTTTCTATGCTTTGTAGCTATTATAAGAAATGGCTCAAACCTCAATGACAGCACATGAATGCAGGTTAACATTAGCATTAGGTGAATTGTAGCTGGTTTGGTTACGTGGAAACTGCTAAAAATCTCTTTTCTACCCACACTAGATGAAGCACTGTGAAGATTACTCAGGTTGAGAATTATTTTATCTATATGTGGTGCTGTCTTGATATGTCAGTCAAGAACAGCTTCTCTAGAACACGCAAAGTAGTTTTATCTTGACCTGCAACTCGGGGCTAAGTTGCACGTTCAATATTTCTGTTTAGGAAATCTTTCTCCTGCAGAAATGACCAGAAATAGAAAAAAATGATTGATGTACACAGACCTTGTGCAGATTTGCATCTTCAATTTGAGCAGAAGTCTAATACTTAACAGGTTTTTATTACTACTCAGGGTAATTGGTCAATGTGGTCACTTCTGTAACCTTCTGTTCCTAAATCTGTATGTGAGTTAGTGGAATTGTAAAACCCACAAAAGGTCACCTCAGGGTCAGGAAACTGAAAGAACAAAAGTGTGGGGTTTTTTTCCCTCCATGCAGACTTTTCATGTGCTGTTTTAATGAGGAAATGGATAGAATGTCTCAGGTTTCTGTGCCGATCCCTTGATTACAATTATAATTACTGTTACAATCACTTAAGTGTTTACAGACATCTCGGATTTCCTGCATCGTCTTTCACCATATGCTGAATTACAAGAATGGTGAAAAGTAGAGCATATAATTTCTTTCCAGCAGATATTATCCAAATAATTGAAAACAAAGCTGGTGTGGGCTGTCAGTTAACTTGTGGAACTACACCTGTGATGAGGCATTAGGAAAGATCTGGCAGATTTGCAGCATAGAGCCTGACGTCAGCCAGAAAGCGAATGTTGCATACAGCTGTCACTGGCTAAAAGTAGAGAAATTGTCTCTTCATAATACTAGAATTCATAACATTTGGCAGGGGAAGGGTAGCCCTTGATGAGAAGGGGAAGAGAGGGTTGTGTGTGCCAAGGAGAGGTTGAGTGTTTCCCCTGCTAAACAAATGTATGGTTGACAGAACACTTGAACACTCCAGCAAGACTTTTTCAGGTATTTCTTGTGCTATTTTTCTTGTTTTGAGGATCTGCACCAGACAGAATAGTTCTTAGTGTATTAAATACCTCACTGGGTGACTTTTGTCTTTTTCTTAGTACATTGCTGTCTTAACCAGTTTGATACCTTTCTACAAAAAGGCCAGTAGATGAAGGGAAGATGTTAGTTGTTCATATGGGTTTTAGCTGATATTCTGCCTCATGGCATCCTTCTGGACAAGTTGTCCTGCTGTGAGATAAGTGGGTTTATGGTGTGTTGGGTGAAGAACTGACTGAAGGGCAGCGAGCAAAGAGTAGTAGTGAATGGGGCTACATCTGACTGGTGACCAGTCACCAGCAGTGCTCCTCGGGGGGCTCAGTCCTTGGGCCAATGCTGGTCAATATTTTTGTCAGTGATCTGGAGACAGAGGTTGAATATTCACCATTAGCAGGTTTGCTGACCATACTAAACCGGGAGGTGCACTTCTAAATAATCTTCATTAGGTACAGAGACCGATGGGAAATTTAGAGCTCTGTAAGTTTTTAAATGAGTAAATGCTGTGGTAATTTGTCTGAGTGCCAGGATAAATCGATTGTTTCTTCCCTTTCAAAGATGGAATCGCAGTATCCACCTGTCCAGAAACTCGTGACACCAAAGGCAATCCTTCTGTCAGCGAATCGGACCCAATACTTTAAACCGTCTCTGAGTCCTGCTACTGATTCCAGCAAAATTCACCAGAGAGTAGATCTAAAGCACAAAGTAAGTACATTTTCTGATCCTTGTCTGCCTGTTTTTCACAAGCTCAAAACGTCTCTAACCAATTTTTCTAGTAAGGTAATCTTGCTTGACAAAGAGGACCAATAGTATGTTTGAGATAAGCTTTAAGACAATGGGAACCATTGTGAAAGATTTCTTGAGGTTTTAATAGATGTAAGTGTATTTTTTGAACAGTAAGTGGCTGGTGGTTACTTTCAGAATCATAGAATGGCAGGGTTGGAAGGGACCTTTAGAGATCATCTAGTCCAACCCCCTGCAGAAGCAGGTCCCACCTAGATGAGGTCGCCATAGGAACATGTCCAGGTGGGTCTTGACCTCCAAGGAAGTAGACTCTACAAGGTCACGATGTACTCTTGGGTTTTACTGTTCTCAGTGAAAGTATGTTAAAAATACAGAAGCAACATCTTTGTTTTTGTAAGCTCCTGTACACAAAGCTGTCACTGATGGGACTGATAAACTCTTTCAGATGACCTATGGGTTCTGAGTGAGATTTCTGACAATTATACCTTGTGATCACTTTCTTACTTACACATTCTGATCACTTTGATGTAGATAGGAGTCCCTGATAAACCTTCTTTAAAACAAGCTTAAAAAAAAGTCCCAAAGCAAAACGTGTGCTTAGTTGTCTTTGCTTATGAGTGTAGTTCATAAGTTCAGATAAATATTGAAATAAATTCAATTTAACTTGCAGGGCATGAGAGAGAAGAGTTTTCCTGCAGAACAGCGAGTAAAAACATCTGAAAGGTATGACAAATCTGTTATGTTAAAACATTTGAAAGCAGAAAGCTCCCTCGTTTGTCACTCCAGTCTGCATGCCTGTCTGCTTTTGGAAGGGCAGTAGCAGTTTTCAGTGAAGGGAATGGAAAATGCAGTGAAAAAACTGTACTACAAGAGACTTGTACCATTGGTGCATCTTGAAGTTTAAGGGGGCAGCTGTTAAGTTACTTGCAGTCTGAAAGGTTTCTCCTAAAGGAATTGCTCTTTCTGAAAGATTCTTTGAGGTAAAGTGGTTCAAGAAGTAGATTGAATTTTAGTTTGTTTTTAAAAAAAGAAACAAAACAAAACCCAAAGCCAAAAATCTAGAGGAAGATCAGATTTTCATGTTCCTTTCATGGCCAAGCCTGTGAGTTTGCATGAAAATCAAGACCCCTCTAGAATCATCTGAGGCTAAATGTGGACTTGCCTGGAATTTTGTGGTTTAGAGGTAAGTTGTTAATTGTATTACTTCTTGAGGAGGTTGTCTTTCCCAGCTGGGCATCTTTTGGGTAGTGCTTGAATTAATTAAGATACTTTGCATGCAAAGGATACCTTTTCTGGAGGAAAAGAATAGTGTCAGGGAGTTGTATTTGTTTGTTCATCTTCCAAGTCATTCATATGTTGCCTTGGGCATTCTTTGGCTTGCAAAAGGCCCCCTTTGTTTTGGCATCTAATAGTTTGACTTCACAGCAACTGCCTTTTCAGGGGTGTAAGAGATTGGCTCTGAGATCTTGGCATAGGTGCAAACAGATGTTAGGTTTTAATTGTGAGTTTTCAAACTGTTCTAAGTTTTCTTTAATAGCACTCCTTTCTTTTCTGTGCAGAAGAGAGATCCATCAAACTGATGCTGCTTTTTCTTTGGTTCACAAACTTAAAAATTGTTTTATAAAGCCAATGTCTGTGTTGGATGTCATGTTCTGGAGCAGGAACTGGACACTTGATAAGGGCCAGCTGGCCAGAGTTCCTTTGAGCAGCTGACCTGTAGTACTTTGCTACATCTCTTTTCAGCCTACCAAAAGCTATTTAGGTTTTAAACCTGAGTCAGAGCTGTAGCTTGGACTTACTGGTTTGAAGAGAGAAAGCTGTCTTTGCCCCTCGGAAGGTGACAGGTGTTAACAGAGAAGAGGAATATAAGTTGTTATAGACAGGCTATAGTTGTCTGAATCAAGCTCTATTTTGACATAAGAGTTTTTTTTCAGAATTCAAATTGATTGTCAGTTTGGATTAGAGAAAAGTTTGAGCATATGGCCTTAAGGCTTTGGCTTCCTCTCAGTGGTTACAGTGCTAAGAAGACTGTTTGCAAGTATCTGACAAGTTTAGACCGATTCTCTTCATCAGTCTTCTGGAAACTTGACCTGATGTCTTCCAGTATGATCAAATGTAATGACTGACTGCTTGGCTGCAGGATAGGCTTTGATATGGTAATTTCCCCCAGGGAGACTTCATTTGGATGCTATACTTCTTTTTATTGTTGTTATTCCCTAGTGCATTTGTTTTGGGGTGTGGTTATGGGTTTTTGAGGGGTGTTTTATTTGTTTTGAGGATTTTTTTTTGTTTCTCTTTTCTCTTCCCACTTGGGTCAGGAAATCTTTCTGCTTGGATCTAGGCTTTTGTAATGGACAGAGAAATGCTTTTGTGTGCTTTACAAAAAGGATCTGTATTCATGTCTGAAAAGAATTCTGGAATGTTGGCACACCTCTGCTGCTTCTGCTGATGGCCCCAGGAAAGCTAGAGCTGCTTCTGAAGCCTTTGCTGTATTATCTGGCCACACAAGTTTAAGACTCTCTATTCCATAAGAGCTGTCAGTAGCATTTCATATACACATTCGTGCACACACACACACACACACACACACACACACACAGGCAAAGCTTTCTCCCCACGCCCCCTTATATATTTTTAGTTGTTCTTTTATATCCCTGCAAAGACACATGCTCATCACAGAAAACTGGCAGTCAAAATTCCCACTGTCTGGACTATTAAAAGGAAACATTAGAAAATAACAGTCTAAATCAGTTCTTCTATTTCAGGTCTTCTGGCTTAGTCATTGTTCCTCTACGGATGTTGTGACTGTCTCTTACGTATGTCTTTCTCATTGCTGCCCTTTTTAATGCAGCTTTTGCTGTTGAGAACATCAGATACCAGCATTTAGAAACCCTGCAACAGATTCTGATTAGAAGGTGTCAGTTTTAGGAATAATCGTGACTATAATAGCTTGAAACACTTCATTGATAAATTGACTTACTTTTTTTTGTTCATTTTTTTTCCCCCACCCTCCTTCCTCCACCTGTGTGTTGCTGTTCTGTGCCAGCAATTTGACCTACCCCAAATTCAGTACTCCTGCATCCAACGGCCTGTCTTCAGGAGGAGGAGTGGGTGGTGGTGGCAAGATGAGAAGGGAAAGAGGAGTCCACTATGTATCAAAATCTGAACAAAACCAACAGGTAAGGGTCTCTTGGGTCAGTTGCTGTCAGTGAAGTAGCTAACTGAGTATGCCAGTTTTGTTGCCTCATAGTTATTTATAATAATGCCACTTCAGTTTTGTGTGGGGTTGTTTTTTTCCTGTGGGTTTTGGGACAGGTTCCAATTTATTTATCTGTTTAAGCATCTCTACTTTGGTTTTGTATTTTTGAACTCTTTAGTCATATCTTGGAGATGCTTCATACTATGAAGTTTCTCATTAGCATATGAATTAATTATTTTTGGTAGAGGTTCACAGAGTTTTTGGAAAGGAATCGTGTTTGAAACAAGTGCCAAGTGAGTAAGCAAAGTTCATTTGATTTCTTACTTCCTATTTAAGTCATGTAGGTACAGGCCAAGTGTTCTGCATGTCTGCTAATGATCACTCACTTACTTAAACTCATTGTAAGAGGGTTTTTTTTTTTCCCTTGAAAAGTCCATTTAATGAAGCTATGGTCATGACTATCCTGAAGATGATTTTTCTATATCAGATGTTGTGAAAGCTGCCTACTCCTGCATCTCAAATAGGGAAAAAAAAAAAAAAAAAAAACCAATCCTTATGGCAAAATGAAGAAATAGTAAATACAGGAGACCATTTCTACAGTAATAATGGTCTGAATAGTGAGGTCCATAGATTCTTTCAATCAAAACTGTGACAGAAGAAAGCTGCAGGATACATGACAATTCTGCAGGAACAGCTTGGATCTCAGCTTAGGCATTTCTGAGCAGATCTTGGTGCTGCTGTGCAAGCGGTGATTAGGTTGGCTATTCCCATTTAGACTCTTAACTAATCAAATAGTTGAAAAGACAAGGATAACTCCAGAAGTTTTTAAGGGACACTGGCTTCTGAGTTTTAAATTTGCATCCTGATAGATGATACGGAGTAGACTGATAAAGGTGTGATCTTCTGTGCTGCTAGTCATACTTTCAGCATTTTGTACTTAGGTGTGGAGGTTTTAGTACTCTAAGGAACCCACGTATTTCTTCAGGTATCTTTTCCCAAAATTCCTTGCAGTAATGACTCAAAAACTTTGGCATCGATCCTACCTGATTTTACAGGAGATGCTTTCTCATCTGTCTTGAGAGTGTACTCTTAATTGAAGAGATGTGAGGATAACTAGAAAGGATTATGTTTCTCTAGATCTTTAAAAAGGACAGGAAACAAAAGCAAATCTGATCTGTGCCCTTCTCTGCTCTGCACAGGTAAAGGTTTTGACCTTAGATTAATCCAAGTCACCCATAATCTAAGGATCCTCTGTTATATTTAAAACTCTGTTGAGAAATTACAGGTGGGACAAGGTAGGAAGGTCCTATGTCTTGTCAATTTTAATTTTTCACGTTTACAACTATGAACATTCACCCCTAGGAAGCAGAGGAGCCAGTGCTACCAAAAGTACCCCTGCCCATCAGCACTGCGTCGCTGCCTTCCTTCACTTTCCATGCAGCTTCTGTCTCATTGTCACCAAGCGCTGCTTCAACACCCATGGTGAACAAGGTAAAACTTTGTGGATTTATGCTGAATCCTTGGGTTTTTTTGGTTTTGTTTTTTTTTTTTTAAGATGAATGTACATCATCTTTGTGGCACGTTAACTTCTTTTTGAGCACTTTGTGGTGCACGTGTGGTGCATTAGTTTGTATCCTGCTGAATGAATCAGGGTTGGACGTCAGTCTGGAGGTGGGGGGGAGAGGCATAAAGGTTTTGATTCTGCCTCTGTCCATCATACATTGCAAACTTCAACTTCACCTAAATGTGCACCTGCTTCAGGTGGCTGTGGAGATTCTGCTGGAGTCTTAACGCCAAGGGAAATTATTAAATTAGAGGTAGCATTAATGGTCATACAAGCCTAGTGTCTGTTGCAGGGTACATGTTTTTGTATGGTTGGAAGCAGGCACGTGCTTTAATGTGTCACAGTGTTTGCTGAAGTTCTGACTACTTCTGAGCTGAGTTATTTCAAGGTTCTTAAGCTGCCTGGTCTGCTTCTCCACATATTTGATATATCTAAATCAAAGTGGGACCTCAGGTTTTTCTCTTGGTGGGTGGGATTTGGTTTTGGTGATTCTGTACTATATGCTCACTTGCAAGCTTCATTTTATTTTATTATAACTCTTATCTGGGGTTTAGAAGTGAAAATCAAATGGCAGATTTCCCAGCTTCACTGCAGAGTATCTGTTAGGCAGTGAATTCAGGTAGCTGTTACTGTTTTGCTAGGGTATTTCTCTTTTACATAACAAACTTTGATGCTTTTGAAAATACAGGTACAACCAGCAAGTAGTGTCGGCAGTCCTGTGTTCAGATTTTCATCTCCAATTGTGAAATCTACTGAGGCAGAAGTGCTACCTCCTTTGTCTGTAAGTAAAATAAAGCTCGACCTCCTGTCAAGGCTTTAGTAGAATATTGCAGAACAATAAAGGAGAATTGGCCCTGATGATGAGGAAAAGGAATATGCAGTTTTCTGGGTTACAATTTGTCATCCAGCACATACACCAAAAGTTTAAGAATGGATTTCAGATCATTATTTTTGTGTGAAACTTGATTAAAGTGTCTGTGGTTTCAGAATCTGAAAAATCTCTCTTCTTTTTTTATAGCAGATTGGGTTTACATTTAGTGTCCCTGTTGTGAAATCAGCAGAGCTTTCTGGATCCAGTGGTACACCAGTGACATCCTTACTCAATCTAGGTAATGGAAATTTTGGTGTTTCAGATCTGAAGTGCTGATTTATTTATTCATTTTAAACTTTAAAAACTAAATCTATCCTTTCTGAGCATATCAGCAGTTCCAAGCAAAGTGTGTTTTCAGTGACAGCCCTGCTTTGAACCGGATTGTAATTATAAATGCTTTTAAACGAGGTAGAGTGTTGAGGATTCTTAACATAAGAACCACGAAAGTTGGAAATTCTAGCAAGTGTGGATGTGTTTTAAATGGATTTCTTTGTGCCAGTTATTTTCTCTTGTGTTTTTAAAGATACCACCACTGTAAACAGCACCAGCAATAAGAAGGACAAAGAGGAATACGATGGTCCCGCCAAACCCGCGAAGGTCTTAAAGGAAGGGAGTGTGTTAGACATTCTAAAAAGCCCTGGTGAGTAATGAATTCCTTTTAAAAAAAAAAACATTGCTAAACACCCACTGCATGTAGCTGCATTGATTTTAATATTTTTTATAATAAACCCTCCCACCACAACAATGACAACCTCAGCATGTCACAGTTCATGCAACGTCAGCTAGAAAGGCAAACACAGGAGAGCATTATGCTAAATGCTGCAACTGTTCAGGTTGATCTCCCCTTCTATTTTAAGTGGCTTTTATTGCCGCAAGGAAATCTGCAAGTTCTAACCAGATGCATTGCTTTACATGTTAGGATGTAATTGTAAGTGAAGTATAAAGAGAGTTAGTCAATAATCAGTGTTTCATTTTGAGTAAATAACATGTATGCAATTGGAAAGGGAATGTTTGTAAAATGCTTTACACATGTTCCTCTCCTACCTTCACCATCTCAGAAATTACTAATAGCAAAGACAGTTTCATTCTGTTCCAAACCCACCTTGGACGAGTTCCTGTGTGACCTGCTCTAGGTGGCCCTGCTCTGGCGGGGGGGTTGGACTGGGTGAGCTTTTGAGGTCTGTTCCAACCCTTAAGATTCTGTGATTCCTAAAGATATTTTAAAAGCTGCAAATCTTTTGGCCTTAAAAGGTCTATGCATTCAAATGTAGATCTTAAGTAGAAGTGGTTCATTTCAATTTTAAAACCTTTTTTCTGATTATTGCTTTTCAGCAATTGCAGGTTTTTGTAGCTCTTTAGTAGCATGTGTATGTGTAGGTGTCCTTTTTCATTTTCAGACAAAAGATTGTTGAGTTTGATCTTTTCCCACAAGCCTTAATTGTCATCAAGGACTTCTTTTATAATGAAGTGACAAATCTATATACTACTTCAGGCAGCAGTCTTTTATATGGGAAGAGCTAAATGTGAGAAAATATGCTTCGTGTTTTAAGGAAGTACCTGTGAATGAAGTGACAAGAAATTCTCTTTTATCAGTTTAAGAGGAGCAGGTTCTAGATTCACACTGTTCAAACACTCCATTTATCATATAAAAACCCACCACATCTAAACTAACATAATAATGGAAAACCACCCCACCTTCTCTTTGCAGCTTTACAATTAATTTGTGCTACTGTGCCCATTGCATTCTCATCAGTGTTTCCATGCTGGTGGTTCTCATTTGCTGTTAAAACTGGCACCTTTAATTAAGGATTTGGATTGTGTCCAGTGCATTTTGAACGAAGGTTATAAGTAACAATTGTTCTGTTGTCTTTGTTTTTGTGACTTAATATCTGTGGGAAAATGCCACGTGGGTTGCTGCTCCAAGTACAAACTGCTGCACAGCTACTGAAGTGAATGTGAGTTGTCTACTGGGACAGAAATAGCTTTAGAAATTGGACTCGATTGGACACGGTGTCTTAAATAAATGGAAGTGGATTATTTCTAGCCTGTGATGGACAGTCAGCTTTCAGTCCTGTTTGGAAATTAAGAGTTAAATCCAGCTTTAAATAAACGTTCTGTTGTGTCTCAGTGCAGCATATGAAATTTCATCCCCTTAGATAAGGTTTCCAGGGACTTCCTCTTGCGGTTAGTTGGTATGTATAGCCGTAACTCTTGGCACCGGGTTTAAGTTTATGCCACCTAGCATCATAAGTAACTTCCACATAGTGAGGTTACTGCTTTATCACTAAGATCTCTTGCTGTTGATTTCTTTTCTAGGCTTTACGTCTGTGAAAACACACTCCTCTGCATCTGCACAGCCTGTTACAAGCACAGTGGTCTATACCAGGCCTGCAATAAGTAGTTTTTCTGCAAGTAAAGACACCTCTAAACAAACATCTGCATTTTGGCAGCCTGACGCCTATGACCCCTGTCTGCAAAACAAAACCACAGATGGCAAATGTGGAACATGTGAAGCTGCTAAAGTGTCAACAGTTGAGAGTACGAAACAGACGATAAGCTCAAGTCAGTGTGTCGCCTCGAAGGCAGCCGTTGCTACAGCAGGGACACTGGGCTTTGAAGACAAGTTTAAAATGGCACCCAACACGTGGGATTGTGATACCTGTCTGGTCCGGAACAAACCTGAAGCTACAAAATGTATAGCATGTGAGACACCAAAGCCTGGAACGGGAGTAATGCCTGCTCTGACGTTGCCGGTGGTCACAGACAGCTCGGTGACAGTGACACCCTCCTCCAGCACCACTGACACAACAGTCACTCTGGGGTTTGGAGACAAATTTAAGAAGCCCAAAGGCTCTTGGGATTGTGCGGTGTGCCTTGTATTAAATAAGGCAGAAGACAGCAAATGTGTAGCTTGTCAGTCCGAGAAACCAGGTGTGTTCTTCCCTCTTCTGTTTCTATTTCAACCTCTGTGTGTTCTTTGCAGACTGAAGCACATTGCTTACAAAACATACTTTAATCAGCATGGCTGCCTGCCAGGCAGGATGGATTAGTGCCTGTCTGCAGGAATGGTTACAGGCACTTCTGAGGTCTCAGCCCAGATTCCAAGCTGTCACATGAATTGAACTGATAGTGAACTGCCTCAGTGCAGAGGTGAATCAAAAGCAAACACATTGTGCTTTGCAGCTGGTGAGGAAGGGTGACTAAACTGGATGCCTTAATTAGTTTAAAATCAATTTATTCATTTTCATTAGGGGAAAAAATCCATAAACTCTTTTCTGTAGAGTTAAAAATTACTACAGATTTTTTCCTCCTTTAAAACGTAAGTAGAAACAGCATTTATACAACATGGCTAAAAATGTCCCTGCTCAGCATTTGTGTGTAACTGAGCAGAGGTATGAAGCCAGGTTTCAAAACAGTGTAGTCTTGGAACTAGTTGTCTTGAGCTAAACCCAAACTGAGTGTTTGGCTATGCCTGTGAAGGCTAGTGGTAGCCTTCTAAAACATGAGTGGCCTTGTTCTGGAAAGTCAAGGTCCTTCCAGACCTTGAGGAGGTGGGTGGGTGCCTCCTTCAGTGCAGCATTGGGTTGTTTCCCATCATACATGACTGTAATTGAGTTTGGTGAGTTTATTGTTTCCAAAGCACCAAGAATTATTTTAGTGTTACCTTTCATTGGCTTTTAACATCATGTAATATACTGTCAAAAAACACCTTCACAAATAGATCCTGGGGGAGAAAAATGATCATGAGATAGGCTAGATTGTGCTTTTGTAACCATCCTATACATTGAGTGGAATTTCTTCAGGTAAGGCGATGCTTTTAAAAGAGAGGTTCTCATGGACTTTCGACCTCAGAGTGATCAGCTGGTGCTTTTTTTTCCCCTCCCTGAGAATTTAGCCTTTGAAAGAAGGGATTTTGGAAATGTTGAGGGGTTTACCATTGTGGTGCAGAGAGTTGCAGAGTTACATCTGTCAAGGGGAGGAGTGAGGCAAATAAAATGAGAGGATAATAATTCTCTGGATGTGCTGGGAAAGAGAAGACCCATACCCTGTCTTTACTGTTCTGAATCGGAGACATCATCTACCTGTCTTAAATGCCACCCTCAGTGGTTTAAAACTGTAGGTGAACAATCACTTGATTCTTTTGTGCCTTCTGGATGCCCACTTCAGGCCTCACCGTTACAGAGCTGAAGTTTTCAGCCGAGATGCAGCATGAAGTGACACAGCAGACAAGTCAGAAGGCAAATGTTGTCTTTTGGGCCTTTTTATGGAGGTTGAAGACAGTATAGTTGTGTAGTGAGCACAGAGCTGTGGGTTTGGAAGCTTTGAGTTCTCCTCTGGGTATTTTTTTTTTGTCATGATGTAGTTTTGAACGTTTTTTGGGATTTGGTGATGGATCATTCTGGTAAATTCCTCTGCCTTGCTTCACTTAACAGTGATCACTAAGTTGAGTGGTGCTAACTTTGGCTATGGCTTACATCACCACAAATTCTTTTAGAAGTCTTAGTTAAATAGGATACCTTTTAATTACCATCTGAAATAGGCTGTGTTCCTGCATTGTGTGAGCTGCAGTCGCTAGTTCAGTGTCATTGTTTCAGTTTGTGCTTAAATTCATCTATGAAGAAGAATGTAGGGGCTCCTATTGTTTACATTCTTGGATTGAGTTTGAACTTAACTTGCACCTTGATGGCTTTTTACTGTTGTGCTTGTCTGCTTTGTAGTTTTGTGAGCATTTAAGAGTTTCTTAAAAAGCTCACGTTGGCTTTATCAGTTTGGCAGGATGATTAACTCTCTTGCTTGTTTCTCAGGGAGTTCAGTGCCTGTGACCAGTAGCAATGTTTCTGCGTTTTCCGCTGCTTCTGGAGGATTTCTGGATTTAGACAAATTTAAGAAGCCTGAAGGAAGCTGGGATTGTGAGGTCTGCTTGGTCCAAAACAAAGCAGAAGCCACGAAATGTGTAGCCTGTGAAAGTGCAAAGCCAGGCACCAAAGCAGAGCTCAAAGGTAATACTTAATGAGGAAAAACAAGGATGGGCATTCTGCAATTTGGTTTTCCTTTTGGTTCTTTTTTTTTAAGTACTTTTCTGGGGGGAGGTTTGACAAAATTGTTCATTTTTCCTCTGGAAATATCACTTGACCAAGGTAATACACCCGTGTTTCCACACCCTTTACCCATAAAAAGATTGTGCAGCTTAGAGAAAAGCTTATATTAATGACATAGTTGTTGTTGGCAAGCTTTATGTGCTGTTTATTTGGAGTTCTTTCGAAGACGCTAGCAGCATGCTTTCCTAAGTCAAGTGGTGACCAGAAGAGTACCATTGTGCAAAGATGTGTCCCTAGACAGGAATTGTGGAGTTCTCTTATTTGTTTTGTGGTTTGTGTAGGTTGGTTTGAGGTTTTTTTAAACAGTTTTGACTCTTTAAGTAGTTCAGGACAGGGATTCCAGCCGTGTAGCTAAAGCCTTTAAACGTAATTACCTCATGTATAGGAAACTTACCATTCTTACTTAATTCTGCAGGTTTTGGTACAGCTGCTGTGTCCACAAATGCTGCAATGCCATCATTTACATTCGGTGTCCAGTCATCCTCCTCTGAATCTTCCCATTCAATAGGTAGCACAGGAAGTTTTAAATTGGGAGAACAAGGAAGCTTCAAGTTCGGCATTGCGTCTGAATCTGCATCTTCCAACACTGTGACTGGAGGATTTAAGTTTCCTGCTAGTTCAGGGGGCTTCAAATTTGGAGTTTCTTCCTCAGACTCTAAATCAGAAGACAGTAAAAAAGAAGGTAAAAGTAACAGTTTTACCTTTGGACTCCCATCTACAAGCAGTCAGGCTCCTTCGACATTTCAGTTTGGGACAACGAACCTGGGACAGCAGGAAAAGAAAGAAGAACCTGTGTTGGGAGGCTTTGGTTTTGGCACAAGTTCTGCTTCTTCCGTAGCTACCAACGAGAATAAAACTGGAGTCAGCGGCTTCACTTTTGGAACTGTGGCAGAAAAGGAGGCGGCATCACCCGCTTTTGCGTTTAAGAAGCCAGAGGAGAAAAAGGATGAAACTCTTCCAGCAAAGGGAGGCTTCTCTTTTGGCAGTGTGGAGTCCACGCCCGCCTCACAGTTTGTTCTGGGAAGGATGGAAGAGAAACAGGACTCTGTTGCTTCTACCACTCCACTAGTGTTTGGAAAGAAAGCCGAGGGTGAAGAGTTGAAGGCGCAGCCGATGTTTTCAGCTGGGACGGCTGAGCATACCAAAGAGGAGAGCACAGCAAAACCCATATTCAACTTCAGCTTCGGTAAACCATCCGAGAAGGAGAGTGAGCAGGCAAAGCCACCTTTTGCATTTGGGGCACAAACCAGTACTTCAGGTAAGCACAACATCTTCTGTCTCTGCTTGTCTGCTGTTGTCTGTCAAATGATACCTCTGAGGCCCTTGTGGACTAAATCTATGAGATTTGCTGTATATTGCACGTTAGAGCTTTAGAAAAGGCTCGGTTTCTACCTGCAGCCTGTCTTTAGTTTGGGTTGTTGATGTGCAGACAAGATGTAGCAGTTCCTTTTTGGATTTCAGTGAGTTTTAGGTTTACACAAGAAAATGGCCACACTTTAAGGAACCCGTGTCACTTCTTGTATGAGCACAGCAGTTGTGATGTCTCAGCAGTAGTGGGTGCTAAAATCTAAAGTACAGTGCAGTACGGAGGCCTCATACGTGTTTTTCATAGGGAAAGGGAATGAAAGGATGAGTATCTTATCCCTGTGTACTTGCAGCTGTGCTACTGCTGTTTCCCTACTGCTACAAAGGGATAAAATTTGCTTTGTAGTTACAGCACAGTTTTGTGTTACTTTAATGTGTTGAAAGTCTGCGGTGGAGGATTAAAGTCCTTCAGTGATGAGCCCTGTGTGGAGAACTTCTGGTGGCTGAATTGTGTTTGGATGAGTTAGTAGCTGTGTTTTAGATAACAGAATTAGTTTCTCATTTCTGACGTGATAGGGAAAGGCCCATCAGTAGATAACCCTGAATAAAAGCGATGCCTGGGGTTTTTACTGGTTTGAATCTCAGTGTTCTTAGGGTTGAACTGCTACTGGAGAGGCTTTTGGAGGCTTTGGGGAAGGGGACACTGTTGCAGGGGGTGTTTGAGGTTGGGTTTGGTTTGGAGGTTTTTTTTACCCACCAACTGAACTTCTGGAGTTTGGTTTAGTTACGAAAACTGGATGAACTTTGTGCTAACTAAAAACTTTACTTTTTAGTAAACTTCTCCTGACTGAAAGCTGCAGGCACAGGGCTGTGTTTTGGAACAAGCTACAAATGAAACTGTATGGCTGTGTTTTTTTCAATGCTCCATTGAGCCAAGCCATAAAACCTTTAACAGGTGTTGGATGTTGTTAGTCTAAGGGTTAGGGTTTTTTGTTTGAAGAGTTGAGCAGCCCTGGTTAATACTGGTTCAGGTAATGACAGCCAGGGTTTAGTGTTTGTGAAGCCTAGGCTAGAGCAGTGTGCCTGTTCACAATTTTCCCATTCCTTCAGTCGTGGGTGGCAGCAAGCAGCATGTTAAATCTGGATCTTATGTAAGTGACAGCGGCTGGTATAGTCACTGAGGTGTCATTCAGGAATGCTCCTTCAGATGAAAACATATTTGCTGTACGTTGATTGGCATTTCTGTGACGGTTTATGTACTGTTGTTACCTCCTTTCAGATCAAGGAGCAGCAAAGCCATCCTTCAGCTTCTTGAGCTCTACTTCCTCCGGCACAGCCGTACCCACCACTTCAGCCAACAGCAGCAGTGTGTTTGGCAGCGCCATCTCTTCCTCCAACCCTCAGCCAAATCCTCAGCCAGTTCCCGCTCCCTTTGTGTTTGGACAGCCCAGCAACACTGTGAGCAGCTCTGTTTTTGGGAATTCTACGGAATCTGCAGCTTCTCAGTCATTTGGCTTCTCTCAAGAAAACAAACCAGCAACCACATCTTCCAGCACCGGCACGGCTCTTTCTACCTTTCTCTTTGGTTCCAGCAGCACCAATGCAGCAAGTTCAGGCTTTACCTTTGGAGCCACAACCACATCAAGCTCAACAGGTGTGTTTTCAATAGGTGCTTTTCTCTGGTTTGCCGTTACACAGTGGACCAAGGAAATACTGTTTTGTTAATATTACACTTGGGAGAATGTTTAGGGCCAAATGCCTGGAAGTAGGGGAAAAAATTGAGTATTTATGTTCAACGGGATTAAATTTGTTGCAGCGCTGCTGTTTTAGGCAAAGGACCGTCCTTCACTGGGTTTCCATTTGTATAGGGACCTCTCACTGTGAGAATGGTAGTGTCTCATCACTGTCAGGTCCAATGCTTGCAGTTAGAAGTCAACAAAGTACCACTTTCTTTTGTCTCTCTCTTTTGATGTTGTAGTAACATCAAAAATTGCAAAATCCTCCCTCCATAAGTAAATACAAACACAGTATCTCTACATTTAATTGCTGCTGCTGAAGGATTGGTTTCTAATACGCATTTATGCCAGTGTTTGTTAATGTGCTTGCACTTCAGAGAAGACAGGGATAAGAGTCTATAAACTTCCTTCACATTTTCTGTTCGCTACCCCACTGCGTGAATTTAGCAGTATATTGGAAACAGGATTGAACAACGAGGAAGAGAAATGAGAAGAACAAATGAGCTGTTTGTCTCATGACGTTGCCTAGCTAATGACTCTGCTATACTGAATTTTTGAGTACGGAGAGATTGGGCTTGATACTGGCAAATACTGGGGCAGGGAGGGCTGCAGTTAACTGCCAAGAAAGTTTCACGTTCTCCTGATGCTAATAAAATCAGGAGCTGCATTGTGTGTGGTTGAGAGACAATCTGAATGAATATTCTCCATGTGTGATATAAACAGCTCTTAGTTACATACAGCTAAATGAGTATTCAGCTGCCATGGGAAACGTGGGGAAACGTGGGTTTTAGAGCCTTTGTTGCTGGGTTCGTTCTTGGGGGCGCAGAGGGGAACAAACCCCTTTGCTGATGCTGCCGTTTCTCTCCTGTTGGGGAACAGGGTCGTCCTCTCCGTTTGTGTTTGGCTCCGGGCCGGCTGCCCCTGCTGCTGGGCCTGCGTTCGGTGCGGCGCAGCAGCCGGCGTTCGGGCAGGGCCAAGCGGCCGGGCAGGCAGCAGCTCCCACCTTCGGCTCGCTGTCCACAGCGCTGTTCTCGGGCGGCACGCAGCCCGCTGCTCCCGCCTTCGGCTCGGTGACCAGCAGCACGCAGCCCTCCGTCTTCGGGCAGCAAGCGCCCCAACAGCCAGGGTTTGGCTCTGGTACCCCCAGTGCTGGTGAGTGCACACCACCTTCTTCCCTTTTGCTCTTAAAGGTGATCGATTTTGTTTCATCTTACGTGAAGCACACCTGAAGTTGCCTTGGTTGCAAATCTTGTAAGCCTAAGAGCTACCCTCCATAAAAATAATGGGGTACAGAGTTACATCACAACAGTGAAAGGGACAGGGAACTTCTAGAGATCCAGTGCAGGGCCACCAAGATGATCAGGGATCTGGAGCATCTTCCTGATGGGGAAAGGCTGCGGAAACTGGGGCTGTTCAGCCTGGAGAAAAGGAGACTGAGAGTAGGGGGGGGAACTCTTTAATACTTATATAAGTATTTGAAAGGTGCATGTCAAGAGGATGGGGCAACACTTTTTTCTGTGGTGTCCAGCAGCAGGTCAAAGGGTAATGGACAAAAGCTGGAACACAAAAAGTTCCACTTAAACACAGCAAAAACTTCCTTACTGTAAGGGTGAGGGAGCCCTGGCCCGGGCTTTCCAGGGAGGGTGTGGAAGCTCCTTCTCAGGAGATCTTCAAACCCACCTGGATGTGTCCCCGTGCTCCCTGATATAGGCAGAACTGCTTTAGCAGGGAAATTGGACTAGACCGTCTTCAGAGGTCCCTTCCAAGCCCTGTGATGCCATGAAAGATGAGCTGTGGGTTTGCCAGCCTCACAGTGAGCCTGCATAAAGTATAAAATACCGTGAGAAGCAGGCAGAGGAGGATCCTTGGAATTTAAGTGCAAGCAAGACCTATTCCACACCAGTAATTATTAAACAAGAAAAAGCCAGTGCCAGGATGTATATATTTGGTGTCATCACATCAGATACGCCAAGGGAAAAGCCTCCTTTTATTCTCTCAGAGGTCTTACGAAGTAGCCTGTAAGCAACATTTTCCTACTAACCAGTAGATTTTGGCACACCACACGACTCAGCTTCTTGTTACCAAGTAGCAGTTTAAAGATCAACATCTCCCTGGCTTGTTTGTGCTGCTGATCAGTTACCTTGGCGGTAGAAAATGGATTTTTTTCTGGAGAGGCTGTACCCTGTTCGCCCATTAAACAAAAGACAGTCCCTGGGTCGACTAAGTGAGCACCAGAAAGCTTAAAATCCATGCAATTCAGTCAGCGTATAATCTTGAGGGTGGTACAGCAGTTAGCAATCAGTTTATCAGTGTGCCAGCAGTGTTACTTTAAGGATCCCTTTATGATTCTCAAAGGGAACAAATTCCTCGATGTACCTTCCCTGTGGTAATGTGGCACTTTGGGTGCGCCCCCTTCCCCCAGCTTTGTCACCCCGAGTGACCTGTAAAAAAACCCTCGTTAAAGGTAGTGGGAGGAACATACGAGGATTTGCTGCAAAGAATAAAGCCCCATGTAAACTTTCTTACTCCCTTCTTTCTGCTTCCACCCTGTCTTCCCAGGTTCTGTATTCCAGTTTGGAAGTAATACTTCGAATTTCAACTTTCCAAATAACCCAGGAGTATTTACTTTTGGTGCAAACACCCCTGCGCCAGCAGCGCCGGCACAGCCTTCCGGCTCTTCGGGATTTTCCTTCAGCCAACCTCCAACATTTACAATGGGGTAAGAGACCGTAACGGCATGTCACTGGGGCTTTGGGGCGTGTCGGTGGGCAGTGTTCAGCCCCTGCTGCTGTTAAATCAGGAAGTGTTCAGATGAACCTTGGAGCTTGAAACAAACCATGGCAGCTTCCTTGTGGTAGCCTGAGCATCTGCTAACTAAGCAGCCACGTCTTGAAAGGAGCCTGGTTATCAGGAATGCCCCAGGGCAGCCTGCGGGAAATAGTGGTGGGCTGAGCAGTGTGAGGTGAGTGGGTTGGATTTGATGATCTTAAAGGTCTTTTCCAACCAAAATGATTGGAAATCTCCTGGCTTGTTCTTGAAAGGTAAAGTCCATACCTGGCTGCTCCTTACAGTCTGAGAGAGATGCAATTGCTTTTGGTTTCTAGAACTCAGTCGTGTGCTGTTTGTTACAACTAGTGAGACCGGGCTATGAAAAAAGTCATTCTGGAATGTCTGCTCAGAATGAGGAAAGGCTGTGGGAACTGGGGCTGTTTAGTTTAGGGAAGAGGAGACTGAGGGGGGATCTTATTG
>WBNH01005505.1:55970-66534 GCA_013401255.1 Urocolius indicus
GTTGGACTGGATGATCTCTAAAGGTCCCTTCCAACCCCACACAATCTATGGTTGTATGAGTTGTCGGCTACACTGTTCTAAACTCTGAACCACTAATTTCTTTTGATAGGACTAATGGGAAAAATGTTTTCTCTGCCTCTGGACCTTCAGTTTCTGGCCGGAAGATAAAGACTGCAGTTAGACGTAGAAAATAATCGCCCGACGGGTAAAGCGACTTTGGAAGCAGCTACTCCCCTGCATTGTTCAGTTGTTGGGATCGTACCTCATGCTGGGTTAGCTGAAGCCAGATCTGCCCACAGGAATATAAAACTCTGCTGCCCTTCCCTTCCCCCCTCCCCAGTTAGGTTTTGGGGTTTCTCTTCTTTTCTTTGGTAACGTCTGCAAGTTGACAAAGGGGCCTGTTCTCGAGCTAAACTCTCCTCGACTCCAGCAAGCTCCTCCTTCCAGCGACCCGGCATGGTCTGGCTGTAGCCGTGCGTAGAGCCTGCCCCGCGAATGGCTTGTCCAGCACCTCCTCACCTTCCCTGCCCTGCCCTGCCCCGTTCTGTGCTCCGCCACCACGCTGCCCTCACCTCGGCTCCGCTCCGCTCGGCTCGGCCAGGGATGCCCCGCAGGGTTAAGGGGGTGTCAGGTAACGACTGATTTCTATGCTGAGTTTGTGCCCGGTTATGTGTGAAAAGTTTGAGTGAGTTTGGGTGTATCGTGCACTAAGAATTTTTTTTTCCTGATAGGGGAAAGACTGATTCGAGGATGATCCATGCTTAAGGACTTGTTAGATCTGTAGTTCTTCATTTAATAATTCTATGCTATTTCTATATTTTCATTCTTACAGCCCTCTATGGCCCGTCTCGCCTTGGTTATTTTATTATGACACACGTGTAAATACGATTTTGTTTCTCTCTGTACTTTTTTTGGCATAACAGATCTGTGAAATGGAAGTTTTAATTTTGTGTGTTACGGCCATTTTGTTTTGTTTTTGTTTTTTTTTAGTATTGTCTGAGATTTTATGTAAATCCCATTATTCAAAGTTGCCTAAATCCATTTAGAAAATCTTTAAAATTGGGAATTCTTAAAGTAAGTTTATTGGCTTTTCTGATCCATTTTTGTTTGGACCAAAAACCAGTATTGTACAAAGTATTAAGTATATATTTTTATATTTACTGAAATGGACTGTGGTGACTTTGGATAATAAGGAAAAGTTTAATATTAAAGCCATGTTTATTACAGTATAATTAACATGTTAAACCATGGGATAAATGCCATCAATAAAACCGATGAAATATTGCCTGGCAGTGTGAACTCGCCATGAGGGCGGCTGCAAGCAGCTGAGACCATGGGCTCGAGCAGAGCAAGGACACGTGTTTCCTCTGACCTCTGCTTTTTGACGGTGGCACCCATTCTAGAGCATCTTAAATTAGTTACAGGTTCCTCATGAGGAAGGAGCATTTGTTTGTAAATTAAAGCTGGTTTCCAAAACCCACCTGGACGCATTCCTGTGTGACCTAGGCAGACCTGCTTTAGCAGGGAATTGGGCTGGATGATCTCTAGAGGTCCCTTCCAACCCCTGCCATGGTGTGATGCTGTAAAGCCTGGAGCCCAGTGTCAGTGTGGTGGCTGCCTGGCTGCAGTGGCTGCAGTTCATTTGTACAGAGCTATTAAAAACACCCAGAAGGCCACTGTTACAAACGTCGATTACCAAGAAGAGGGAAAATCCACCTGCCTGTAAATGAGTAATTTGGGGTTTTTCCACTTCTGTAGCCGGGAAAGAAGCTTCTTAAAGACATAATTCTAATAAGAAGGGAAGAAGTGATCTTGTTTGTCCAGGGACTAGAGCCTGAGCTTTTCGTCAGCCCCAGCCTTTGGTTCATGGCCAAGACCCAAGGGCTGATTGTAGCCACAACTGAGACGAGCTGCATAACCGCATGAGCTTTCCCATTGTTAGCAGCACTGCTGGGGCTGGGAGCACTCCTGCCCTCACCTGGGCACACACTGAGGCATGTGGCAGCTGGGGCAGGGGGCTGAGGCTCACTCCTGTGGCCATGGGGAGTCTCACACCTGGAGAGATCCAAATGCTGTTTCTATAAAGAGAGAATATCTAGCTACTAGACTTTAACCCCCACACTGTTCCACCAGTCCCCTCCTGGCACTGCAGCAGGGAAAGGGAGCAGATGCAATTATGTATTTCCAGAGCCCTAGATCTGTAAAAGGCCCTGGATTTCACTTTTTTCCTCCCCTAGCACTGGTACCTGCCAATTGCTTATCCTGTAAACAGAAAAGCGCTGCATCCTCAGTGCAACTTGTACCAGAGAGAAACTAAAAGCTCCCGTTTATGGCAGCTCAACAGAATTTCTACATCAACTCTCTCTTTTTCTTTCTTTAGCTGGTGCTATTCTTGTACAAGGCAATAGGTAATTTCCCTTACCCCTGACTTGGGAGGGACGAAGTTTTAGCCAATGGCATTGCTTTTCCCTTCTTTCCCTTATCTCCAGTAACTAAGACAGAAGTGCTTTTTGTAGTCAGACTGAAATTGTGGAAGCGATGTGAATTCCTTCTGGCAGATTTTAGCTTCTCCCGGCCGTGCCTGAACTTCTCACTTTAGGGTTTAACGCAGGAGTGCAGTTTGGTGAAAGAACAGTTCAGGGGCATCTCGGAAGGTCTATGTCAGCTGAACTTCTTCAAATGGCTTAACAGCCTCCCAGGGCTGTTCCCTTCAGGCCTGGGGAGGGCCAGGTTGTACTTGAATGTTGTTATTTCCATGATGCTTATCAGTAACAGGGCTCCAATGCTTGTGGTACATTGAAGGTGCCAAAATCTTGTTGTTTGGTAGTAACACTACAGTTAATGCTCAGAATGATGAGGCACTTTGGTACAGGTACACCTTCTGAATAGGCCAAGGCTTTAAAATCATTTATTTTAGCCAAGAGACTTTAAGACATATCCAAAAGTCACTACCTAAAAAGATGGCAACTCATGGAGTGGATCTGCTCCTCCAACGCCCTTGTACATGAAGACAGGAACACACACAGAAGGTTGGACTTACAGACAGAAGAGCACTGCTTGTCAAACTGAAATACTGCAGAATATTAACACTCTACTACTTATTTCTCATGAAGACAAGACAGAAAAAACAAGGTCTCGACCATTCCTGTTGTCAACCAAAGTAAAGGCAGGGTGGAAGGTTTCAGTCCCAGAGGGCCAAGTTACACCTAAGGGAGGAACATACAAAAAGGGGCTCTAGAAGAATTCCAAAGTCTAACTCCAGCTTTAATAAAACATTAACATTGTTGCTTATATTGCTTTCCCAAGACAATGAGAATAAACAAACTATCAAAGCTGTGTAATCATGCAAAATATTAGGCTTCTTTATTCAGTATTTAAGTTATTCTGAATATACAAACAATGAGCCAGAATTACCAAGTGAAAACAACCAGTATTTGTACTGCAGTAGATTGAAACATCTCCTCTTGTTTTGCTTGGCGTTAGATACAAGAAACAGCCAAGTGCTCTCTCTCCACAAAGAAGAGGAGTTGCCTTTCCTTAGCATGATGTGTTTATAACTCCAGAAGTATTTACAGGCGCCAGCCCCCTAACACTGTGGCGTAACACATCCTTCCCAGAGAGAAAGCAGCCATCATTTCACCTCTCTGTTGGCTTTGACAGGTGAAACATAACATGAGAATCATGCAAAAATCTTGTCACATCAATGTTCTCATAAAATACTTAAGAGGTGAGGGAATATGATCCGTGAAGCAATAATAAGGAGCATGATAACCACTGCTTATCTCTTTCTACACAAGTGGCAAGTTAAATTTTTGCCTTGCTGTCTAATACTGCAGTTCTCTTCCCCTCAGGGCTTATCATACCACTTGGGCAACTGCTTGGCAAACAATCTGATTTCCTAGTTACCTGCCAACATCCCAAACTGTAGGAGTGACATTGCTTTTAAAGTGGAGTAGTTCTAGGTATGCCCTAGAATGGACAAAGGGAACAGCTCCTTTCCACAGTTCGTAAGTAGAAGCCACTTCTCAGTCAGAGGTTTAATACTTCCAGATATCACGTGCATTGTTTCTCCCAAGCTTCTTTGGCATTTCCAGAAACTCCCAACAGTTTGAAGGTAGCTGCTGGCCTCACACCAGAACAACACATTTTCTTTAGCTTCTGAATCAGTTCCCATTTGATTTGGGCAAAAGATTCTGATAGACAGCTCAACTGCAGTTTTGGGGTAGGTCTTTATTCGCTGGGGGTGGGAAGGGGGAGTGGTCAAAACGCCAGTCTTGGAAGGTTCATCTTTTGGTATCATCTGACTCCGTTTCTTCTTACCACAATAGTTCCTGCTACGATGTCGTAGGCTGTTCTGTTGTGCTGGAAAAACAGCAGTGTAATGAATGCAGGAAAAAACGAGGCGATAGAAAAATTCTTGATCAAAGCTCGTATTGTGGACCTGAAATGAGAAGAAAACCACTCAGTGCCTTATCTTCTTCACTTTCCTGCTCCTGCGAGGAATTAAGTTTACTTTCAAATGTAATGCCTCAGTTTTGCACGGCACAAACAAAAAACCCAACAGAACCCCAATCTCTAGAGCTCGGATGATTTTACCACTTAACCTGAGAAACAGTCACGTGATACAATAATTGCCATTCTATTCTTGGATCACAGACTCTAATAATAGCTCTTGCCATCTATTTACTGCAAAAGCCAAAGAAACCAAGCATTTCCATAAAAAAAAAACCCGTTTTGCACCCGAAGGCAGCACCTCTGAGCTCTGGGAGCCTCTGGAGGCACTTACGTGGTCATGCTGACGTTGGAGGATGGAATGACTAACACGCGGCTGGGTGCCACCAGCACCGACGTGTCACATGTCACAACTCTCAGCCCCAGCAAGAATTTCCCTGGAGTTGCTCCACCTGCTCCCCAGATACAGATTATCTGCAAAAGAAAAGCTGTTTCAGTTCCACACACCACCACCCTCGTCAGTCTTGGCAAAACTTGGGGTTTTGCTCAAAATTAAGTGTCTCAAGCTTCAGTGAAATCTGTAATACTGTAAAAAGCATTTGCTTTATAGGCCAGGATTTTGTTTAAGCATTTATTTGACAACTGTTAGTTACAGAAGTTAATGAGTAGTTACCTCATAGAAGCAGACTAACAACCTGTAGATGAGAGCTACCACCATCATTTTCTGCAAGTCTTCCATGGAAGTATCTTCATCTATTTCTTCAATGATGTAATGCATGGCAAATTTGGAGATGTCCCTGTACAAAAGACGACTGGACTTTAAAACCATCCTTCTCACGAGGCTGAAGTTACCCCTTTTTGTACCAGCGTTCCCTTTTGAACCAGCATTCATTCCTCCAGCTCTGGTATTAATAGGAGGACAAAAGCTCCTGGGCTCTTCCTCTGATACTGAAGAAGCCATTAAAATTCAGACTGCTGCGTTTCCTCCCGAGTTGCTGCCTAAGTTTTGTTTTGCCTTTTCCGTTAAGATCTGCCTTTATTACCAATTGTCCTGAAAATTCTCAAGACTTCTTGGGAGACAAACAAGGGGTTCAGCATGTGAGCATCTAATAAACGGCAGGCACTCGAGCCTCTTCCTTACAGGTAGTCTCAAGGAAAATGACTTGGGCAGCACTCTTCTCTGGAAATACAAGGAGAAGCAAGGGAGATCCATCCTTGCTCACTTGACCAGGGCTCCTCCCTCTCCTGGGTACTGTTCTAGAGGCATGCAAAAGGAAGTTTTTCAGTTAAAGCAATTGAAGCCTTCAGGTTTTTCCCCCTGAGCATCAGGTTTGAGTCCATTACTTACTCTCCAGATGTAACATTTTTAACATGGGCATACTCACAGCGTGTACTTGAGCCAGGACTTCTCACTCCCACATCTAAGTGAGAATTGCTACTCGCATGGGAAGGTGCAGTCCCCGCTTCAAAACAGTCCCTCTCTACTTGCACTACTTGCTCTCTCTTTATTCAGTCTTAGGGCTTGAATAAGATAAGGAATTAAGAAAATGGTGTGGCACAACCTGCACTTCCCATCACTACAACCTTGACCTAAAGTGTCTATCCTTAACCTGAGAGGATGTGTTTTTTTTCATGACAACTCCTCAGCCTGACCCCAGGCACACCACACCTCACAAGCAAAAAAACCACGGACAATGTTCCTCTGAAGTTACTTGTAAGCAACTTACTGTCTCTTGCAAAAGTAGGAATATTGAAGAGACTGTATATTAATTGAGAAACAAGATCCTCTCCCTTCCCATCACCTTCCCTACTTTTACCTAAGGAATGTAACTGTTCCCCATCTCTCCAGCTTGTAGCACTCAGCCCGCTAAAACCAAAAGGGGAGCTGTCAGGTCAGAGCTGGAGGGTCTGGTGACTGAACAGAACTGAGAGTTTGGCATTTTAATCATGTGCTTATCTGAGCAAAACTCACTCATTGTTTCTACTGCCACATTTATTGGGTTGGATTTGACTCTCTTCCACACACCTTTCAAGCAGCAGGTTAAGGTGTCTGAAAAATGTTATCTGTATGGCATCAGTTTACAGTCAGTCATCATTTGGAAGGTTCTTCAGCAGAAGACTTGGATTATGAAATGTGTCTGTGCAGTCATGGAATTACTGACTACACTGAGCTCTCATCTCTCAGTCAGATCAACGTATTTGATGACAACAACCCAAAGGTGAGGAACTGAATGAGCTGCGGAATAAGCTATCGACAGTTAAAGGAGAAGATAGAAAAGGTACAGTCTTTGAGGGGAACGATTACGCTCAAGTGTGAAAATGGGAAACTAAGAATCTTTCAGTTTAGTGTACAAGTGTGGTCAAGCATCATGAGTAAGAAACTCAACTGATGCCCACTGAAGACTGCAGCACGGCAGCATTCCTCAGAGTCAGGATCTAAAGAGTTTTGGCTTTGTTGTGGGTCGGCATTGTTTTGGTCACAAGCCTAAATAAAACACAGCACCCTAGAAGATGCTGTGATGAAAATTAACTCCATCCCATACAGATCCTGCATATTTTTAAAGGTTGTTTGAAAACCCCAAGTTTATTTGTCACTTAGATTTTCTTTGAAACGCTAAAAGGACTTGATTCTGTGTGATCTTGCTACCGCCTGCCCCCCAAATACGACCACAAATCTAATCTATCCTAAGCAAGGAGTTTGAGAGGCTATGAAGAAACCTGTACAAATTCTTTGTTTCCATCAGCTGGCCCAAAAAAATTAGGAAGTATTTAAGAGGAGGTTGATCTAATGATGCTTTTTCCTCAGCTTTTAACAGCTACCGTGTGCCCTGATATCCCTCAGCACACCACACACCCCCATCCAGGAGCATGAGGAGATTAAAGCTGTACACAACAAAGCTTTGCATTGTTCAACTTACTTTATTCCACTGAGGTGCATAATACTCAAAACAATGGTTGCCTTTATAAAGAAGAGAATAAAGAAATCCACCATCTCTGCTATGAACCTGTGTGCCAACGAAGGGATAACGAACTCCCGACCTGTAACAGAAATAGTCTGTGTTACCCAGGTTTTACTGCACCGACACAGAAGTTAACACCATCAGCTAAAGGACACTTCACATTAGCCTCACTGCCAAGAACATAATCAAGATCTTGATCTCAGCTCACATCTTCTTTGAGAAAACTTCTAATGGTGTAGGAATAAAAAATGATCTGGATTGAGTGATGAGAATCTTGTTAAACTAAATCCAACTCCCAAGTCTCTGCAAACTCCCACGCTGTTGGGGAGCTGAAACACTGTGAAGATGCATCAATTTCTGCCCTCTTTTATTTAGAACAGCCTGGTAGAGAAGAGATTGCAGCCAATCTGAGAGTTCAGATAAAGAGAAAATTAGCTCTTCGAAGCTTCTGTATGCACCAAGCACCAGCTCTCTGAAAGCAAAACAAAAGCCTGTTTCATCTCTGGTCAGACCCAGAAATGAGAGCAGATGAAAATGTTAGTCATACTTGACATAAACATTCCTATAGGCTTCTCATTGTACTAAAACACAGCGTGCTGCCCTACTGTCAGCCAGAAAACTGACACACTGCTCCTCTTTAACTGGCCAAGTGCAAATGAGAGCAAAAGAAGTAGTCAGAGTTACAAGCTTTTGTTACTAATGCTACCTCAGATGATTAAAGCAAAGAAAACATTAAGGAACGTCTTAGAAAATCTCCAAGGACCAGCTTTGCAAGCTTATCTCATCTGATCCTGTTTCCCAAACACGACTCACAGGAAACCAGCAAGGACTTGCGTCCAAACATCACTTGGAAACATGTAAGTACTGCTGGACATAACTTGTGGAGAATGGTGACTGGGTTTAAGTGTTTCTGGGAATGCCAACGGGGAAAGGAGAAAAGGAAAGAGGAGAAAAAAAAACCACAAACCAATAATTCCTCTCCCTGATCTCAAGAAACATCATCAAATTTCACAGAATAAGCCTCTACAGTTCAGCTGCTGCCAGTCCTGGCCTCACCAGCTACGCGATGGGTGCCGACAGCCCACGGCACCTGGGGGCTTTTTAAACGAGGGAAGTCTAATCAAGCAGGGATTAGGTAAGAGCAAGTTCTTATTTCACATACACTGTCTTATATACCTTTGTTTCATACCCGTTTCACCCACAACTCTGCACTGATACTACGAAGCAACATGCCTGTTACATCTGCAGTACTGAAATGGATCGGGGGGTCTCCTCGTCAGAGCATGTCCGAGATGTCAATTAAATTCTAATTACAGATTCTGCAGCTAGGGGAGCATAGCTCATCTCCCAGTCCCTGGCTTGAGCACACAGCGCCAGGTGACAGCATTTGTTTGCTCTGTCAAAAGGAGCAGGGAGAAGTTAGAGGCACAATTTCATTTGGATGTACTTGATTCAGTGGCTGAGTAAGGCAGAAGCTGAGCAGGGCTAAAAAAATAAATCA
The DNA here is from genome assembly GCA_013401255.1 of Urocolius indicus. Lineage (NCBI taxonomy): Eukaryota > Metazoa > Chordata > Aves > Coliiformes > Coliidae > Urocolius > Urocolius indicus. The sequence continues at coordinate 64,884 of WBNH01005505.1, forward strand.
GTATTCAAATTCTGTTAAACTCCATTATGTTACAAAATCTTGGTGACTCTCAGACTCTGGCAGATTTCCGTTGCAGTGACTTGTATCAGAGATCAGGGGTTACCGTCTGAAGCTCAGCTCAGCCTCAGATCTCACACAAAGGCAGTCATCAGGATGGGTTTGCCACAGGGCAGCTGAGGCCCGGGCACACCTTTTGCCAGTCATCTCCTACAGTAAGGCAGGGAAGGGTGAGGGGGAGAAGCCTCTTAAATCCTGACCACAGCCCACAAAAAGCCCTGTTAATACCGGTGCTCTGGCACAGCCCTGCAGGCAGATTGAACTGGAAGGGGCAATTACTGGAAGGGGAAATTACTGATTCCACTTTTTAACTCTTGGATTAAAATCTGCAACGTTAACATGAAGTGTGGTATATTTCAGCACACCAGGCTGTAAGCCACAGCGGTGCAGGGACTGATAGACACAACCTGCCCTGCCAAGCCCTGTGTGGGCAATAATCTGCAGCAGCAAAGAAGGAGCCATAATCGCTTTAGCTGTTCCAGAAACACCCAGCTGTAATCTGGAGCCAAAGCGCTGGCACAACAGTCTCTGTGATCATTGTCATATCACCAGGTCAAATACAGAGTGCCCTCAAGAAGGCCAAGTGCTGCAACAGGGTTTAGCGTTCAGAGTAACCATGCTCAGCGGCATGAAACGCTCTTCAGGGCTCTTCATGCCCTAAATTAACATCTAGAATGGGTTCCTGAAAAACTATGTAAAAATCCAAGCAGCATTTCTGTCTAGCCTTTGTCCATAGCTTCTTTTTTAACGACTGGCAACATCTGTTTATAGGCAATCTAACACCGAGAACCAAGAAAATACTACTTGTTGTTATAAATCTTGTTTGAACAACACCTCCTCCAAACCCACAAGACAGAAGCAGGTTCAGAAGCTACATTTCCTTCCTTCCTTCCTTCCAAGAAGAAAGGAAAAGCAAATAACGCCTGCCCTCACAGCCAGACACCCAGCCTTTAAATAACGTTACAGATCAGCAATGCTGTACTTTGCCCTGCAGAAAGGACCTGGCTTTTCTCCAAAGTCCTTCAGCGGTGTTCTGCTCCGCCGTTTTCTACTCAAGGGGCTACTACTAAACGTTAAAGGGAACGTCGCCTAGGTTCTCCTTGACCCGTGAGGAAACGTTAATGCTCCAGGTGATGGAAGCAAGCCCGTCTGGATCCCAAACACAAAAAGCAGCACTGTTATGCAAGGTCTTCAGTGTTTACAGCAGGTAACAGGCTTCTGTTTGTGTCGGGTCCCGCCACTGGCTCGTCGAAGGCAAGCACGGGTTTATCTCTGCGCTTCTGTTTTCATTCTGAGCACCAAATCCAAGCGATGGGTTTCGTTACCACCGCCAAGAACAAGTTCCACTGGGCAAACAAACCCCTCCGCATCCATCCACGCAAACACCCTCCAGGCGCTGAGGTTACGCACGAGCCCGACCCTTTCCAACCCGCACTGGGGCCGTGCGCGGGCTGCCAGCCCTCCCCAGCTCTGCAGCCGGCGGGCAGCGGGAGCCCTCCCCTGTCCCGCCGCGGCGCCGCTCACCTGCCGGCCGCCCGGGCTCCCGGGCCGTGCCGCTGCTGCCGGAGGCGGCGCGGGGCACCGGCGCCAACCT
>WBNH01005505.1:67114-169893 GCA_013401255.1 Urocolius indicus
GAGAGTCGGGTCTCTTCAACCAGAGCGAGCCCCCACGCGCTGAGGTGAGGCGTGAGAGGGGGAGCCTTCGTGTTCTGCGTGGGTTCTTGGTTCCAAAACCCATCTTCTCCCAAGGTACGGAGCAGGGCGCGCCGAGGGATTTATTACTCAGGTGTTGGTTCTGGCCTCTACCGACTTTATAAACACTTTTCTTTTCGCTAATAGGAAGCGAGTTAAAGTCGTTGAGTGAGGAGGGGAAAAAAAAAAGGTGTTTAAGTGCTCTCGTGCACCTGTGCGACTTGATCCTGTTGTCTAAAAGCTGCTTTCTTTTATCTCTTCCCCTTTTTCATCTTTTCCTCTGCCAGAAAATGCTGAACAAAGAACCAGGGTCCCAACAGCGAGTTTAAAACACAGCTCCACAAATCCACGTTGTAATATTTACAGTTTCTGTGTACTGTTAAGCGTCTACAGAACACAGATGTTCACACAGTTGCACACTGAGTGAACTAGTAGTATATGCTGTAAACATAGAGGCTTTGACATCTTAATAAAGCAAATAGCACACCTGAAAACAACACAAGTTTCTTCCCCCCCCCCCAACACCGTGAGACTAAAACGAATGGATTGTTTTCCCGTGTAGCCCAAACTCCTTTGAAAACTGAAGTAGTTTCTGTGCAGTGAGTCTCTTCACCCAGACAAGTTGAGGTGAATTGATAAGGTCCTTATCAAATACCCCACACCTTTAGGCTAGGTGCTGGTGCTCAATATGTAGATATTGTTCTAATCAGAAGAGCACGTGTGTTGTAAAATAGGCCTGAACAAAATCAATATGGGTAAATGATTTGGGGAAACAGCGAGTCTTTCCTACTCAGGCTAAACCAGTGAAGAATGAAAGAAAGGAAGGAAAGAAGGTAGGTAAACAAGTGTATATAAGAAAACATGGTCTTAAATCAGCTATTAACTCCTAATAGAAAAACTAGCTTGGAAATCTGAGAGTAAAAGTAACACAACAGAGCTGCTTCCTGTATAGTATTTCACTTCATCAGCTACAGTCTAGTTCAGTTTTTTTTAATTGGCTTTTCAACACAATCCTTTCAGGCCTTTTTTAAAAATGTGTGTGTAGCCCTAGGTTTTGCAAACCAAATCAGACCTTCAGGTAAAATTACAAGATCTCATTAGCTTCACCCTATAATGTTTCCAGCCCCGTGTAAATTTTCGGCTCAACAGTAGCCTTACACAGGCATAACCAGTTAGAGCTTAAACTGTGATTCTGCTGCGCACGCCAGGTGAAACAGCATCACTGACAGCAGAGAGAAGGGGAGTAACACAGTGTAATGTTTCCTCATTCACAGACTTTTCAGTTATTAGTTTTTCATGCTATCTCAAAAACATAACCCACCAAAGACCCACAAATTCTACAGGCATTCAGGTTATTCTGTTCCGGTATGCATCTGATAGAGATGCTGTGACAACAAGGCTTAGCTGTGACAACAGGGCTTAGCATCAAAGCTAAGGTTTTTGATGACAAAAGTTCTCGTTTCATTTCTGTGTCAGATAGCTACAAGTGTTATGGGAGTACTTACAATCTTCTTCGTTGATTTCTCCCTACTTGAGTTTGCTTCCACTTGGGAACAGAGTCAGAAAGGGAGATATTCTGGGGTAGTTCATTGTAACAGTTGTTGAAAAGAAATGGTTGAGTATCTTGGCAGTTAAATGACCTCTTCTCTAAAAACGAAGTTTAGGCAAGAGGAAATGTTTTGAACTAGATCAAGAGAAGGAGGTAAGCATCTTAAAGCAGGTAGCACATAGTTAAGTTTTAAGGTGAATCTGGAATCCCATCTTAAGCAAGTATAAGTAATGCTGAAAAGCCCAATTATCACTTTTGAGTGAGAAATCTTTTCTAGTCAACTGGAAGTAACTGAACACAGGTCTGCTGTCAATCTAACTGTTGTTCAGAGCTACAGAGATGTAGCTTTGCTCATTTTCGGTACCCATTCTAGTGTCTTGTTTTCAAGGCAGGGTTTGAAACAATTTTTAAACCCAAGTAATTGCTGAAGCATTCATTGAGAGGTATGAAACTGAAGTTCAGTTCCTTCCTTTGCTCGGGGAACGTGGATCACATCTGAATTGTGCTGAAGGGTTCTAATAATAACAGCTCTTTCAGGGTCCTTGGGTGAGAGTTGTTGGACATTCATCAACAGCAACCTCTAATCGTCTTCAAGTGGTTAATTATTGTTGTGCCCACCAGCTTCCATATTTTCACGATATTTAGATATTTGTATCAAGTGTGTACGTTAATGTTATAGAGTGAAATTAAATGCAACTGTTGGTTAAAGAGATTCTTCATGACTGAAACATACAGACTGCATCACCAAAGAGTAAGACCTTTACCCCTTGTTGGGGCAAGCAGCCAGGTACAGAACATGAAACTTGAGACAAAACACAAATGCATGTATTTACCTAAGTACAAAGTGAAATGTTGCATATTTCAGTGTAGAAAAATGACACAACTGTCTCCTATGTTAAATCAATTTCACCTTTCACTCTAAAACTGATTTGCCTCATCCAGAAGAGGATTTTGAAGGAGAGGTTGGTTCTGAAACTGTCATGGTCCACAGGCAGGCATTTTCTTCCCAAAGAAATACAACTGCAAGTGTAATACAGACAACTAGTGGATAAAAAGGCCATAGCAAATCAGCCGGAGAAAAAAAAAAGACGAAACTATTCTGCCTTTATTTTAAAGTACATAGATTTTTAGTGTGGTTAGCTTTTTACTAGTACTGTATGGTTTGGGAGCTGTGTGTAGATACCTTTATTTGCCTTTTACCTCTACCTGGTTTGAATTTAGTGTAACCAGAAAACAGCTTTACTCTGGAGCGTGCCACTCGGAAGCCTTACTAGTTGCCTAATTCCCTATCCCATTCTTTACAGTGTTCCCAGAGAGGAAACACTGGTGTGTGCCTCCTTTGAAGCAGCACTGGAGTTATAGTTAAATGTTTTTACGGTGACTTTTAGAGAGCAGAATTCCCCAGTTCTTTGACAATGAGGACAAGAGGTCCTTTGTAAACCTTGCAGTCCGGCAGTTTTTTCCCAAGAGCTTCAGAGGGCCAGGGCAAATCTCAGCTCGTTCCTGCCATCCTGTGGACACGTGAAGTCACTACCGCGGTACTTCTAATTGCCACTTACTTTGAGTAATGGAGTATTCTACAGAACTAAGCAAATATCACAATCACAGAAGGGCTGAGGTTGGCAAGGAGTTCTGAGGGTCATCTGGTCCAACTCTCTGCTCAAGAAAGGGTACCTCGAGCAGGATGCCCAGGACTATGTGGATGTGACTGTTGAGTATCTGCAAGGTTGGAGACTTCACCACCTCCCTGACAACTTGAGACAGTGCTTGGTCACCTCACAGTGAAAAAGTGTTTCCTGATGTTCAATGTGTGTCATTTGTGCCTGTTGCCTCTGGTCCTATCACTGCACACCACTGGGAAGCGCCTGGTTCCATCCTCTTTGAACTCTCCCTAGAGGTATTTATAGACATGAACAGATCCCCCTGAGCCCTTTCTTCTCCACGCTGAAGAGCCTCAGCTTTTTCTCCTGGGAGAGATGCTCCAGTACCTTCATCATCTTCACGGCCCTTCACTGAACTCCCTCCAGCATGTCTGTGTCTCTGTACTGGGGAGCTCAGGACTGGGTCCAGCAGTGTGGCCTCACCAGTGCTCATCAGAGGGGAAGGATCACCTCTCTGACCTGCTGGCAATGCTCTTCCTTATGTAGCTCAGGACACTGTCAGCCTCTTTTGCCACAGGGGTACATCACTGGTTCACAGTCAACTTGATGACCAGCAGGACCAGCAGGTTTATCTGCTAGCACGCAGAATACCCAGTATTCACTGCCAGGTGGACTGTGGCAGCAAAAGGGATAACATTTAATGAAATGGGAGGAAGAGCTGTTTTCTCAGTCAAGTCTTTGAAACAGCACTTAAGCAGGAGAGAACACATAGGACAAACACTGCAATGGAACAAGTTCTGAACAACTCTGTATTGAAACAAGTACATTTTCCTTTTATTTGGTAAGAAGTTTCCTGTTGAAAAAATGGTATGTATTAAAGCAAACACATTATACACATCGATTAAACATCAGATAGCAAAACTTTACGGAATGAGCGCTACCGGTGGTATTGTCTAGGGTTTATAATCAAAGATATACTTAAAAACCCTCAAGAATTAACATCCTTTCAAGGTAAATTAGGCACAAAATTTAGCTCGGAACTAGCTCTGCAAGCATCTCACCGTGATTTCACTGTTACAAAGTATTACAAGTGATCAAAAACATAAGCTGGCTTTTTAAATCTTTAAAACTTTATTCGTACTATGTGCTGAAATAGTACAAATGTGTACAACACTCCACCTTTGTTAAAAAAGCACGTACAGGAGGGACTACAAAGTAGAATCAAAGGGCTAAACAGGAAATCACCCCTTTATTTGGGTTCAGAATTAATATGAAAGAAATCTATGGCTTTGCTCTGTGGACATATTTGAAATTAAGTCCAACAAATGTGGGGAAGATATTTCTTAATGAATGTGATGTACAGGAGCAATATTTTAAAGGAACGTAAGGAAACTAGCTGGTATCTGACATGTATGCCTCCCTCAGTTTTCTGAATAGGATGCAAGATACAATGGGAAACTGTAAAGAATGATTGTCTCACCAAAGAGAGAAATTAAAGAAATGGAAATCCAAGGAGACAAAAACCTTCGAGTGATTTGCTGCAAGGTTGTAGCTCAGATGAAGCTTTCAGCTTAGAAAGAATTAGAGGCGACGACAAGTCTGTGGACCATAATAAAATCTCACCTCACAGAAAACACAGGGCTCTTCCAAATACACACATTAGAAAAGCATTTGATTAAAATACCTGTTCTTCCGTCTTCTGTTAGCAAAATGTATTGCTGAAAGTTGTCCTTTTCTGCTCACGTAAAACAAACCCCACTACGAGTGCCACAGAACTACAAGGAACTGCATACTTTCTAGGGGTACTGCATCATACAGCAATCACTTAATAGGTAAAAAGAAACATCTTAAAGTCTTAATGCTGTTTTTGATTAGCAGAAACGTAAAGAGGAATGCACTGAAGCGAGATGATGACAAGCAAGTGCACCATGCAGTATTTTGGCTTAATGTATACAGTGTTTCAAAACCAATGGTGTGACTGGAGGGTGAGGGGTTTAATCTATTACATTCACACAAAATCATTTGGAATTAAATTCCAAATATGTGAAGGCAAACTTGTGTGGAAAGGTGAAAAGTACTGGGATGCCTAACAAAAGGGTGCCAGATGTGTTATTGTTTCTAGCATGCAGAGCTAATGCTTGAAGGCCTATCACAGCAGTTGGAGCTACTGCTACTTCTAGTTCTTTACATTACTGCTTTGTTTATGCTGGCTATGGTCTGGTCACGGTCAGCAAGTGCTGTATGGCATTAGGAAGTTAACCCACGATCTCTGCAGGTTCAGTGACCAACTTAGATCCATCCCATGCTGTCTTGAACTGTTCAGGAACCGGAAATTCTTTCTGGTAAGAAACAAAAAGCAACAATGATGGTTAAATAAACAGTGGATGCCTCGTCAAAACTGGTGGAATACTATTAGTGCCACATGGCTGAGAAAGCATTGATAGCTCAGACATGCCAGGATTAGAGAGAAGCCTTCTTCATTACTCTAGGAAGCTATTTTACAATGCCACACAGGAAAAAGCTTTGTTGCTACCCAGTTTCAAGTAGCCTTGGTACGGTGCTGCTTTGCAATAATCCCTCTCACACCGTTATTTGGAAGAACTAAGTAAATAAGCCGCATGTCAGGAATGACTTTAGATGCCATCAGTGTCTGGGTTGGAAGACAGCAGAAAGGATTTAGATGTGGGAATTTAGTGAGGAGTCTAATTTTAAGGATGAAAGCAACATTATACTATGGAGGAATAATTAAAAAGAAACCCCAAGCTGTAACTTTAAGTGCCTTTGACTCAGAATTCCTTGTGGGGTACACAAAACAAAGCAGAACATCAAAGACAGTCTCCTTCCATTCTGTGTATTCGGTGATGGGATGGGATTCGGAGAGGGTGGGAGATGTCATTGGGTGTTTCTCTGTTCCCAGTAAACAAAAAAAACCTGATGTAAAGAGAAGGGTTGTTCTCATTCAAACCTCAAATAAGCATTTGGATGAGCAGTAATTTCAGCTGACACGGTGATCTGAGGCAAGACTGATCAAAAGGACCTTTTAAATGTTATTTTAGAGAAATAGGTGACTATACATCCACTGAAAATCATTCTCTTTTTAGCTATCTAAAGCTGGGCACCCAGCAGTCACTTTTGAAAATGCAGAGCATGAGAATGCTCTTGTTCCCTGTTTCTTTCACAAAGCCTAAACCCCTCTACCAAACAAAATTCCAGACCAGAAGATCAATGACAAGTTGTAAGTTTTGCCTATGGCCATTCAGTGCAATTTCAATACTGCTCTGTTGAGGAAACTCAGAAACTATTAGGAGTATGTTTTGCCTGCATGTGTGTGAAGTGACAGAGCATGACTCTACTAGAAATGCTGGCGGGCACAGTATGATAGTCTTACTAGAACAGAAAGGGAGCTGGCAAAATGTACCCATTTAAATGGCTTTTAAGGACATATGTTGAAAATACTAGAAAGTAATACAGACACTCCCCATGTCTCAACAGCTTTAGAAAGAAATAAGTATGTTATAATGCAGCATTTAATCTGATTTCAATTATCTTCATTTTAGCATCATCATCTTCAGGCTTGAGTGCTCTTGTGTGAAGTGAGTTTCTTTGGAAGATTATGTTTAGCTGCTAAAAAAAATTTAAATGGACAAGAGATGAAGCCATTATATTTCCAAATGGAAGGAAATAAAGTCACATCTGGTCTTTGAAATTACTTTTGTACCCCAGAACATAAGGAGATCTTCCTGCACCGAGATATCAATAAATAGGAATTCAATTGTTTCGCATCATCTTTTGGTGACGCAGTATGTGTGGTACGCTAGTTTCTGTCCTAGCAGCTTAAGTGCTGTTAGCTACCTAGATTAGTGGGGAAGGAGGAGGAAAGCTTTAAAAATATCTCACTCACATAATCACCATCTTGGGGGATGAGGATGTTCATCTCGGATGACTTGGCACTCACAATCTCACAATCTAACGATTCCTCACTGAGGTAGATGTGGCAGCCTTCTGTTTTGTTAATGGAAATGGTTGGCACTTTCCCCATCACCTGCAAAACAAAATCTACTTAATATCAAATCTTAAAATGCACACAAAGATGATGTTAATGAAATACTCATTGCCTGCTAGGTCTAATTTTGGGCACCAACATTCGATCTAAGAGTCAACTGCCTGCAGGATGTGTATATTTCATTTGTTAGACACTGTGAAAGATTGTGATTGTGTTAACAAAGATCTATACACAAGAGCAAACTCAAAATACAGGAGGCTTTTAATATACAGCTTGATGAAAGTGCTTCCCTGATTCTCTCTAATCAGCTCCAACCCAGTAAGGGCAAATGAAAGATCCCAGCATGCAGTAGTACTCAACAAGTGATTTGTAATATGTTCTGAAGACTTCAAAACTCTTCCAGGTTTCACAGCATACAATAGGAAAGGGGTTTTACCCTCTTCAGGGAAGCTACAGTTCTAAGAAAGTACTGTGATTGATTTAATTAAATCTCTATAAAGATACTTCTTATGTCACTGTAAAAGCAAGCATGAGATTTAACTGAGGGGAGAAAGGAAATCTCCAATTCTACAGATTAAAAAATTTCTTCACGGCTAACTGGCTGCCTCACTGGTTGTCAGTAAAAGCTCTTCCTTTTCCTCCTGCCCTCTACTAGCAGACACAGCAATATACTCAGGACAATGCATCAAAAGGGCAGAGGTTGTTCAGAGCTGAGAAATCGTAACAGCATGTGATAACCATCTACTTGTTAATCAAAGCATGTCCCCCATCATTGAAGTTAGGAAGATATTTTTGGTTTCAGTTCCTGAAATGGGGCCTGTCCTCATACATCCCCCCCTTGATCCTGATGTCTCAACTGTGTAGTACATTAATGCATCTTAAATGTTCTTTAATGCAATGGTTCTCATGCAATGTGTTGAATGAATTTTGCAAACATCTGGCAAGGAAAAAAAATACCATGGAGAGAAGGGAGAGTCAAGCAATATGGCACTGAGTTAACTATTTATAGCAAAGTCTGCAGGATGAATTTACTGCAATTTGTGGCATTAACACCTTGTATATTTTGAAATTACAGGCTCAAGTCTTCAAAACACTGAGAAAATGGGAGGTGCTCAGCACTCAAACCCTGCAGAAGCTGCCGGATTCAAGCAGCATACAGCCAGCCTCTGCCTAAAGTGGAATGCCTCTCTGTTCCATGGCATAGAAGCCTTATGCAATATTCATAGAACCTGCTTAATCAAAAGAATCTCGATTCTTAGAAAAGATATTTCCCCTTTATTTGAGTATTAACAAGCTGTGGTTTCACTATTCATTACATATGTATTTTTCAGCTTTCATGAATAGTTCTCGAGGTAATGATAAAAATAATCTAATTATCTTTCAAACCACTCAAATGCCTGGGATCTTTAACTAACTGCCTCTGCTATAAGAAGACACATAGTGATCATGAATAAAACTGGTTGTTACAGTGTCTGAAGATGATGCACAGCTGGTGGCAATGTCAGGCACTTGCACAAGGTTCCAAATATATATTAAAAAACCCATCTTGCAGCTATTCCCTGTGGCGGCTGTGACCAGTATTTCTGAAGCAGGGAGCAGGGCTGTCTACATCTCACGTCATACAGCAGACACAGTCTTTTAAGCCAAAGACCTTGCTTTGAAGGCTGGCCGTTTGATATCATTTAATTAACATTTAACTTCTTTCTCACTTAAAATAATACATCCTAAAGTTCCTTCTTGAGACTAGGTCACGTATGTTGGACACAACCCAGTATTAGAGCATGTCTAGTTTGACCTCTTTGGAAGGGGATGAATGAAGAGCTGTAAACGTCAGGCAGGCTGTCTATATTTTGAACAGGGTTGCAAAGAATGTTTGGAGCAAACAATATATGGATTGAAAATACATATATTTTCTTCTCCAGAGAACCACATGGAAGGTGATCTCTGAGGAAGCTTTGCTTTCTGGTTATCAAAGAGAAAACCAGTAGAGGCTCACAGCCCATTTGCAGGCAAGTGACTCCATTGCTTACTAATGCCATGTGTCACGTTGCTGGCAGGAGATCTAAAGTGATTTTATGTCACTTAGTTGTCCTTTTACAGTCTATTTGAACATTTGCATTAAGAAAGTAAGAAAGAAAAAGAAAGAACCACCTTCTGGGCTTAGAAATCAAATAGCTAACTGCCAGAATTTGTTCCATAAGCACTGCTGAATTTTAGGAGCTGTTTAGGAGCTGTTTTGCATGTAAGCAAGAAAACTAGGGCAAGAAGTAACAGTGCTTACAGTGCACAGATCTCTTAGGTTCATGGGAACCAGAAGGGAGTTGCCTAAGGGAGGTTCATTCAGTGATGATCGGTAGTTTTCACAGGGCTTTTCTAAAAGCATCAGCAGAATTTAGTGCATATAAAGATACATTTGGATGCCTCAATCTCTTGTTTTTGTTTTGCTCCTGCAAGTATTAAGAATCTTTAGTAGCTACATGTTCATATTTTCTTTTTTTTTTCCCCTGTGTGTTCTCTGTGTTTTTCAAGTATCTATTTACCTGAATCTGAATATCCCTGGAGTTGATCACTTCCACGATTCCCACAACGTTGTCAAACACAAGGCCAAACTTTTTACAGTTGTCTAAAACAAAAGCAATCAAAAATAAGAAAGGCAAGGTAAAAGCAATCATCTGCACACCTGCTGCGTTAACTCGGAAAAGTCCCAGTCTTGCAGCACATAGCTGAGCAACATTACCCACGTGATCAATCCATTACCGTGAATGGAACGATTCAGGTGCATTATTAATCACACAAGTCATTTTTGTTTTCTCAGGATTGGCATTTAAAACCCAGCTGAGCTCTCCACTCACCGATAGTAATCGAATTGATTTTTCCTTTTATCTGAAGTGTAGATTTGTTACACTTAAAAATGTAGGCCACTTGCTTGAGTTCAGTGTTGTTAATGACCAGGTCATTCTTATCCTCTTGATATTCCTATTTCAAAAGAAAGTTTATTTAATTGGTTGTCTTTAACTAGCTAACAGTCAGACAGAGTTTGGCACAACTTATCCTCGAGTCACTGAATCTTCAGTTACAACAGAGCAATATCCTTCCTGTGGCTTAGAAGTCTAATCTGCCTGGTGATGGGATATTTCACCTAATTCACCCTTAGACAACACACATGCTGCAGAACTGTAGTAGTTAGCACAGACCATGGCAAAACCCATGAATTTTCTTGCAAAGACATTATGCTCATGACAAATCAAAAATGCAGTCACAAAACCATTGCTGGCTCTCACCCAATGTACACCAGCACCTTGAAGAAGCAGCCAAGTTTCTGTTCCCCACATATAACGGTCTAAACAATGTCTTATGCACAGATGCAGGTGTTATCATATACAGGAAGGAGTAACAGGTAAAGAAAATTCCCTTCCTGAAAGGACATTTATACCCCATGGATGTCCAGGAAGGACTTAGGGATCCACAAGGAAATTCCAGGCACTATAACCCAAAGGCAACACAACACACACAGACGGCGACTGCACTTTATGCAAACTCAGCTCCCCAGTGTATATAACCTTCTGAATGACTAAACTGCATATCGTTTCCTCCCTCTGTTAACCATCACAGTCACGTGAATTTTCACTCATAGATTCTTTGGTATGTGCTTAGAGAAATTAATTCCCAAACTTGACATAAATCTGTCTTTTCCATCTGTAGACTGAGCAAAAAGAAAACTCTACTTCTAAGCAAGGGAGACTTGTTTGCATGGGATGAGAGACGAGAAATAAATGTGTAATTGCATTGGTTAAGAAAGGTGGAGAAAGTGCTCTGTGAAAGTGCTCTGTGTTATCTCTCACTCTCATGTATGTCTTGTAAGAAGGGATTTTAACTGAAGTTCTCCACTGGACTTGTTTCCGGGGACCTTTGCCTGACTTTGCAAGGAATTTATATGCCGAGTCTGACATTCTCCAGATGAATTAGCGTATGATTCTCAGTGACAAATGAGTTAACTTTAAATGCTGCAGAATAGTAACAGCTAAACGGTAGCAAGGCAGAGCAAGGCAAGACCTATGCAATTTAGTTACAGCTTTGATTTGTTGCCTCTTGATCATGAACAGCCTTTTGCCAGAGGCTTCAGTGCTCCACCTGGTTTGCAGCGTGCAGGACTGTGACTGGAACTCACCACTCTCCACTTCTTTCCCTCTAGCTCCAAGACAGGGGCATGGCTTTGCTGTGGGGAATTCTTGGGAGAGGTGGGACTTGGAGTATGGCTTTTTGTCGGAGAACGAACTGATGGACCTTGGGCACGTAGGCTGGGGTTCTTGTGAGTCTTCTGGTCATCAGAGACGTGTCGAAGCCCTGGAACAAATAAAACAGTGTGTTTCGGAAAGACAGTCTGTTTTCCAGTCCTAAGGGTGTTCATATTTAAGCAGGAAAGGTTCATTTCAGTTGTGTGAAATTATTCTGTGAGTTTTCATTTTTTACGTCCTTAAGGTTTGCCTGGGTAAAGTGTAACTGCTTACATCATTTCAGCAGTTCATATAAAAGCTCTTTTACTGTGGATGGGCTATCTTAACCTCTTTTAACAGGAAATACTGTAACATCTTCTAGTCCCTCTCTGTAGCAAGTTCTGAGAGCTTGTTGTATATTTCCATCTATTAACAAGATTATTTTTGTAATTTATCACAATATTTGACCTATCCCTGCAGCATTAAAGGCAGATATATCAATAGTATGTTATTGAAACTCACAAGCATCCACTTTAATTGCAACTATTCACCTAACATGAATCACATTTTGACACAGGCTGGAACACTGAATGTGAATCAGAAAGAGAGGTCAGTGGTTATTCCAATTGCAACTTAAAAGGTTCACCAGCTACTGGGGATTGAAGATGTCCAGCTTGCCTGCCTTAGAAGGATGGTATGAAATAATTAGTGTGAATTTCAGGTCTGCTGAACATAGCTGGATACTGTTGCTTCTAAAGAAGGTTTTGTGAGGCTGTCTCATCCACTGGCCTCAATGCAAGCCTCAGAAAGGTCTGAGCTGCTTAAATGTAACTTTAAAACGCAACTGAAGTTGGATTAATACATCGGTCAGCTCTCGATATAGTTTGACTCATGGACCACAACTGGCTTCCTTTTCTGCTGACCTTTGGTAATGGCCTCTCCCTGGTTAAGCTGTGCAAACAGGGCCGAGCGAGACGCGGTTCCTTCATCCTTCACGCTTTCCGTATCAAAGATGGGGGGAGGTCCCGGCGGTGGCGGCGGCAGCGGCGGGGAGAGGCACGGCCCGCTCGTTAGAACAGATCGCATAGACATGGACGATGCAACAGGACCCTATCGGAGACAGATGGGGATTGTTTACAGTGTTTCAAGGAACACTGTATTGTGATAACTCTTATTTATTACCATCCTTGAATGCTGAGGGCCTGAATGGCTCTAGGCAGCCACAGGGGCCGAAGAATTGGTGGCACCATAACTGAATGTAACACTCTTCTGAATCTCCCCCTGTAGCAGAGCAGGAGAGGCTGGAAAGACTGACCCTCTACACTGTTGCCCTACTGCAGAACTACTCCAGCAAAACTCTCTCAAATGCTTGTCAAGACTGATGTTGAAAATCTTTATTTCAGTGATTACTTCCATAAAAAGGAAAATGTCTCCTTTATTTCAGATACCAAAATTCAGTTCGCTGTAGCTTGGTGTGCACTCAGAAACATACAGAAAATGTTCTCATCTAACACAAAGAACTGGTCATCAACTGTCAGTTATACATATGCAACATGTTAAATTGTATGTAGGATGTATGACTGTTCAAGTCATCTGCAAAGATTCAAATACAGTAGAATGTAAAGCTGTGGTGATTCAAGTCTCTTATTTCTGACATCCCCTATTTGAGGGGTTTTAGTTCAGCTTCTCTAATCATTTTTTTTTCTTTTGTTTCAGTTGCAGGAGAGCACAGCAAACAAGTTATGAGCGAGGGAGACTGCGGCAAAGTAAGTAATCCAGTCTGTCTTTCAGCTTGCATAATCAAAAGTACAGCTTTTGATCTTGCTATAATGCTTACACAGATTATTATCAATCAGACAGAAAACACTAATAATGACCTCATAAAAATTTATGCATCCTAATAATAGACGTTAGATGGAATCTGAGAAACTGAAAATGACTTTTTCTGTCTTGCCACTGAGTGTCACTCTGATCCCAGCTCTCTGCAGCAGAGCTGAGCCTGTTTTAGAACTGTTGTGAAAGAGATTGGTTGTGATGAATTTAGCTCTACAGACATTGAGCATTGCGCCAGTATGTATTTATTAGGTGGGCAGATACAGTGGGAAAACGACGGGGACCTACAGAGTCACATCTCCTGTAGTTGGCTACCTTTGTTATGAGAAACAGGCTGTTAGAAGTGCGTCTCTGGTCATCAATACTGGAAATAGATATTGCTTATCTGGATTCAGGGTATTTTTAACCATTTACGATGCTACTCCTTTCTGCTTTCCATTAAACTGAAACAACAAAGTATCCCCTCTGCTTCACTTATCTCACAGGAGTGAAAACTGTTGCTATTTTTTTAAAAGTAAGCTGTAATCTCAAACTGATCATGGGGAAGGGGCTGAGGTGCACATGCTTGGGTTTTTTTTTACTCTTCTGACATAACTTCTTTTTTTAAACAAAAAGAAGTCTGTCATATTTGAGTAAGTCACTGCATTCAAACCTCTTAGTCATTATCACTCAAAGTAGCAGGGAAAGGGAATATTAGTTAACCTCTTAATGTAAACTCTCTATTGGCATGTGTATCTTCAGCATCTAAATACTGCTGCATTTGAAGGACCTGTTTATGGAACATGTTAGCAATGAATACATATAGCAAGATTCTTTACCATATTAGTGACATTAAAATTGCCACAAAAAAAAAAGACAGCTGAATTCTCAGTACTTGTGTGTGTAATGAAACTGATGTGGTACAGTTTGGTTGTTTTTGAAAGGATCCAAGATCTCTTAAGAGAATGAGCTCTCTTCTATGATAGTAAATCTTTTTGTAAACAAATGAGAAGCATCTCTTTTTGGAATTGTCTGTTTATTGTTAAGATATACAGCAACTGATGCAGACTACTTCTAGAGGCATTTCATTGTTGCGTGGACACATTGAACTCAGAGTGTTTCTGCTTACATACTTAGTAGCTATAGATTATTGTTTTAGGCTGGAGACAACTTCATCACTGCCCTCAATTTGCAGTGTCTGTCTTCCTGCTTCTGCTAATGCCAGTAATGTTACGTCCAGCAGAGTCAGCACAACTGTGAATTACTATAATTAAAAAATGAATGTAAGTGGATTTAGTGACACAATCAGTTGTTGCTGCCTGAGGTACAATACACATCTTCTCTATCTCTTGCCTGCAACCATAGCAACTGAATCCACTATGTCCTGGTTATCCAGAATTATGAACATTGCATTTGCAGGGCTTTCTAAAATCCTCAGCTACCCAGGAATGGCACTCAGTATTCACAGTGCAGCTTGAACAGTCAGTTATGAATTATACGTGCTTAATGGGAGGAGATTAATAGTAGAAGTGGTAGTAGTTAATAACTTGTAGTCTGAGATAAAAATCTCATTTCCTATCTTATCTCATTTCCCAAATGCCAGACTGACACCTGATTCCCCAAACATACCTTATTGCTTCCACCTGCATAAATATAGTGCTGTGATTTTCCAGAAACTTGCACTTGTAAGACTGATTTGTTCATTTGAAATGAACATCAATTAAATTCTGCAAAGGCTGCAAAGATGCATCAGCAAAAAAAAAAGACGTAGAAGTTATCTGGGTATTCAGCATACAACACAGGATGGTGGATCACTCTGCCAGTCTCTTTGCTTAAAGTGTCAAAGTCCATCAGCGATCATGGAGGAGACTCCAGGCTCAAATGAGACTGTCAAGGAGTGCATCAAAGGCAGTTTCTCAAATGGCAACAGAAGTCTGCAAATGTCTATGTAACCTGGGTGAAAGCAAAACTCATCTCTCTCCCACAACTTTGAAAGAATGATTTTGTGAAAGTTAGGACCAAATGGAAGGATTTAAATACATCAGTCAAGTTTGGATGTGGTTTTGTATGACTGGAGAATGTGTTATTTACTTTCCAAGAAAGAGCAGAGGTAAGAAAGAACCTGGGAAATCTGAGAGGAACATCTCTTCTTTTAAAGCAGTACTGATCAAAAGACAAGGCTGGTAAAAAAAATCTCAGTCTTTGACCTGAGGAGTGAAGACCTTCCAGTCTTTGAGTGGGTATCAAAAGTAGGAAAAAAAATATAACCCTTGCACTCATGCTGCTCACCTGCAGCCTCTTTCCTTTACAAACCTGGTCCCTCTACAAAAGCCAGCGTCTGTCTCTGAGCTAAAAGGATTATGGGTTAGATCTAATAACACAAGGTCTCAGAAGACCCTTGGGGTTCAGTCACTCTTCCCACTTTCCCTTTTAGTTTTGTGTAGTCAGAAATAGGAGATGGACTGAACCTTTGCTGTTTACTTTTCTCCCGAATGACAAATTCTTGTCTAGTTTATGACTGAGTTACAGCTACACAAGCTAACAGAAGCTGTATCATGACATTTGCTATTTTGTCAGAATATCTGTGGCCATTCTGGAAGCTGCAAACAGTTTCAACCATAAATTATGCCAGGCAAAATTCAAGGGCAAATACAAGGAAAAAAGGTAGCTAAAGTACAGGGAGGAACTAACTGCTCTGCTATAGATCTACTGTCTTAGAACATGGGCACATCCAGTAGGACAATACCTCCTTGAAACAGAAGAGCAGACCAGTCTCACTAATGAGAGACTTGCTGTACAGAGGGGTTCAGTCTCACTCTGACTTTTGTTCGCTTCTCTTTGCCATTTTGATTTACCTGACTGAAATCAAATGTTCAAGTGAGGTGAAGTTCTATGTGGGAAGAGTGGCTCAGGGAAACTCTTAACACAGCACGGAAAGCACAAAAGTCAATTGGAAATGCAGGAAACAAGTTGTTGTTTGTGCATTCCCTGCATGCCAGGAAGATGGGACCTGTGCTGCACTCAAAGCTGACGTACAGGGCAGTTTTAAAACCAGCCTAGTGAAGTGGTTCCAAGAACTTTCTTTGTTCATTAGTTTTGACCTCTAGTAATGCATGGACCTCCAAGTTACCAACTTAAGTCCCTGGCAATTGGTTTGCCTCCTTTAGTCACCCTTCAAAGATCCTCAGACTCTAGAATATTTCCGAAGCAGACTGTTCTGCTATCTGGCAATACTTGTGTATAGTCCTATCCAGTTTCAGCTAAAGTGCCCCTCACAAAGTCCATTCATTTCTGTTCTGTGTAAGGTGGTGTTTGTGAGAGCTGCCGGGAGTAAAATAGCATGCTATATGCCTGCAAAAGTTCATCTATCCTAAAGCAGCAGGTGCTTACCAGCTTTGCTATTTGCAAACAACTCTTCAGATTAACTTCAAGCAGATGTTAACAACAGTGTATCTTTACACAAAGAGCATTAAGAGCCATTTGGACTAGCAAAGGCGGTTATTTGCAAGCCGCCTTTCTTCCCCTTTTATTTCAGCTGTTTGCCTCAGTAACAGCTGCTGTTCTTAGTGCTATGCTGTCTGTAGCCATCATGTCAAATCATGCTGAGAGCACACTGTTCCCATTAACATGTTGGTGTGGTCATTTTTCCATCCTCTGCAAATACACCCCTTTGTAAGAATTATCAGGGGAGCTGATAGCTTCAGCCTTGCTTGGTGAAAATGTGACACAAAAATAAGCTATGAACTTTGAACTTGCTAGCTTCCTGAAATGGAAGGAAATGTAATTCTCGGATAAGGTCCTATAAAGTGCAGGAGATACAGGCCCTGCTGCCTCTGTAGGGACTGGAACATTCCAGAAATCTCCTCCCAGGGAAAAAAAATTGTCTTCAACCTCCAACTAAACCATGCTCTAAGTGCAGTGACAGGAATGGGGCAGGGTTTGCTCCTTGCTGGATAGCCCAGAGCCATCTGCAGAGAGGCCAAAGGGCTTCCCACTGACTGAGGCTTAGTAGCATCCTCTAGTGACAGTGTCTGAAGCTGCTCACGGAGCCGAGTCTGATGAATGCTATACAAGAGTTTGCAGGATTGCTATTCAGCCTCAAAGTATGTTGTATTTCTACCTGTAT
Organism: Urocolius indicus; assembly: GCA_013401255.1. Lineage (NCBI taxonomy): Eukaryota > Metazoa > Chordata > Aves > Coliiformes > Coliidae > Urocolius > Urocolius indicus. Next base: position 84,477 of record WBNH01005505.1, read on the forward strand.
CTTGTACAACTGGCAGAAGGGCGAGGTACTCTGTTGTCTCCTTGCTGCCTACCTAGCTGGCTCACTGGAAGAAAGTAATTAGTGTTTCTGTTGAGGCAGCTGGCTGGTTAAAAATCATCTATGTTGAATCTCATTTAATTCCCTTGAAATTACAGCAGAGGTGAGTGAGGCCCTGTGCTTCTGATAAGCTGGGCCTTGTTACACCACGTTTCTCCTAAAGGCTTCCCCTAGAGCACAGGGCAACAGTCTTGCCTAGAGAAATAAAATGCTGTTTGTGCATGGCACAAGTGCTGTGGATGCCACACTGCCAGTAATTTTTGGTGGCCATAGGCAGCTTGACTTATCTTTAGCTACTGGAACACAATAAAAATTACTTTTTATGTCTTATCATAATGTCTTACTATTTCTTGAGACATTCTTGCTGAACAATTCCCTGGGTCAGCCTTCCATGTCACTGTTACTATATTTATAGCATTGTAGCAGCAAGGAGCCCTAGTCAGAGGCTCATCTCTCCGGGGATATGAGGGGCTTATGTGCCAGGCACTGTACAAACACCCACAGCATTACTCTGTGTTTATCCAGCTTTAGGCTGACACAGTACAGCACGGAAACTAGGGGGAAGAAAGTTCTTGTGGTGGGAACTTGCTGTGGAGCATCTGAATGATCACACAATTATGATAGCTGTTCTTACTGTATGGTTGCTCTTACTCAGGACAAACAAATTATAAGCATCTATAAAATACAAATAAATAAATGGTATGTGTATGTATGTAATATATAGTACCCTTTTATTAGTCATTCATATTAAGAGGTATCTATTTGCAGCTGAGGCAACAGGTGGCTTAGAGGCATAAAATCCCTTCCTTAATTTATTGAAAAGTCTTCTTTTCATGACAGTAGATAAACAGGAATCCTAATGGGGACTACATTCTTCTCCCCCTTTTATGGTAATCCTAGTTTCACACCTCAAACGATTACAGCATTCTGTATTGTTCTTTCCATACATATGCACAGCCACAGACAAGAATCATGAAGCTCAAAATATCACATATCGACCTCTGGGAACAGGTGGGCTGTGACTCAGGGCCACAGAGCTCTTGTTAGGGTGGGGTTTTTTTATGTAAAAGTAGCTTAGCACAGCAGTTCTATTACCTACCATATTTAAGCCACCTGTCTGCAAGGGGTTATGCAGCCCTGAGAGCCACAATTTACCAGATTAAACAGCTGACTTACAGGGCCAGTTAAAACCCAAACCAGCAAAACCCAGGCCAGGCTCTTTTTTCTTGTTACTAGGGCTCAGCAGAATTATTTATCTGTTGAGTTTTCAAACTTTAATACACTTCTGCCACTTATCACCTGTTCAGGATTTTAAATGGTGCTGACATCTTCACAGTTACCTATCAGAAATGTTTTATGCAGCCAAGGTCTTCTAAATCATTGGAGAACTGTATGCTAATGTAATTGTCAATCAGCAATGTGCTCCAATAGGCACACTAAACCATCTTTTACTTATATAAACATGCAGTTAAAAAGAAGACCATTCCCTTTAGAAATAAAGTTTTAATGTTTCTTTTTCTCTTTCTCTCCATTTTACATACTTGGAGTTTTCTTTTTCCTGTCCCTTTTCCAGCAGAATTAGGTTGCATTATGTTACACGGCTGGCTGTGTTTGACAGCTATGGGCAAAAAAGCTTCTCCCAGGTTCTCTCTTGATACGTCTGAATGGCATTTGGTCACTGATGTTAAAAGGACAACATTGACATCCCGCAAAGACAAATATTGTCAGCTGAAAAACTAGTTTCTTTCAAAGGGATGTGGATGTATCTGAGGCAGTCTCCACCAAAGAGGCAACTACTGTAGAGTCCTCAGGACAGCCAGTTTCTTAATGAACAGTGAAGCAAAACCTGAACATTGAATATTTGCTGAGAAATAAACAGTTGAGATTAAAGGACACAAATTCTTCAACAACAACAACAACAAAAGTATAAGGAAATAGAGAAAGGGTAAAGGAAAGGAACAGAAAGGGATAGAAAAGGGACTCTTGAAAATGTCTACACATTATCCAGGATACAGACATTTAAATCAGTATATCTGTGCTGCCCTTGCTTCTATCTGAATGACGCCTCTGGGATTGCATTTGTGGCTGTGGCTGGAATTTGGCACTACAGTTTGACCTTTAGCTTTAGAGAAGTGGCTCAGACGATGGCTCTCTGATAAGTGGGTCAAACTAAACAAAGCATCCAAGAGATACTGGAAAGATAACAGGAAACTTCTGCCTGCAGAAGTCGATCTTTTGCAGCTTGTTCACCTCAATATGTGGAGAGAAGATATATTACAGGAAAATGTTTTGATAGTACAGGAGAGGCAGGGCCATTTGATAAGGAAACGTCTGGAGCTGATTATTTTAGACAAGAATAAAATGGCCAAAGTCTGTACTGAGACTGTAGTATAATTGTGCTCAATCAGGCTAATGGAGGAATTACAATTGTTCTTCTCAGTGTGGAGCCTGTGGAGAATTTTAGCTTTTAAAGAGTGTTTTTAGGGTACTGTCTAATGAGTTATAAATGGTTTTAAAAATGATATTTCAGGACTTCAAGACTTGAAGATATTGTATTGGCCTCAGTGGGAACGAGACATAAATAAATCTCAACTGCTTCCAAAGATGCAGACTTCTTCCTAAGAATTTGTTTTGATTTATAAATGGGAACATGGTGGGGGGGAACCATACATTGCTTGAGTGAAATTCTGTATTAGAAACTAATCACGGTAGCAACTTTCACTGCTAGTTTGTAAATATTTCCTATTTGTAAATAATCCTACTAGCAGAACTGGACTTTTGTATACAAACAAGGGAAACTTAACTGCAAATCCACCTGCAACTGAGAGAAACATTCAAGATGACTATCCTTGAGCAAGACTTGTTTCTTAACAGTTGTTTGGTGTACAGGAAACTACAGCAACCTCTAATTATTACTGGTTGTTTTCTCGCTGCAAAATTAACCTGCAGAAACGGGAGCAGAAGTTTCACTTCTTCCAGATTACTCGTGCCGTCCTTGTAGCAAACAAACGTCTCTTAGGCATTCTTGGGAGCTTCTATTACAGCTGTTCATTTCTTTGCACTACCACCACCATCAACAAAAAACAAGTAAAGAGAGAAGAGCGAGCCATGCTTCAATAGAATCCCTTCTTCGGGCAAAAATATATGAAAAAAGGGCACTTGCTGTTTATCAGCAAGAAGTGAAAAAAAGACACCGGTCAGCATTACAGATGTAGATCTCATGTTCAAGTCAGAGCGCTGTTGCAAGAATAAAAGGCAGTTGCTGCATGGGCAATATGCTACACAGGGCACTTAAACCATCTAATTATAATAACAGCTTTTTTTATAAGACTCATTGACATCCGAGAATGTCTTATCTTGGAGTGAATTAAGATTTGCAGATCTCCACTAGGTTGGTAATTGCTATTGTTCCCATTGTCAAGATAGCTAAATTGAGATGAAGCGAGTATAGTGAATTGCTGCTCACCACAGGGTATGTGTGGCAGAAGAAGGCTCACACTTTACAGTCAATGAACTATGAAATTAGACTTTTAAGGAAATACTGTAAATCCATCTGATTTCCACTGACAAACATATTTTCTCTGACGTATGCACAATGGCTTAATGGAAATGAATACTTCAGATTGAGGTGAAATACAGAGTGGAACATTTTACTCTCTGGGACAATCTCGCTGACGAACATACAGACTTTAAATATGTAGTTTTCTTCTGTGAGTACAGTACTAACAAATATCCTAACCATATCCATCACATCTTGAAATGCCTGTGATGTATTTAGGGTATAGTTTGTACCACCACTTCACATGGGCAGGGAAGCAGGCTCAGATATACAAAGGTCTCAAGGTCCTTCACTCCGCAGATTCCTTGGCTTTCTCCTCAAACAGTCTCATGCATTTCAATACAATGCCCTGGAGGATTGCACTGTTGTCACACACCTTGGCAGAACCAGAGCAAAAGTGAATAAGGAGAGAGAACTGTGTCCGATCCAAAGATCTGCAAACATCTGTTTTTATCATGAATTTACATAAAGCTGATGGAGGTAACTGCTACTGTCAGAGCTGACTGATGAGCCATTATTTCAACCTTTTACACCTGTTTGAGTGTCTGTCTTGTAATTTATTGACAAATTTCTTTTTCTTTCTCCCCACTATTCTGCCTCTCTGTGCTTTCTGCCAGAGCCAGGAACACTTTATTGTATGCACTGGTGATCTGTTCCAAGGCCCGCTGCAGCTGCCCTGTGCAGCTTGATGGATGGGTGCACGGTGGCTGGAAATCCCCCAGCTCTGTGATACTGACATGGAACATGACCAGAAATCTGTACAACACTGTATAGAGCATCTATAGGTAAAGAAGTCAGCTGCCCACTAAAAAACCCCTGTCTTCTCCTTTTTGGAAACCCAAGTGTAATCTGATTTAGGCCAATGCTCCTGGGGGTTTGTAGCAGTTCAAGCCATGAGAATACAGCTCTGAGAGAAGCAGTAGTTAATGTTCTCTCCGACTCTTTAGAAATAGCCAAATATGTTACTTAATAGCTTTTTATACAAAGCTTCAAGCAGTGCTTTGTTGACTTCTGAAGATATGAAGGGTAAACTATCTGTATAATGTGCTTTTAAATTTGTGCTTCCACAGGCCAAAAACTTTTGCTCTCCCTCTATAATAAAATACCATTTCTGCATCAATAGCTCCCTTTCATAAATGTGCCACTTTCTTAATGCCTTGCCAAACTACTGCTTTTTCCTTTTTTCCTTTTATGCATATAAGTGGAAGCTGCTGTGTGCAATGATTAACAACGGTGTCTGGAATATATCTACAGCTTTTATATATATCATATTTCTGTCTAGGTCCTGATTCTGCAGACCTTTATGCTTAACTTTGCACAGCACGAGTCTGTGACTTTCATTCTCGCTTTAAAATGTGTAACAAAAATTAAATTATCCCTCGAGTAACTCATTGCTTCCTTGAATGTATGTACCAAGCTTCATAGGAGTATTTAAACAACACTTAAATAAGCTATTTAAACAACCTGCTAACTTACTGGATTCTAATTTCCTTACACCCACATGAAGTAAAAGTTAAAAAAAAACCCCAAAACTATACATCCATAAAAATGTTTTTGCAATTTAATCTTTCTGACAGACATTACATGAACGGTAATTTAAATGAGCCATACAACTTTCAGATCTGAGTGATATCCAAAGTGAGTGAAATTAATACTTCAGATGCAGTAATAGGCTCATCACTCATGACAGAATGAGCACTGTTGGCAGGAAACTATATTTCATATGAATGAACAAGTCACACCTAGACTTGTATTCAGCAATTTCTTGTACAACTGAAGAAAGGGCAACAGAAATGTGGTGGCTGAGGTACTGGTTTTAAGATCAGTCAAATATAATCTGCAAGAGCTACAATTCCAAATAAGATTGCCAGTGCTTGACAGCACTGAGAGTTCCTTTTGATTGATCAAATGGCTGCAACAACTCTTTATCTTATAACACAGTTTCCATACTTGTGAAGTTCCACTAGAGGTGAAGATGATTCTTTCTCTGTATTAACCAAACTAAACTTGTCCCAGATTCTCAGGCTAATTCTGCTAACAGAGTACTACAATTTCTTCTCCTTATCTAATAATAATTGTAAAACCATTAGCTCTTCTCACATTCACTGACTTGTAATAGAGTAGGATGTAGCAAGTGTGAAATTTTGTACTAAATTAAGGAAGACAATCATATTTAATATTTTAAATTGTTACTACAAAACCTATAAAGCAGCAGATCATTCCAGGCTTCTAATTTATCACATTTAAATATTTTTGCATTGCTTCAAACTAAGAAGTACACAAAGATCGTGGTCTCTCCTGTGTTTGAACTTGCATTTGAATACCTGAGTACTGTAAGGCCTCGTACAAAGTCAAAAGCAAGGTGTGAAGAGAAAGCTGCAAAATTAGTTACTGAGCGCATTCTCTTACATGGTACCATTCTCTTCCAAGTACCGTTGAATCACAGAATGGTTTGGGTTGCAAAGAATGTTTGAAGATCACCTAGTCCAACCACTCTGCTCTGGGCAGGACGGTGCACCCGCAGTCTCTCTGGGCAGCCTCCTTCGAGTGCCTCATCACCCTCATCATAAAAAAATTCTTCCTTACATTAAATCTAAATCTACTCTCTTTCCGTTTAAAACTGTTGCCCCTTGTCCTGTCACTACAAACCCTGCTTAAGTCTTTCTCTGTCCTTGTAAGCTTCCTTTGTATCTTAAAAGGCCACAATATGATCTCCCCAAAACCTTCTCTTCTTAAAGTTGAACAACTCCAACTCTCTCAGCCCATCTTCATAGGATAAGTGTTCCAGCTCTTATTCCGTGTTAAAACACATCTCATCTGTCAGCTCTACTTCACTTCCTTATGCTCCCGAGGTCTTTGGTCTGGGAATTAAGTTACTTGGTGGCTTACCTCAGTCCTCTGAACAGCCATTCCATTTGAATCAAAATTATTTGCCTCAACAGAAGAAATGATAAGCGTGGTGTGAAAGATGTGCAAGTATGAGAGTGCAATGGTAAGTTTAACAGATGATAACAGCAAAGAGTGGGCTGATAATATTTTTAAAATACTTCAGCAATTCTCCTAACCTGACAGTAAACTTGGGCACATTATTAGAATAATATAGAACATTGCATCAATGTAGACAGTGGAAATAAACTCTCACATTTATACCCAACTGAAAAATAATTCTTCATGTTTATACCTCTTGTCAAGAGCAATACTCATTGCCATCATCTTTCTATGCATCTCAGGTGTAACACAAAGAGGATATTGATAGAAATATATATAGCATACATGAATAGTTAGGCATACATCTCTCTATATATTTCAGACATTATTTCTGTATGTATAAAATAACAGTTTTATAACAATAGCAGTCTATGAAGTAAAAAATTGATATGAATCCCTTGTGTTTCTTTTCCCTCTTATTAAATACCTCTCCTTATACAGATTCTTCCCACCATTCTCCTTTCCCTGTCGTGTTCCTCCAGCTTTCCTTTAGAGTGTGACATGTCCTTGTTACTGCTTTCTGCTATAGAAGGCCTGGAGAACTGTGTCTGCCTCTCCTCACCATCTGCAGCTGGGGGTTCTGTCTATAATAATCCCAAATAATTCTTCCCTCTTCCTCCAAACTTGTACCACAACAGCCTGCCACACCCCCACCTCTCTTTCAAACTTTTACTGGGTTGGTTGGGGAAGTCAAGGGACCATGACTTCTCTTCTTGGCTTAGATAGTTACTCTTTCTGAGCTAATGACCTGCATTAAAAGTCAAATTGGTTACTGGCATTTTATGGTTCTTCTTGAGGAAAGAAAGAGTACTTACAGTTTTACTCCAGGTGAGACCTGTGGTATGATGCTCTTTGATATAAGCTTGAAGCTCAGACCAGATGTTGAGATATGACTTCACCCAATCAACATGGCGTGTGTCACTGTAAAAGCAGAGACCATATTGATATGTGTGAATGTACTTCAAATCAGAAAGCATTGCTACTCCTGCTTAAAGCAGGTAAAACCCAAGGTTTGCCTTAAACCATGGACAAATCAGTTAGCAGTCAGCTTAGAAACTTAAATATCTGTGGGTTCTGTAAGATATTCTACTTTCTAAGTTCAAATGTAGCCGGGATAATACTAGATCATGTTATAGTCATCAGACTGAAACATTTATACATCAAGAATTTTTGAAGTACAAATTGGCTCAGGAATCATCATTTGGAAGGCTTAGTCTTCCAATGGGACACTAAGTGAAAACAAGAAATATGAAAGGCGAAACTGCTTGTAAGATGGAGTCCTTACTTATAAAGAATTATTATTGAATAGTGACAGCTATGGACTGGATGCTTACAACGATTTGGGTGCCTGCCTCCTATTTATTTCCTTTGGAGACTGATGCTTAATGCTACTGAAGATCTGGGGAAACAGGGTTAATCTGAAGCCTGCTGCAGTCTAGGGAGAGCCTTCCACTACTTTTGAAGACCCTATGATCTGATTCAATGAAAAAACACAAGACAATTCCTCACTAGGGGAAGAATTAAATCCCTCATCTGTCCTAATCAGTTTGTTTTCTTCTCCAGAATAAGTACTGAAGCTATGTTGTAAAAATCTTCAGTTATCCCAGTAGGTACCACTTTCAGCAGGTAAACTAATGCTTCAGGGATCATACATCATCTATAGAGTATAAAATATTATAGATAGTATATAACATATATTTATACAATAAACAGAAATATATACAAGGATTTTTATATACCTAAAGTTTTCCTCACCAAAGAGGAAAACCTGAATAGCAAATACCGTTCTTCACTGAGACATTAAAATCAAGAGCCAAAATCTGGCCTCCAAAAGTACCAAAGCAATAGGACTTATACATGGCTTTTTTAAGTGGACACAGGAAGGATCTGTATTTTTTCTCTGTCAGCTCACAGATCTCATTCAAGGAACTTTTTTTTGTGATTTCTTTGTGCTCTTTAAGAACAATTCATCAATATAGAAAAAAAAAAAAAAACCTAAGTTGGGAGCTACAGAGTTAGCTGCTCAGTTGTATGCATGTGCCACCTAAATGCACATTTTCAAGCAAAGAGGAAGAACACCACCAGTGTGAGAGCACAAATGAGATGAGGATACACAGCAGCTGGTTAGCCACACGTTGATATGTAAATATGCATTTGCTGATAAGCTTCTGATGTTGGAATGTCAGAAAATTAAATATAATCCTACAATTTGCAGAGTGAAAACCAGCACTGCTAGTGCTGCTGCCATTCTCACTGCAACATGCTGCAGGGCAGAGGTGAGGAGAGGAAAATACACTACTGCAATCAGATTTTATCAAGTGCTCTTTAGTTTACAGAATGCTTTCTGCGATGGCATTGTGAACCCTGTTAATGCTTTGTTCTCAGGCTAGCAGATACTGGGGCTCGGCAACATACCTGTGCTTGTAGTCCTTTAATACCCTGTTAGTATAAAAGGTAGCAGCATCATTCATCTCCTTGACATAAGGACCTGGTTTAGGAGACTAGGACCATCAACCCATGGTAGCAGGAAACAATAGAAGGAGAAAGGAAGTAAAACATTAGTCAGAGATGTTCCCTGATGTATGAGGTATATTACAAAACACTTTTTTGGGTGTAGTAGATGAGACTGCAGAGTTCTGCAAGATTTTGAACTATCCTGGGCCACACCATCCTGAAGCACATGTACAGCCCTCCCAACCATCTTGTGTCACTCACCACTGCTATCCAGCCAAGGGCAGGGATGCTTTCACTGACGGCTGAGAGATGGTTGAACATTTGACTTCCTCTGTTCCTTTCTCTGAAGTTTTGGATTTCTTGAATCTTCTCTGATATTGGCTTGAGAAGCATTGCCACTTCATTCTGAAAAAAAAAAACAACAAACAAAACCACAGAAAAGATCACAGAATCATAGAATGTTAGGGTTGGAGGGGACCTTTAGAGATCATCTAGTCCAACCTCCCTGCAGAAGCAGGTTCACCTAGATCAAGTTGCATAGGAACATGTCCCAGGCGAGTCTTGATGACACTGTTGTTACAATAGGTGGTCCAAAACCACCCTGTGGTTTAATATTGTCCTTACCCATGGATTTAACAGTTGGAAAGAACGGTCAGCATATTCTCTACATTAAAGTAATAATTCAATTACCCTCCTCTGGTTGCAGGGGCAAAATGAACAGACATTAAGTATTAACAATGTGTTGCAGCAAATATTGTTCTCAGCAGAGGCAGCATTTTTACATGCCCAGGTTCGTACACCCCACAGCTCAGAGATAGCAGAATGCTTGTATTTTTTTATCTGATATCCTTGGAACTTTTGGAGTGCCTTTACACTGGCTTGGGTTTGACAAATTATTAACCAAGTTGTTCTTTCTATAAGAAACACAAACTACTCGTTAGGTTAGCGGTCTCTTTATCATCTGGCAACAAGACTGAGAAAGCAATACACTGAAGGAAATATCAATTTTAGCTTTCCCTGTTGGTAAGTTTTAATGTTTTAATTTCCTTTGGCTGCAAGTGACATGGGAGGATTTCATGGGAAACATACTGCCTGCAAGCCATGGTTTGGGGAAATTCTCCTGTGTTAATCAGAAACAAATGGTATCCAGGGGAATGACTGTTGAGCGGAAGGAATAGTGTCTGGAGTGAAGAGAAAAGCAGAATGAATGTAGAAGCTATCCAAGCTTTTTTCCTGTGCAAAGTGAATGCTAATCACACTGGCTCAGTGTCTCAGAAAAACTCATTTAGAGAACTGATTTACTCTGAAAAATTCTTCCACCCAGAAACCGCACATAGAGGGACAAGGAGTCATTAATTTACAAGCAAAACAACTGCTGTACCTTGCAAGACTATGAAATGTTTCTATAAAACCAGTCCAGTTCTTTACTGCAAAAGTACACTGGCAGAACTCATACTGTGTCCCACCAAAAAGGGGACACCATTCTCCTTCCTGGCACTTCACTCAGAAATCACTCTTTTCTTCTCACCTTTTCTCAGGACTACTTGCTGAATGGAATTAAGTGCTTGCTGGAGTCAACTAATGCTCATATTGTTGAGGACTAACGCTGTCATGACACACAGGATGTGTGTTTATGTCTTGCTTGACCTCTGTAAGAGGTATCTTTTCACCCTTCCACGAGACCTCCTCTTTACCCAATTTTATGTCAGCTTAAAATAAGCATGTCTGCTAGGGATCAACATGGGTCAAACGGCACTAAAAAAACATGGCAAAAAGAGCTTCTGCATTTTTAAAAGGATTTTGATCCAACTATGGAGCCTTCATGTTTTTGTGGTAAGGTAATTTAGAGAACGGCCTATATGCATCTGCAATGCATGGGGATATTTGGATTTCTCCAACAACAAAGTGGGCTGGGAGAAAACAAATATTTACAGTGTTACTGGGAGATGAAAAGATTTCTTTGTTGATAGCTTAATGACCAGTATAAGTCATTAAGTCTGAAAAAAAGCCTTGAAACCTCCATGATTTGTAGTTCTTCAAAACTGATTTTGTTGCCATAACATGATAAAGTCTGCAGGATTTATCCTTTCTAATTTTTGCTTGTTTACAACATGCTGCAGCTGGTTGGTTCTTTCTTATTTTGCAGGGAAATCTTTCAAGTGTGAGAGGAGTTAACAAAACTGAAATGTAAGAAAATACTTGTTCTGCTTTGATATCATGCCAGTTTTCCCCCTGTAAAATCTAAGGGATATTTACAGTCCTTAGCTTACTGTGGATCTTCATGGCCCAATTCCAGCTAAAGAGAATATCAGGGCTAAAAATAAAGCTCCACAGATTCCTGGTGTATCCAGACAGCACTGGGAGGCAGCACGTTTCTGTGGACAGGGCACAGAAGTGAGAGTCCATAAATGGGGGTTCTCTTTGCAACTCTCCCACCACATAACTGCAAGGTTTCAGGAGAGCTGTGTTACCTTCCTGTGCTTCAGCTTTCTATGTATGAATTGATGCTAATATAGCTGGTTTATTTTGTTGAACATTTTGATGCCTATGGATAAAAAAGACAAAATTAGAGCCAAATATTTTTCTGAGTAGTACTGTAGGACCCATCCTTCTAGAAAAACTCCCAACCACTTTTGTGAGGGTTTTCTGTGCCTGTACAGACAGAGTTTCTATCCCTCGGAAAACAGGGCTTAGGCTGTTCAGTGAATCAACTGTTCATAAAAATACAGTGGACTTATGTAACTTCACAGAAAAAAAAGTGCCCTGTGGGAGTTTTAAAGGTGAAATATAGGAAAGCAGCTCATAGTAATCATTCACCTGGCACTGCTGTGGCACCAGGAAGAGCCACAAAGGGCTTGAGGCTTCGTTCAGCTCTGTCCCGTGTGAGATGTATTGGGAGTACAGCAGAGCCTGCCTTTCCTTTGCTGAGCACTTGGCCTGCTGTGCAGGGCTGACTGGCTGCACAAAATGTGTGTGTGTGTGTTTGTGTAAGCTTCTTGGGATCCAAGTTTCTGGGTAAAGGTTGGACACGAAGGAATACAGGCCTGCAAGGAATCATTTAATTGCGTCCCGTCTCCTCACAGTCAGTTCTAAATTTTTAGTTAGTGATTAAACTGCAAATGAGTTATAGTGTATATGGCATATGGGTATAGGAAGGCTCATTAGTTCTGGCAGTAATCAGTCTTGTTTGGCCCTACAATGCAGAACCAGTTGTGCTGAGGGTTCTAGAAGAATAATCTCTGTATTGCAATGAATATGAAAACAGCTGGTTGTTAATAAAGTGATTGTCTATCCTGTATCTCCAAAAAAAAAAAAAAAATGCAAGGAGATGAATCAGAGCTGCTGGAAAAATCTTCAGCATGCCTTTGGCATGTGCTAGATGAAGTTTCTTGTCATTTAAGACACAGCGCAGTTGTTTAACAGAAATTTAAGAGTCTTTGTATAAACATCATTCCCATTATAATATCAGTTTTGCCAAAATGTCTAAAAATGCAACAGTGGCACAACTTAGAAGTATCAGAAGTAATTCTGAGTATGGCTCTGTCCTTTTCAAATTCTTATTAAAACCAGATGGTCTTTTCAATTATTAATACCTAAACAATCAGACAGCTTTGATCCATGTCTTAGAATATTTATTAGAAAATCAAGAGTTGTAAGACTACCATAGTGATTAGCCCAAACACTTATGGCATGCAACAAGAACTGCCTTAGGCTTTGGCTTCAGAGACTTAGCAGTCTCAGCCCAGTCCCATAAAATGGCCTGGCACGCCAGTATTCTAGCAGAGCTCACCAAACAGACTTTATTCACCTTCCCTTTTGTAATACTCCTACAAGAAGTTCCCCAGATGACAGGTTTATCAGGACTGAAACACATGGATTTAATTCAAGAGAATGGCCAAACTTTTGGAGTTCCTGACTTGCCTGTGAAGTCACACTAAACAGAGTGCCTTGCTTAAACTTGGGCTGCTTGAGCAGCCCAAGAAGCGGGTATTTTCTCCAATAGAGAAAATGGGTATTTTCTCCAATCTCCATAGCTTTCTCAGAACCACCTTGTCCAGAAGCCTGACAGCACAAATCACAAAGGCACAAAACACAGCAGGTAAATAAAAATACAGTTTTACAGCTAATCTTACCTGGCTTTCAGGGGTGAGATTGTTTAATGAAGAATTTTGATGTTGATGGATGACAACACAATTCAGCCCTTGCTATTATAGTGTTAAAATCAACCTGACCTATTAGGAAGAGGGACCAACTTCCCTTTTAAGTTACGCTAACTGAGGGGGTGGCAGCATTTGGCATAGTAGCAGTAAAAAGAAGGCTGAGAGCATTTGGGATCAGCAGCCCATTCCTTTTGCTCTGCTGCAACCAGAACAGCATGACTACAGCCTTTATTTCATGGTCTACAGTTCTGTTCTTTTTTTCCCATCAATTAAAAATCTCCATCGTACTTGCATTATTCTTTTCATAGGCAATTTGAAACATTGAGTTGACTAGAATCAGCTTTGTATATCTTGGCAAGTAGTGCAGCCTAATAGGAATGGTTCTGTAGAGCGAACTAGTTGTTGCTGAGGACCTGACATTCACACCATATGTATTTGGAGGGGTGTCTGGTTTGGAGTAGTTGTAAATCGTGGTGTAAGTATTGTTTGGGAGTGTTTCCTCCATTTAACTTCACCAGAATGATACCCACTTTGTACATCCTAAGACTGCTCTACAATGTGAATGGCAGCACAGTAAATGGGGCTGATTTGGAGGAAAAATACAGTCCTACTGTGAACTAAAAACACTAGACACAACCATTATCTCTGCAAACAGCCTACTACAGTCCCATCTCATTTCATCCTTTCAAGGGATGAAACGTGTCATGGATAGCATCTGCCACACTCAGTCCTACTAATTCAAAAGGTGAACATCTGCTCTCAGCTGAGACTTGATTCCTTCTATTGTAATGAAGAAAGAAATGTCCCTGAGGAATTCCTTCCACCTATTAACAGATGTTAGAAGACATTAATAGATGTGAAGAAAGGACTCTAGAGGTGCTGCCATTTAATGTAACGAGTGACTAGAAAGACACATCATGCCTACCCTGACAGTTAAAGGTGATGGGCAGAATCCCATCCTGTGTCTATAGGAATAGGATACTGGTAGCTTGTAACAGTGATCACCTGTGAGATGCATTTCTGCTATGAGTGGCTATGATTCTAGAACTTAGATAGTTCTAGATTAACTGTAATGTCACATATTATTTTGTAAAAGGCAATCTGTAAAGAAGGCTTTGCAATTTGTTAGTCGTGGTTTTGTATAGATGTGGTTTAAGAAAGGCCTCTTTGTTTTTGTAGCAGTGTATCAACAGTCTGAATGGAATCAGCGTTCAAATTAGCCTGAGGAATAGTCTCTTTCTTTACATTCATTGAAAATACATTTTCCCAGATGTGAATCTATGACAGCCGATTATTTCAAGCTTCCTGATGCTGCATCTGCATTGCTCAAACGTTTACTTTTTTTCCCTTTCCTTTCCTTTCCTTTCCTTTCCTTTCCTTTCCTTTCCTTTCCTTTCCTTTCCTTTCCTTTCCTTTCCTTTCCTTTCCTTTCCTTTCCTTTCCTTTCCTTTCCTTTCCTTTCCTTTCCTTTCCTTTCCTTTTTCTATTATTGTTATTACTTCCATAGTGAAATACTACCACTGTCAAACTGTTCTTTTAGCACAGCCTGTCTCCATCTCTCCTTGCAGAAAGTGTTTTGCATTTGGTACCAAAGTTTTGTTCTTAACAATTGCAGTGTAACCTACTGCACCTTACTCCAATGCTTTCTCTGCAAGCATTTCCTGATTGGCAGTAGAGATCATCAGTGAGATCTTTCTCTTTGATTACTACGTTCACGTCCCTCTCATATTCTGATGTTTTCAGGGTTCTAAAGTCTGCTCCTAACTAAGAGTGATATTCATTTATTCTGGTCTCATTTTTTTTGGACTGTAAATCTTCAACACAGTGGTGTAACAAGCGTTTGATTTGTTTGCCAGTCTAGCAGCTTTTGCTGCTTTCAACTCAGTGCTGTGCAACAGCAGGACTGTGACACAGAGAGACAGATCTGCAGAACTGTCTGGTCAGTTCCATCAGCACAGAAGCTTAGACACATTTGTGTGTTTCCAAAGTGACTTAATTGGTATTTGGCTTTTATTCCTCTTGGATAGCACATAAATTCTCAATCTAACAGCCACAGGGCTACTGACCCCTATTGACACACGTGAGGAAAGAGAAGTGGTATAGGATACATATGGAAGCTAACTACAGGAAAGACACTGAGGTGTTGGAGCATATCCAAACAAGGGCAACAAAGTTGGGGAAGGGTCTAGAGAACAAGTCTTACGAAGACCAGCTGAGGGAACTCGTGTTCCCTCAGAAAAGGAGGCTGAGAAGAGCCCTTATAATTCTCTATAACTAACTGAAAAGAGGTTGTAGCCAGGTGGGTCCTAGTCTCCAAATTTGTAAGTGACAGGACAAGAGGAAACTGCCTCAAGTTGCACCAGGGGAGGTTTAGATTGGAGATTAGGAAAAAGGGTTATCAAGCATTGGAACAGGCTACCAAGAGCAGTGGTAGTCCCCATCTCTAGAGGTACTCAAAATACGTGTAGATGTGGCACTTGGGGACATGGTATGGTGGTGGCTGTGACAGTGCTGGGTTAATGGTTAGACTTGATCTTTAAGGTCATTTCCAACACAAATGATTCTATGTTTCTGTGATCAGAAAATACAATGAGGTTAAAGCTAGTTAAATGCAGTTGTGTGTGTCTAAGACAAAAATAGGAGATAAGGGGTATTAGGGGGCTATCTGGACCTGAAACTGAGCAGGAGTTTGTAACAATATCCAAAAAAGAGACTGTGAACACTGTAAGGCAGCAGGCTAGTGACTGAAAGCTGTCAGTTGGTCCATCACTGTGGCCACATCGTATGCAGTTGTAGGCATGCTGATAACAGAAACATTTAAACAGTTTGGCAAGTACTGCAGGGGGGAAGGGATTCCCTTTGGAGCTCAAGACTCTCCGGCTCTTTCCATATCACTCATGGCACCTCTGGTAAGTGTGAGACTTGAAGACCTTAAAAGGACTGAACCAAATTCTTCCTTAAGCTATTTGTAGGTACAGAGGAGCAGGTTTGCAGCAGTCAGACGAGTAGAATGGCAGCAAAACTTGGCTCAAACTCTTTTGCATGAATATGTAATAAATTAATGAGGTGAGGAGTATCCTGTCCTTCATATTTTTGGAAAACAGTAAGGGCAATCCCAGTAATTATGAGGAAAAGAAGTGGGAAATGGAATGACATAAACAAAACAAGATAATTAGAAAACAGATCCTGCTAGGATACAGAATCAGAAGTCCCAAGAGTCCTGTTATTGAAGTACTTTAAAAATAGAAGAGAGAAAAGAATGATCAATCCTAGACTGGCAGAGAATAGGGAACTGTAAATCTTCATTTTTGATTTCTAGATAAAAATTCTAAGAATGAGTCCTTAATTGAAAGAAAATGCCACAACTATTCTATTCCTACAAAAGATTTTTTGCTTCATTATAAAAAAATTAAAAACCTCAGGGTACGTTCTCGTGGCTCTAAGGATTTTGGGTTTTTTTTCCTTTTCTAGGGAAAAAAGGGAAAGCTCTCCTTTACCTCTCACTTTCTTCCACCACTTCCCTCCCTCCCACTTATGTGCAGAATCTGGATATTTAAGCTAGGTATTCAGTTGGAATGTTTGTCTTCACAATGTTAATAGTGAAATCCATGAGCTCTGTCAGTCAGATGAACTCAGCATGTTTTTTGTTAAATGAGAAATTACGTAATCATTTAAAGCCTGAACTGCATCTGTCATTCAAATCAGTTTGTAGTACTTCTCACCACGAGCATGCTCATCCTGGATACGCTGCTACCGATTCACAGAAAAACTTATTACCTAGTTCCCAGTACGGTAACAACACATTGCTCAGGCCCTCAAAGCAACTCTTAAATGAACTCTCAAAAGTGAAATTAAACAACTCATAAAAATAGGACAGCATACAAGTTATGATTCAGAAAGAATTCAGTGCAGTGACTTTGAGAAGTGATCTCACACATTAGTATTCATGGTCATAAATTTAAAACCAAAGAAATTAATCAGATAAACTTACTTGGGAACACTAATACTTTCTAAAATTATTATACAATAAAGTAATAACATTTCAATCCCGATCTAGGCAGACCTGCTTGAGCAGCGGGGGTGAACTAGATGAGCTTTAGAGGTCCCTTCCATCCCCTGCCATTCTGTGATTCTGATTTAGCCAACATTATAATTGGCTTAGGTTCATGTTAAAGTCTATCTTCTGAATTGCCCAAGCAACATGTAAATGTATGGTCTCAAAATATCCTTTTAAACAGAATATAGCGGTATCCTAATTTATTTTCCCTTTTCCATAATCTCTTCACTATCTCATACATAGTAATTTATAACAGTCATTTCTTTCTACTTTCATGTTTGAAATTTGGCGTCAGAAAATAATATCTAAGAAGTGGCTGAAATGAAGAATCCCATCTTGCTGAATGAGCCCGTATCCAGCAGCCATTAGCTGGGACATACACAAACAGGAATATCAACCAGTGGTTCTGTCATGCGATCTCTTCCACTGCACATACAAATATAGAACATGACCATAAAAAGTAACAGAACATGCTCGCTGTGAAGTAATTTATTGCAGTTGCTGCTGGGTTGGTATGCTGCCTGGAATTACCTTCTCGGCCCCTACTATTTTCACATAGACAGATAATAAAGGCTGTGCACTGCAACAGATCCCAAATGAAAACATATCAACATTAGTAACAAGGAGCAAAACCCTGCAAAAGCCACTTCAGCAAGCTTAACTGTTTTAAAATGTTTGCTAGTGACTCATGGCAGGAGTTAAAGAGCTAAATGAGTACCAGGGCTGCAACATTTTCATCATCAAAAGGCTGCTTTTGGGACGATATACGTTTCTCTCTTTGCTGAGCACAAAAAGGAAATCTACGGATTATTACACATATAGAAGCTTTCTTTTTGTTTTAAATCCTTATTCATTAGTTTGTCAGCCGCAAGGGCTGAGCTAATTTATTTTTCCAGGGCATTCTCCCTTCCCTCTTTTTTTTTTTTTAAAGGCACCATGTATGACATCCCAACATGACAGGAACTCAGTAAATCCCCTCAGTCTCCACACCGCTGTCTCTGAATGTCTGCAAAGCTCCTATGCCATAATCGCAACCCGCTGGCTCATTCGCAGCTTTACATTATAAAGCAAACAGTCTAGACAGCTGAATGACAGAATTACTCTCTTTTCTCTTGCATTTTTAGATATGCTGTCATCTTCATTTGCTTTTCTCTACCCTGTGCATTCTGATACGATAATGATTAGCCTTCCTGTTTGGATTCCACACTGACTCCACAGCTCTAGGCTATAAATACAACCAGAGCCCAGATGACATCACATCAGTAAAGTCCTGGGGGGGCAGGCAGGGAGGACCCCGGCTTCTTTCCTTTTCCTGAGTTAGTTGGTGAATAACCAGCTTTTTCAAAATGGCTTTACAACAGGATTTTTTTTTTCTCAGTGAGACAGAGATAGAAAAAGCCTAGTGCCTGGAACTGACACTCTCTGCAGTGGAAAATACCATTCAAGTTGCACAGCCTAGGCAGCCTTCCATTATTTTCAGGTCTGTCTGTAATATAGCTGAATGTATCTGGGCAAAAAATATGTGCAAAAAAAGAGAACAACAATAATAGAATCATTTTGTTCATTAACTCCAACTGTTAATGAACAACAACATTTGTTGGGATACCTAAGAATTATGTGTACCTAACAGCCTTTATGTTAAAAAACTGTAAGCAACTGGACTGGGTTTGTTCTCACTGAGAAAGGAACTTCAGTCTGTAACATTCCTGGTGTTTTAACTTCGGGATAATGCGCACACACATCTTGGGTGGCATTTCCTTGGTGCTAAAAGTAGTTAAAATGATAAAAGTATACTTCCTTCCCTTCAACAACCTGCACAAATCTATGCAAGCCTCATAATGTGCTGCTAAGACTTATGGATACACATGGTCAGTTCTGGTGATGTTTACAGCAAGGGTATTATTATTTCTTGCTCTCCTTAAGGCTTCTGTAACTGTCCTGCTGGATTGATGGAGAATTTTGGTTTACATTTGTTCTGTTCATTTTTTTTTTACCTTTGTTGTCACCTTTTTTGTCTTGTTGCTGTTTTAAAAATGAAAGTTTCTAAACTTCACAGTTGACAAAAACCTCAAAGCTTTGACATAAGGTATGAAAGTTGTAAAGGTAAAATTGAGGAGAAGCCATTTGCCATTCTCACTTGAAAAGCAGAGAAAATCATACCCATAACTCATCAGCACCAGAGGCCAAACGGTGAGCTGTAGCTTTAACTTTTACCAGAGCTGTGACAATGACAACACTTCAGGACATTTGCGTTATATTATGGGCCACCACAAACTGTTCCTTGGGGAATGTTTTACCTATGAGCATGAAGAGTTTTGTGGGCCAGTGGGTTCGATTGTATTCACAGCCAATAGAAATGACTGTTCAAAGCCTGTAGCAGTGGGAATTTTGCCTGTTCTCTGTGAGTCACGACCCACTTTTACTCTCTTGAGATCAGGGACAGCTGGATAAACAACTGATCCATGTTTGGAGCTCAATAAATCTAAAACTTCACCTGGAAGGACCCTTGTCATTACAATATATTGATTAGAAAAACTTGTCATTTGTGTCTCTAAGAACAACAGCAACATTTCAATGATTTATACAGATGGCTGTGAGTTCTGATTTGAAAATATGTATTTTAATGAACTCTGGAGCAGAGAGAGCAAGTGGAATCAAGACTGAACTGAAGGCCATGGAGAGACTGTGCAAGTGAAGTCTTCATTCCCTGCACGCTCCAAGGAGGAAGGTTTGAGGGTGTTCCCACAGAAGGACAACATGATCGCTCCTCCTGAGGATGAGACAGTGCTATCTGTGCCCTCCGGAAACTACAAATGAGATTTCATATCAGCTCTGCAGCTTCCCTGAGCTGTCTACTTGTGATGGGCGGATTTAAATAGCTGCTACTAAAATAAGTATATAAATCAACTTGATATAAAATGGAGACTTTTCTCATTTTCTTGTACCTTCCTTCCAGAATTGGCCTAACCTGAACCTCAGCTTGGAGAAAGGCCCTGAGACCCTAGCAAAAAAGCCAATTTCTTCCCTCGCATTCCCAGAGAATTCCATTTCTTTCCAGAGAAACACTGATCCCACTTCCAACCATAAAGTGGAAACCTCCTTTATTTTCTTCAGTGATCTCATATGTATGGGTACAGAAAGGGTCCTTAACTCTGAACTGTGGCTTTCTGATTATTACAGCACCATGGTAATAACACTGCAAGCAAGCCTCTAAACACTGTATAAATAAAGTAACAAAGAAAAGCAAATGCAGGGACTGATATTAAATATATGGCAACACAGCCTTTTTAATACACTGCCTCTTGAAAGTCTTGGTCACTTTTCTTACCTCTTGAGGCTCTTGACATTGAGATGCTAACACCAGGAAAGATCTCTGTGCTTGGAAAGCAGCACGTACCATCTCTGCCTGTAACAAAAGGAGGAATATAAATTAAACCTTAGCCTATAACCTCCCAACACCTCTTCTTGGCAGCTCAAAGTCAAGTGTAGCAGCTCAAATCTTTCTTGCTGCTTCTCATCTAAATCACAGCACCACTGACTGGAAGAAATGTTTTACAGTACTGGCTTAGCCATAATTTTTTTTTAAATACAAGAGTAAGCTCCCTATCTTCCTCAGACAGGAAATAAAATGAGTTGATATGCAGCCTTTTGATTATCATTTGTAAGATTAGTCACAGGAGGACTTAATTTTGACACTTCAGACAATGTCTGGGCATTTTCATGATGATGTTTATACTTGAGTGCGTGAGAACAACTTAGTACCAGTGAGAATGGCAACCTGCAAACTTTCTTTTGAACTGTAACTTAGGCTGTAGTGATGTAGTGAGCTGAGCTTGGTGTATTTGCTGAGGGAATGAGCTGTATCTCATTCCCTGCCTGTTCTCTGTGAGCAGACCCTGAGATTGATCACTAGGAGAAATGCTAGCTGAAGACTTTTAGGCAATTTTCTTCCACAGAGCTCTAGGATTTGGATTAAAGTTGCATCTGACAGCATGTTTACATGCTAACAGCCTGGATGGGAGATAAATCTCTACCCTTCTGAGTGCTCCCTACTGTTCAGATTTCTGGTCTTTGTTTGAACACTACACATTTCTGTACATTTTCTGTTCCTTGATTAGAATCTGATCACTATTTCAGTACCACCCATACCTCATTCAAGTGAATGAGTAGTGACTAAGAGAAAGTATTATTGGTATAGAAAAGGATTATTCATAACTAGTGTATATTGCTAAATAAAAACCAGACCAAATGCTGTTAAATTAAACCATTATGAATAGGTACATTTATAATCACTTTGTGAAAGGGTGGGGAAGCTTGTGCTGTTTTTTCTTGGGGTTTATTCAATCTAAAAAGAAAACAAGAAAATTTTATATGCAGGTCTATGTGGATACCACTTAAAATACATTAAGTCGGGAAATTTGAAATTGTAGCAAAGTATAACAGCCAAATTGTGTTTATTCTTCTTTAAATGTGATGGCATGAATAAAACATCATCTGTTAGGATGAAAATCTCTGCAAGGAAGATGGTAAAAGAGGCCCAACTTGGACTGTATTTGGGGAGAAGAGGATATTATAGTCTCAAAGGTTGAGATTTGGAAGAGGGTAATCATCTCTATAAATAGACAAAGAAATAAATAATAAGGGAAATTGCATGAACATAGGACACTTAAGTTTTCCAGACTTAGACATAAATACCAACAATAATAGCAAGGTTTAGATATTCTTGAACATTTCAGAAGACTGAATTTTTGGTATAGAAATCCATAACACAACAAACCATGTGCTATTTTAAACTTCAGGGTTTTTGTGTGAGGAGGATCTTGCAGAACAGCTGACCAAAACCTAATGTGATTATGAGTAGATTTGGTTCTTCTTAAATTGCCAGATGGACAAAAATAAATCTATAGCTAAGGCCTGGCATTTGAGAATGGCAAACTCTTAGGAAAAGAGAAAAAAATCAGTGAATGAAGTTGACTAGGCTGAGTCACATAATTATTTAATTGCTGGAAAGGATGGATTTACATTAAGAATGGAAATAGCTATGTAGGAAATTGTAGGAAAGGGCTAGAGTGTCTGAACAAGTAACTACCTACAGCAAGACATTAAGAATAGGTAAAAAAGTAAAAAAGACTCATTTTTTTTAAGCTATTGGAATAATAAAGAAGGAAAGGGATGAAGTGAGGCTATGGCAGTGACCTGAAAGGTATATTTGGATTGCCTACATTACTCTTGATATATAGGTACCTGTTGTTGAATAAATGTTTTTCCCCAGTTTCAGAGAAGTTGATATACATGAAGATATGCAAAGGATAGCTAAAGAGAATGAGAAATCAATGGGGATTGCCTCATTTGAAAGGGAAGCTAAGCTGAGAGTGACAAAATCATTGAGTCTGTACTATTTATGTTCTAGAGGACTGAAGTCATTGGCAGATGGAAGTGCAAGTAGAAAAGATTTTAAATATATATCATTTGGAGATAGTACCAGATGCCAGAATTATGCAATGATGGATTGGGTAAATGCACCCAAGAAAAGGGGGAAGAAGTGATTACATGGCTGTTAGTTTGACTTCAACACCATACACATTTAGAATGCATTTGAAACGAGTGATTTTATTACACAGGTGAAAGTTAAAAATGCTTGAAATTACAATGGGATTATCTGTGGTTAAAAGAATTACTTTTGGGCATTGTTTGGAGTTTTCAGTTTCTTAGACAAGAGCAGTGTGTCAGATGTAGCACATTTAGATATTATATAAAATGCTTATTTTGAGTCCTCATAAAAAACTCATACTTGAAGTGGAAATGATGCAAAGTGGTATACAAAGGTTGGATAAGAATCTGGATAAACAGTACCAATAATAGGGTATGCTACAGGTGGTGTTATCTGTGAGGAGGAAAGCTGCTAGTTGTGCTTCGCAGTGATTAAGAACCATCAATATGTTTATTAGTGTAGCAAGAATTAGCTGTGCACTCATAAAAATTAACAGGCAACACAAAGTTAAGTGGTTTTAATATTGTCAAGAAGGTCTCACTTATCTTTTGAGATGAGTAAGACAATTTTGTTGGTACAGGTAATATGAATAGGATAAGATTTAGGAGTCCTCCCTTCCCACCACTTAAAAACAATGCATAACTTGGGATGTAAACATGGAACTGATTACTTGGAAATGCTGAAGACTGGAAAATGCAAGTATAAAAGCCAGTAATGGTGCTTTGTGAAAAAGAAGCTATGCAGTTCTACAATGGATGTGGCAAAAATATTTTCAGTAGAGCTCCAGAAGAGTTAGTACCGTTGGAGAGGACCTCCTCTGGAATTCTGTGTAAAGCACTAGTCATCTGTGTTAAATAAAGATGAGCTCAAATCAGAATTGATGCAGAGAAAACCTATTTGGATGTTTAGAGCAAAGAGTATCTGTCATACAAAGATATATTGCAAGAGTTTCACTTGTTTTGCTTAGCAACACAGTGGCTGAGGAATATGGTGATTCTTTCTCACATGGAATGTAAATAACAAAAGAAAGAAAATGGTGCTGTAAGCATATGATCACAGGTCTGTAATCTGGGCCATGAGTACTCATAATCTCAAATTTAGAAGGTTTCCATCTATCTAAAAAGTGAGGTTCAGAAGGGATGTTCCAAATTCCTACAAAGAATATGTAGGACTAAGTATTGATTGGAAATCTTGTGCTGTATGTCCAAAATCTTTCCGGCCCCAGAAGCTTTCAGTTTTGTAAGAACCTGAGCACTCACATCTCTGACCTTTACATTTAAATTGCAATCAAAGGATGACTAGATGATCTCTAGAGGTCCCTTCCAACTCCTGCCATTCTACGATTCTACGCCAGTGCTAACACAGTCTTTGCATTTTATAACCAGAATGCTATAAGATTTCTGCCACAGTTGCTTCCTTCTGTCTCCAACAGCATTAAAAATGCCTTTCTGAGTTTTACAGTTTCCTGGCATGTGGTACTTCTTTCCATGCATCAAAGTAATACAAGAGCTTCTTCTCATTAAGAATGCATTAGTTCAGTCTATCACCATTCCAGCTCTTTCTTGTAGTGTTGGAAATGTGACACGTCATTGCTACCTCCTTCTATTCTGCAGGCAGGCTGAGCAACTGAGCAGACAGCACTTTTTAATAGGGAGATGACTCTTTCATTAGACCCCCATACTCAGTGAAGACTCATGAGTGAAAATAGACCGGGGAGCAGTTTATCTCAACAACTTGTGCAGCTCAGCCAAAATATCGACACAGAACAAATCAGCTGCAACTCTTTCAGTTATAGTAATAGTAATAGTAATAAAGCCTTGGCATCAAAAACACATGGGAACCTTGAGTAAATTTATCAGAGTAGACTAGACTGCAGACTTACACACATCTGTCTGCAGATAAAAATAGGCATAGTTTAGAGCAACATATAATTGACATCTAAAAGCTGTGGGTACTCCTTTTGTCATACTTAGGATTATGAATGG
Source organism: Urocolius indicus (assembly GCA_013401255.1). NCBI lineage: Eukaryota > Metazoa > Chordata > Aves > Coliiformes > Coliidae > Urocolius > Urocolius indicus. The sequence continues at coordinate 109,228 of WBNH01005505.1, forward strand.
ACACAGCAATCATCAGACGGATTCCTCAACTGAGGTGAATATTTTGAAGGAAGTCAGTTCCTTCAAAGCATTTCCTACTTTGTTCTTAGCAGTTTGTTATGGAGGCTGAGGAGATGGCTGTGACTGGGGACCTGAATGCCAGGACTGTGTGGCGTTCCATTCACCGCCTCTGTTTCCCCATTGGTGAAGTGTGGAATAAGGTGTCTGAATCCTTTTATCTTAAGTGTGTTTGACACCTGATGTGACTGATAGGGTTGGAAGGGCTGAAGTCAGACATGTATGCAACTGTCAGCCAAATTTTGTGCCTGACTTTTGTGTCATGGCTCGCTACAGTAAGTGACCTCTCGGTCGCCATCGCAGTAACAGCATAGTCAGTCCTCTTTACAGTTAAGCCTGCAGAAGTTCATGGAGGAATCATATGTATTTAGAAATCATCCTTTTAATAGCAACTGGTTTAACCTTCTCTGTCACAATATCATGCCAACTTTTGATATTTCCCAGCAACCACTGCTTGAAAAACTGCCAGAGGCTCTGTGAGAGATGTATCATGGAGACAATGCTTCTGACCTATTTGAAGTAGCAAATTCGAAAAGTTTCACACTGGATAGACATAGATGCACTGAACCTGAAGCTTAAGTTACCCATTTGCTTTGGCAAAGTTCAGTTCTCCAGAGCAAAGATTTCAGGATCTGTCTCTTTCCGATTTTAATGTTTTATTCAATCGAAGTTGCCCATCACTCTAATAAATGTAAGTATTTATGTGACAACAGTTTGGCAAACTTCAAGGAGAAACAAGTACATGCATTCAGATGTCAAGTTATAAGTAAATTTAACCTTTGGAAAAAAACCCCATAGCTAAATAGAAGTAAGAGAAACAAAGGATTCCTGATGAAATTTAGCCAAGAAAGTTACCCTATTGACCTGAGAATATTAAATTTGTCAAATGTGATTATATTTAATAACATATTTTTGCAGAGTCAGAGCACCCAAGAGCATAATGTAGGTATCAGGATCCACTAGACTTCTGTTGTTGGAGAATAATACAAATCTGCATATGTATGCACATGCTAATGTTAACAGTGATAATTTGCAAGTCAAAATACAAATCAATACATATTCTGAATTTCTAACACATAATTCTTCTGAAACACAACAGTAAACAGGACATGAGGGAAAAGACTTGGATTTAGTGGTCCTGAGTTCTAATCATAGTTCCTGCAGAAATAATTTTGGGTCCTTTGAGTTTAGCAACAGCCACTGTGACTGACAGCAAATGACAACTAGAGATAGAGCTTCACTGTTGGGAGTAAAGACTACCCTCTTTCTCTAATAGAGACAGTACTGCCAGAGGACGAGAAACAGTCTGTCTTTTACATTCTGCTTTCAAGAGCCTCTTCAAAGTGAAGTGGTGAAATGGTTGGTGGCTTGAAGGGAGAAGCAAGAAATGAAAAAAGAATGGAGTTTAGATTATGAGGCTGCCATAGAAACTATCCAGGCCAGCTAAAGAGACAGTATTTATTTTGTACAGCTAATTGGCTGATAGAGATTTTTAAAAAACTAGGCCAAATGCTGAAGAGTCACTGGCAGTTCTCCATACAGAGCACTTTTTATACTGGAAAAGGAAAAGGAAAGAATGGAAAAAACTGGCACCTTTCTGTTACTAGGACATGTAGAAAACAGGGTTGCAATTCTAGTCAAAATGGAAGTCAATGAGAGATTTGCCATTGACTTTGATGGAGCCAGACACCACCCCAGATATTTTCTTTTCTGTTTTCAGACAGATACATTTGACTACTATTAATCAGCTGTCCTCTGTTAGTGAGGGATTTTTAGTGTGTTCTCAGCCTCCACAGCTAGGTCTATATTAGGGAATTTGTGTTAAAATTCCTGAGCATTGCTACTGCCTGTCCAGAACCAATCTAATGTTCTATCAGTGCCACTCTGTCTCTCTGTATCTGACAGCATATTACACACTGTCGTGTAACTGTGCACAGGATTAGCCAGAATTACTTATTTATTGTGTCAGAGAAGCATCTGTATCTATCTTCACCAACTTTACCTTTTAGTAAGCTTGACTGTGACTTAAACCACTCAGATCTCATACTTCTGGTGGAGCTCAAACCATATTAGTCTTAAAAGACTTTTCAGTGATACTGACATAGAATCGTAGAGTGGTAGGGTTGGAAGAGACCTTTAGAGATCATCTAGTCCAACCCCCCTGCAGAAGCAGGTCCACCTAGGCCATAAGACAGATGGATAGAATTCTTTGGGTTAAATAGTTGCTGCCATTTTATTTCTCAGTATGAAACACAAACTATACTGATGTATTGGAGTAAAGGGGTGTTTAAAGCCACAACAGTGGTTTTTACAGTAATTACAAAATTATTGCCTTGGATAAAGAATATACAGGTTCTGTATCTTTTGCACCAATGAAATTTGCTGCAGTGTTCCAGAAGTTCCTCTAAGCTCCCCCAGTTTTGAGTGACATTAATTGTTCTGATTGATCTCAAGGGATTGTTAACTTTAAAATCTAATGAATACTATGTAAATGTCAACTTTGTTAAATGATTAATTATTAATCTTGATAGCAGAAGCAGTGAGTTATTTTGATCGTCTCTCACTGTTTCAAACATATACAAATGTTTGGCTGCAGGGTCCTTGCAGTTACTGATTACTCTGGTTATTTCTCTGATGGATTGTTGTGCTCCTGAGGTCTGCTGCTAAGCAATCCCTCTCTATCCCCAGCTATTCTCTCAGAAGCCTTTCTCAGTAAAGGTCCAAATGCATGCTGAGGAAATTTCCAAAAGGCTTTACAATTTCACAGGCTTTAGGAGGCCATTCATGTGTCCCTGATGTTCTAGGAATTTCAGATGCTTATCTCTGTAAATTAAAAAGGTTACAGCGCTTGCTGAGGTGCTTCTCTAGCACTGTTCAGCAGGCACCTTACTGAGGATCTGATTTCTTGACTCTCTGAGTCTGACTGCCAAATTCCCTGACAGAAAGACTGGAGAGCCATCCATTTCTGAGAAACTGGAAACCTTTAGAGCGATAGGTTCTTATATTGAAACGGCTCTGTGTATGTTCTGCTTCTCACACACTTCAGGACAACTGGTGACATTGCCCAGCTCATTCTGCAAGTAGTCCCACTGAGCTCCCTGAAAGCAATGTCTTTTTAAAAAAGTACCAGAATCTGTAGCCTTATATCTTCCCTTACACTTTTATCACATTAGCAGAATGCCAACCCCTGACCAAAATGTGCTAACATGGAAGGAAATTCAAAGCTTAAATCCAACACATCTATAATGGCATTTAAGGCTTCTTCCCACCTGAACTCTGCTTTCCTTTTCAGAGGTGCTAAATACCAAAAGCCTGCATTTAGTTGGGGCCTCTCTGAAAGACAAGTGGATATCTACATGCATAGTGATGTTTAGACAGAACATGTATTAAAACAAGAAGAAAGAAAGATTTCAGCCTCAAAGATCTGCTTCAAGATCCAAACGCAATCTTTTTGTTATAGCTTCATGATTTGGAGTAAATCATACAATTAAACTTATGAAACAAACCAGCAAAAAATAAACTGCTTTGCAGTTCAGATTAATTATGGAAGTACATAGTTCTATTTATGGATGTCAGCAGACTAGCAGAAATTAGCAGGGACAGTGACACGGTTTAATCTATCCTAATAAACTCTTCAATATTCAGAAATCTGGCCATATTGGTCATGCAATTCACAGTGGATGAAAAGAGGCAATACACATTTGTGGCCACTTTCCACCCTCATCACTTCTGACAGCATTCCCAGCTTATTTAAAAGAACATCTAACCATGCATTGGTTTCCCTTGTGGCTTAATTCTCATCATTCACTGAACTCCTTTTTACTAGAAACTGACTTAAGAGCCAGATTCTGAGCTCATTGTTTATCTTTTTTTTTGCTGACGACAATGAACAGCCTTCTCAGTTTCCAAGCCCAGCATTTCTATACACTCAAAACAGTTGCAACCACCAACTAGCAAAATAAAAGCAGGTCAGGGATAGGGACACAGGATGAGTGAAAAGAGTATGCATGGGCTTTCCAGAAAGAATGAGACTGAAAATTAATAAAAGACTTGCCCATAGCCTGTAGCAACAAATGTCATCAGGCAAGCATGGGAGATGTATGTCCCAAAGTAGGAAAATAAATGAGGAAAAAACCCACCACAAAACATTCCTCTATGTATATTTCTCAATTTGAAATAAATGGCCTTAAATAGTGTTACTACTCCAATCCTAGCTCTTCACAAAAAAAGAACCATGAGCATGGATACCAGTAAAGAGAGTTTTAAGTCACAAGAGGTTCACTCTGATGAAAAAAACAGGGATACCACTTCTCTGCTCCTCTGTCTTGGTTTTCTTGATGGATCAACATACTTTAATTTGCTTATGTTTCTGATTTCTCTTGTCCCTGATGGAGGGAATGCCATATGGAACATTCTCTTTATATATTCTCACCTCCCTCCCCTAAATTCATAGGTGCATGTTTCTCCTGCTAGTTGTACACAACTAAATGCCCAGTATTGGCCTCCATGGCATGTATTTTTCAATAGAGGCTGTTCGACTTCTGTCTCTTCCTTGCTTTCCAAGCGGTATTAACTGCAGCGTCAGTGTCAAGAGACTTAACAGCCTGCTCCAGGTCCCATCAAAAGTCATGAGAAAACTCCCACTATTTCAGGGGGTGTTGACCTAGACTCGCAATGCACGGGTTCTTCATGCTCAGGGGCCACCTTCATTCCCAATCAGGTGTCTGGCACTTAGACACATGCAACCACCTCTGTACACCACTGCACCTAACCCAAGAAATCCTGCTTGCTTTGAAAACTAGATCCAATCCCTAGCCCACAAGTGAAGTCACCCTTTGAAATGGAGCAATCAAGAGTTGTAAAGCTCCAAGAAATGATACTCTTTCTAGATTAGCCACTTGACTGCACTGTATATATTGCATTCTTACCTTCCTTGTCACAGTAAAGTAAAAAGTCTTTATTGCTTACGTTATACAGTATCTCGTAGTACATTTGCAGGGTGAGAAGTATAGAATCATAGAATCGTAGACCCATAGAATGGTAGGGGTTGGAAAGGACCTTTAGAGATCATCTAGTCCAATCCCCTTGCAGAAACATAGCTGAATTAGCTTCAATATCAATTGTAATATTGCTAGATTTCCAAAGTTGCTTCTTTGGTTAATGATTATTTGTTTTTCTTTCATTTTTAGTGGCTAGCAGGTACTGCTTTCTGTGCTTAGTCTCTTTCAGCTAAGTGCATTTTGTATGCCATAAAAATGCTTGTCTTTTTATTCTTTATGTTTTTTACATTTCTCCATCCTGTGGTAGCTACTTGGTTTGCAGTTTATTTCATATGGCAGAAAATACCTATTACAGAAATGCAAAGGCAGCCTGACTGCAAGCTTCTCTTTGGACATGTTGACATCATCCTCCTCTCTGAGCTCCAATTCAGCTTTCAACACAATGCCTAAAACCGCACAGCCTCTGAGCACAAAAGATGAACGTGAAAGTACATTTGTGCATTCTGTTGCCCTGTAAGCAAATTGCCTTGTTAATGAGGAATCAGTCAAATAATGGCTTTGACAGTCTGTGTTTATATCTGGTAAGATAAAGTGCAAAAGTGTTTTTTGGTGTGTCACAGACAGCAGCACATCCTATTCAAAGTCCAGGGCTATGAAAGTCACTCTTCAACATCTCTCACCAGAAAACACAAGATACAGTTATTTCATGTGTAATAGCAACCCTGTTACAGAGAGTATTTTGCAAAGTGCATATATACCTCCTAAAAGATAACTCCTGCTTTCAGTTGTCCATATTTACATGGACTCTGCTTGAAAGGAGCAGAGGAGAGTAGCACTGCTTCATGTAATACCATAAGGAAAAGAACCTGTGGGTATGTGCAGAGGAACGATGTTTGTGGGGTGAACATTGCTTCCCCTGCTCACGATGACAACAAACTAGTGCATACACACAGGGAACCCCTGCAGATTGGATTGTGTGCTGTGAATTGCTGCTTATTGCTGCTTCCTGCTCTCTCGGTCAGTAGTTATACATATAAGGAATCGTGTCTAAACTCTCTCCCTGTAATAGCAAGCTACATCAACAACCTTTTTATTTCTGAATGCTCCAAACCCACAATGTAGTTGGTTGGTTGTCTGAGCTCTGCATTTCAGCAGCGGGAAGTTGATGGAAGAGAGTAGAGAAAAAGACATCCATATTTCTATAGTTTTCCTTTCCAAGCTAACTAGCACGAATGAGAGAAGGGGAAACATAATCACTCAGACAATCTGTTCTTTCAATTACTAGGGTAGGGAGGTTAAAAGATTTTTACAAATAAACAACAAAAAAGGGCAAGCATTAGTTTACATGTTTGACAGAAAGGCTGGAGTTCTGCTCTTCTTTGTACTACATAAAATACTGAAATATGGAAATGTTACATTAGCTGTCCTTCTCTCATAGAACTAGTACATTCTCTTCTTATCATTATGTCTCATCTGGTACATTACTCAAACTCCAGCCAAAGTATTCCACCACTTGAGATATCACATAAACAAAAACAATGTGAAGAGGCGTAACACATCAACTCATCACAAAAACCTGCTTCTTAGCCTTCTAAAATCTTGCTGGCTTTGCTTTGACTGGACACAGAGCACATCAAATCTGTTTCACCAGCTTCCTCACTGGGACTCCATCTGAAGGTTGGCTGTGCCTTCCACAGACAGCTCTTTGTCATCCTCAGCACGTTTTCTGTAGTGGTAGATGCATCTGGGCAAAGTGATGGGACTCATCCCTCTGTGATCCAGCAATCAGCCAAGTCTGTCCTATCTGCTGGGTGTAAGAGATCTGCCTACGCTGTAAAGCTACAGCTTTAGAATTTCCCTCATTCTGACAGAACAATCTTGCAGCCTTGGCACAGATGGCGAGACAGCTTCAGGGCTGTTACAACCTGTAATAGGTGGTGACAGCCTCCAAGACACTGGTATGTCAGGCCAAAGACAGCTGTTTGGCAGCAGTCCTGGCCATACTCACTCTTTCATCGTCTTCACATGCTCTGTGGTTACAACATGGGGAGCAGAAAGTGGTTTCCTAAAATCTGTGCCTGTAGAGAATTTTGTATTTCATCAAAATATCTAAACAATCACTAGATTTTTATGCCACAATGACAGGACAGGAAAAGGATCTCATCTTAGCCATTCAGGAGAATTTCTTTTAAACAAAGTCTTTTGAAAAGCTTCTTTAATGCAGTTGACCTCAGAGATTCACCACTGCATGCACTGTAATTTGAATGAGAAATATGCTCCTCTCAAGACTGAGTTTAAGCAGAACTCTCCTTTGATAAACCAATCTTTGTAAAATCCACTGTGCTGCTGTGTTTAACAGAGCAGAAGCTAGCTATTAGCTCCCTTTTTTATTTTGTTCTCTTTCAATAGACTAGAGTACAGTATGCTGAAAAAAAATAGGAATGAGGTTCCCCAACTGTTATTAGTTATGGCTGTGTTCTTCTTTTTGCCAGAAACATAAACCACACAATCCTTACAGCAACCAGCACAAAACACATCATGTTACATCCCCCATTTCTTTACCATAGATGAAGTCTCTCTCTCATATTACCATTCTGGTTAGTCAGGTATGTGAGGGTTTTCTAGGCAACAGGTGCTTTTTGAAATAAAATACAAGCTTCCCTTCAGCTCATTTTGTGAAAGAGACAGCAGCTGCAAGTATAATGCTGAGGACACATGGTCTATAAGACACTCAGAAGAAAAATACTCCTTGTTCCACTTGTTAAGGTAAAGCACAGATGTTGCTTCAGTGATAAGCATGAGCATAAGGCAACCACAGTTTGCTTCATGTTGTAAATTCAGAATCTAAGATTTCAGAATATTTAGGAGGCTGCAATCAGAATAACCAGTTTCTTTATGTAAGTGAAGTTGTTTATGTCTAATCTCATAGTCCTAACAAATACTCCTTACCCCAGTTTGCATTACACTATCATCAATAATATGCTACGGATTATCCACAGATTTGGCAGATAAATCATTAATAGTCTTTTATATGGACTCAATGGGTATCAAATAGTGACAAATGCCCCAATGAATGCACTCATCGAGCTAAATATTTACGGATAGTGTATATTATAAAAATACTGTACTAAATATTGTATTAAAAAGGTTATATGCCATTTTTATGCAGCTCAGTGTTGGTACTAAGGCTATTTCTGTATCTCTCAGATCTAGACTGCAAATTAATGGTATCCAACGCACATAATGACCAAAGCTAGAACTGCTTTTTTCTCAGGAACAATTCCCTGCTTAGTGAGGTTGACAATTCCTCTCCTCCACCCAGTTTATTAATCTTCCTCTAATTTCCTTTAAGAATGATGTATATATATTGTAGCTTACAGAACAACCCTTAAGGTCAAAAGACTTTTTCAAATAAAAGGTAACTGTAGCATTTCCTTGGAAACACAAAGAGCCTCTAGAATTGCCTGATTTCCTTACTCCTTCCAGTTTTCAAGGCCTATCTAGGTCAGGAACTCTATCAACAAGAACGTGTAACGCCATCGAGTAAACACAGTTCACATAACTCTACAGCTCTTGAGTACAGTGGTTACTTTGGCCATCTTGCAAACTATTTCTGCTGGCCTTGCAGCAGCTCATAGGACTGCATGTTTTCCTGGGTACAGTGTTTGTTATACAGAGCAGCAGCTGCAATGAATTGGGAAACGTGCATGTGGAGAAAGGCCTGGTGACACAGATCTACTAGAAAAAGTCAAAGGCTTCATAATTCTTCAGATCCAGCTCAAACTGACTGTGGCTCTTTGCAAAGGCTATACTGGTAAGCTGTTGGCAAGATGAGTCCATGTTTTGTCATTCTATCACCACCAGTTTTAGAGAAGACAGACAGGCTTAAAATATAAAACGAAACAAACGAGCTCTGAGCTAAGGTTACAAAGTAATTTCATCACGAAAATGATGGCACAGGACTTCCTTGCTGTGACAACCTGTTAAAAAAGTCACTTGACTATCTGACATACTCATTTTTTAGTTTGCTATGTTGTTCCAAATGAAAGAGATAAGATCAATCAAACAATCAAAACCTAGAATCTCTACATTGAATGGAATGATGGTACGCATGCCTAGAAGACAACCACAAGAAGCCACTATTGCTCAGACCCACCTATTGTTTGACTCCTGCTCCATTTTTTTTACTCCTGTTCTTATTCGTCTTCCTGCCCTGCAAAGGGCTTAGCAGCCAAAAGATCAATTCAAATTGCTTGTGACTGAGAATATTTATGGGTTTTGCATACCATGGTCTTCAACCTTCGGTGCTGTAGAAGAGGAGCAGCTTCTTATAAATCCATCAAATCTTTTGCCCTTCCTGCACCAACTGTCCTCAGTGTGTTAGGCTAGGTTATTACTACTACAAAAATTAATAATTCAGAGTGCTGCTATTAAGAATCTCCTCTACTCAGCAATCAAGGTTGATCATGCAAATTCTGAGACTTGGATGCTGGGATCGGGGAGAAAATTTGAGTAGATACTCACGTGTGTCTTCACATCACCTTCAAGAATCCTGCTGTACCTGAGAAACTCAGCAACACTTCCATTCAGCAGCCTATCGAAGGCTTCAACATATGGTGCTATGCCTGTAGAAGAAGAGCATCCCATTATAATGGGCTCATGAAGTACTTAATGCGTAGGACATTCCTTTGTAGCAGATGGAGGAGAAAATACCATGGAAACGGGAAATTGCTGTAAGTTAATTTCTGCCATCTTCACTGATTTGTGAAATCAGTGAAAAAGGATGTATCAGGAGTTTTTCCTCTCTAGAAGATTAAAAACCCTGCTCTTGGTAGAACTTGGCTAGGAACATGAAGAGAATTTACTCTGTATAATGCAGTGGCAAGCCTCTTTTGTCTTAAAATAACAGGAGCTATAATAAACATTTCTCAGCCCTTCAAAGGCCTAGTGGCCTGATAAGGATGATTGTCTTAAAATTCTACTGTTGCACGTAAAACAAATGCTATCCCCTAAAAGAACCTGCACTGCACCAAAGAGCTGTTTTTATATCACCCACCCATTCCTGAAGATCTTTGCATTGTTTGGTGGCTTTTAATAGCGAAGTGATTCAATTTTCAGCAAGATACAGTCTTTAGAATGGTTGGCAGTGGATCTATGCAGTGAGATGTGTCTTTGTGTTCTCCTTGTTTTGGTTCTCTGACCTTGCAAAACTGTCCCTGGATAAAGGAAGCTCAAATGAGCCTTTTAGATGACACATCCCATTGACTATATATATGCTATACATTCTGTAACAGAGGAATAAAAATGCTTTTTTCTATATGGTATACAGAGCAGTTTCCAGATAAAAAATGCAGATGAGGCCCAGTTTCTTACACATCTAAGTGGCTTTATGTGGTACCTCATAAGACAGCAGAAATAACCTTTCCTTGGATGCTTTCCAGCCTCCCTTTTCTCCCCGACATGTCCTCATGGCTTCTCTGTGCCTCAGAACCTTTGCCAGTTTCAGCACAAGCAACACATGTGAGTTTATGGCATCTCACAGACCGAGGCTAAAATTCTTCCCAGCCTCTCTCCTTCATTAATGAAGCCTGAATATTGCTCTGAAGAGGTACCAGGCTTTCCCCAGAGATTTTGCTTTAACCTTTTGGCACTATATGACAATTGTGTCCAAATTCATAATCTTGAAAAGCCTTCTTTATACCACAAGAGTCCTCTGGCTCCTTGACAGAAAAAAGAGAAAGGCTCTAGCAATTGGGAGTTTGCAACGGCCTGTGTGAAAAAAAAAATGTAGTTAGTCAGCTAGGCAGGATTTCAAGGCTCCTTTTGTTCTCTTGATGTCACTCACCTTTAATTCTGAGGAATTTCTGGGCTTTCTTCCATATAAAGTGTTTGTGTGTAAACCCCTCAAATGCCCTAGTGTACAAAAGGTTTTAGTTGTGGAGATGCTTTCCAAAGCCCATTTGTCAAAATCTCTGTATGTCTCCAAGAGAATCATTGTAACCTTTTGCTTTAGAGCAGAGTTTTAAATAGCAATTCACCAAATGGCAATTGTCCTCTGCCAAACTAGAAAGCAACGATGCTATTTTTTACTGTTCAATACAGCTAACTCCTAGGAGCATTTACTAGAACTTGCTGTGAGCCATGCAGACCAATTGAATGATTTGTTTGCAATCCTGCCGTTGTAACGCCATTTAGGAAAGCAGTAAAGGTACAGTTCTTCCATTCTGCTCCTTATTTTGTTGATTCTGAAAAAAGTATTAATTGAAAAGTCAAGGTTATTTTCTGTAATATTCCTAATTATGGAAAAGTCTTTTAGGTGAGGAGGTCATGGTAGAAAAAAAAGCAATGTATCTCTGTTTCCTCTGGGGACTTAAGAAAGGTCACACTCCAGCTGAGCATCAGTTTGAAAGGAGAAAAAGAGACCTGTTCCATGAGACTGTCAGTCCTGCAGTTGCTATGGAAGTTATGTGGACCTTTGCAGAAGCACAGTTACGCAGGCATACAGAAAGATGCTTGTGGCACTGTATCAGTCACCTAAACTGAAGAACCAGCACAGTCTTTTCTAACTGCATCACTAAAAGCTAATTCCTGAGTCCTTGTGTGAGGTAGCTCTGCCTGGAGACATGGTGCAGACTGCCCAGTGCCCCAAGGTGCTGCTCACCTCATCTTCTCACTGCTGTCTCCCAGTGGCTGTGTTTTATAATCTCTCTCCAATAAGAGTTTGTCAGGTGGTTTCTTCTAGGGATCTGTTTGGGTTTTAAGGCTCTGCTTCCCTGGGGGGTGAATCTTTTCACCTCACTGAGTTTTTAGGTTTGGCCAAGGGTATGGCAATTTTCAGGGAAGTACTTCACCTAGTGAATTCATCTCCTGTTATGAAAACAGCCCTGGCTCTGTATTAATATAGAGTTTCACCTAAATGTATTCATTAGAGGACTGAAGCCTGTATTTTTAGAAAAATGTACATTTCCTACTACTGAAGCTTACTGTGACAGGCTAACTCATGTGCTGTGGAAGCTTGCTGGAAAATGCTCTCTTCCTACCATAGAAACATACTGCTTTCTGTCAGCTGCTCCACAGCAGCTGTCAATGCGTGAGCCCATGGCACACGTGACCGTGGGGAAGGTCCCTCGCACGTGGTGTTGGGTAAGGGCTGGCATATAAGCACAATAAAGCAGCTGACATCCACTGACTTGCTTCTGTGTCACTAAGGAAGCTGCCTGTAACCTTCTGCTTGTTCTGCAGCTTCTGTACAGCAACTGAATCCATGCTGGGATGTGCTTTTCTCTGGAGACTGCAGGAAAGGGATAGCAATTACAGAAACAAAGCTAGTAAAGGCATAGATGGAGGGGTTGTGGGTAAATAAACAAGCTCTGGAAGAAGGAAAGGGCACTTCTATTCAGTCAACATTAGAACTGCCACGTTTATAAGGTTATTTACCCTGTAAATTTCACAGAATCACAGAATGATAAGGGATGGAAGGGATCTCGAAAGATCATCCAGTCCAACCCCTCTGCCAGAGCAGGACTACCTAGAGTAGGTCTCACAGGAACTTGAGCAGGTGGGTTTCAAAGGTCCCCAGAGAAGGAGACTCCATTTCAGGAACAAATTAGAGAGTGAAAAAATGTGATTTAGTGATGTGATATGATGTGAATAAATGAAGGCAGATTTTTTTTAGTGTATTCTCCAATGTAGTGCTCTGAAGATCCATCTGGGAAGGGACAGCTCAAGAGACAACAATGAAAGCCCACAAACGTGTGGCAGCCCTTAGTGAGCAAATGTTTGAGAACAAACTTGTATTTTTTAAGGACAGTAAACAATTAAATGATTTAGGTCCATACTGTGAAATTCAGAGAGCTGGCAGATAAAATCTGTGCTTATACCAGTGACTTCTTCAGGAGTACTTATGCTGTAAATTTTGGGGATGTCTCATTTCTTCTGCTAATTAGGCTCGAGCAGACATTTCAACTGGTGTTATGTACAATCAGATAAATGCTGAAATGAAAAGAGTGACAAAGCTTGAAATACGGACAGCATATTGAAGAGATTAGTCAAATCTTGAATTTTGTAGGCAACAATGATTTGGAATTATGCACATGGCATTTCTAAATTAATTCTTAAAAGTACTACTTCCTTTTGATCCTGAACTGGAAAGGGGTGGAATTACACTCTCTCTTACAAGACAAACACAGGTGCTGCTTGCAATTTCTTAAGAACAGAGATATGGCACTTAAAAAAACCCAAACTAGACTTACTTCCATTGACTCCATTGATGGCATCACACTCCATTCCACCAGATCTGTGTGCGTCTGAAAACAGCGATTCAAGTCGGGTCACTGCTTTCTCCAGTCTCTCCACCAAATCATGACTCTCTGCCATTCTGAAAAAATCATTAAGGACAGAAGCAGTGTTAGGCCCCCTCTGAGTAAAATCCATGCTTTACTTCATGTTACAGTTCTATCCATCTTGTGACTCTGTCTTCTATCAGCTTTTATGGTAAAATTAATATATTTTAAGTATTGTCTTTCTGGCATATAAGCAGTTGCAGTGAAGCAGCTCACGTGTGGTAACTTACTTCTTTGTGAACTGGAAATACTCATTGTAAACAGAAGATTCAAACCACTGCTACTGTAGCTTTGGACAGTCTGTATGTGGATAATTTATGACAAATATATGTGGTATGCTCCCAATCAGATATTGAGAAGGCTAAGGTATTTATAAATGTAATTCGTAAAAACCTTAGGCCTACTATGATTTGCATCAGCCATTTACAGAGGCAAAAATATAGACTCAGTTAATATTTGAGTGAAAGCCAGGCTTTGAACATATACCTCCTGATTTTTGAAAGGTACATTCTGAAATTTGCCTCAGTCTTTTATGCTTTGTAGTACAATTCAGACACTTCATTGAAGTAAAGCCAAGAAAGTCTTCTGTTTATTCTTCTGATATGATTTCTAATAACTTGATTTTTTTACCTTATGAAGGCACCTGATGTGAATCAGTGTTTCCCAAGCTTTTTAAATCAAGCACTAATTAACTTTTGGAAAGAAACAAGAAGAAAATCCAGGGGCCTGCACATACAGCAATGCCACAGTGGTTTTGATTTAAAATGAAATAGACATTAGGTTAAAAGTTTAACAATTCACACATTATTTTCTTTCCCCACAATGTGATTATCTGCTTTCCTACATCTGAGGAAGCGTAGGCATCGACAGTTTTGAATACTGGCCAATGTCTCAGGGAACACAGTGCTATATACACCTCAACTGAGAAATGGTTATGTAAGCAAAGACAAAACTATGTTTAAATCTTCCATCATTTAATACAAGTTTGATGTACAAGTTCCTCACTTAAGGTTGTGCATGTTTCATTCTGCTAAATGACATACAGTAAGACAGGGGAGATCTACAGCTCTTTATTAACATGGTCACAGAATCATAGACTCACAGAATCCCAGAATGGGAAGGGGTGTTGGAAGGGACCTCTAGAGCTCATCCAGCCCAACCTGCTAAAGCAAGTTCCCCTTGATCAGGGGGCACAAGAACGTGTGCAGGTGGGTTTGGAAACCTCCCGAGAAGGTTTCCATACCCTTCATACCCTCCCTGGGCAACCTGTGCCAGGCTCCCTCACCTGAAGAGCAAAGCAGTTTTTCCTCAGGTTCCAGCTTGTGCCCATTACCCCTTGTCCTGCCACTGGCCACCACAGAAAAAAGGCTGACCCAAGCCTCTTAACACCCAAGAGGAACTATTTTTACCATAAAATTAGGGATGCCAGGTTTTTATTGTTTTCATAGGAAATGTTACACTTCAGAACTCCTCAGTCATTATGTTTACACTGAACCCACCTTTTTATTCCTGCACTTATATATGTTCATGGTATTTGTAACTGTAATTACATATATATCTGTGCACCTCAGTATGTGCACAGGTATCCCTGTCATCCCTATCCTCCTCTGTGCAGTAGCACAACAACTCTCTTCATCTGTTCCTAATCTAAACATTGTCATCTTTGCCTATATTTAGGGATTCATGTATTTGCCTCACATTATAACAACCTTCAGCACTTTCTTGGCCTATATTCATCTGTTCACCTGTGCATTCTGCACAGTCAAACCGACATCACAAAGCTACGACTCAAAGGGAGTCAGAAGCCAAACGGTACAGCTTGACTCTGTGAAGATGCTGTGTCTGTGATATAGCATCAGAGCTTACATTATAAATAAATAATAAGGCTGGTCCACTTACAGTGCCAAACAAAAGTCTTCGTACATTAATGAAAATTAAAGAGGTTGTAAATACGCCTATGGGATGCTTATACTCTCATAAAACATATCTTTACATCGGGACAGATTCTCTATCTCATCTCTACTAGGATTTTAATCATCTCTAATAGGATTTTAATTAAAGCTTTGTTCTTGAACTGGATTATTGGGGTTAATTGTGTAGCCTTTCCTTGAGTTGCTGCTGACCACCTATCAGGAGTTAAAACAACGTGTCACCTCCCATGTAATCCTGAATTACAGTTGCTCTCTGGGTGGACAAGTACACTCCACTCTTCTTCATTGGAAATAGGTCAACTAAAAGCCAGGAAAGGTGTTAACACACATCTACTGACAATCATTTAATGCTGACATTGTTAATTGTCTCTTATGCACAAAAACAAAATAAGAGGGAGGATACAAAGATGTGCTCTATTTACTGTTAGAGATATCTTTTTGGGGAGTACTAAAGGCATGTGATAGGTAATACTACCATTTGTCATCTCTTGCCCAAAAGAAGTGAAGCCAAAACCAGGTGGAACAAGGCATGCTGAAGACCAAAAAGCACACCTCCTTTTACAGACATCCCTTGGGAAAATATCACTGCTTTTCTCTCCAGTTTGACAGCTGTCTAAAAGTGCCAGTTATCTATTATCAAGGGAGAAAAACTCGTCTGTAGACTAAAATTCCCTGACATGTCCTAAATAGCAGTCGAACTGGAAGCCAAAACACACAGGTACTATTCCTGTTATCATTGTATGTGACTTACAAGACAGGACCATAATGCTCTACCTAAAAAAGAAACAAGCTGTAATAAGCCCACAAGGACAAGCAGTATCATAGCATAAGGGGTAAAATAAACAACCCATGATTTTTTAGGCATATAAAAATGGCAGGCTTGTACACAGGAACAGTGCCACCCTGTAAATCATGGTACTGTTTTGGGAAACATCAGGAAGAGATGGTATAAAGTTCCTTGGTTGTTTTTATTTCCTAGTACACTTATAATTTAGAAGAAAAAGAAGCAACTTGTTAACTTAATTGCATTTCCCCCCTAACTATTAGTCCTTCCAAATCCACTTTGCATCTGAAAAATTAAGTCAGGTCCCCTTCATGCTCATCATCTGAGATGGTAAAGGTCAGATTTTGCTTTTCCTCACTATGCCAAAATACGCAGTTGCCTAAAACAGAATACAAGCAGCAATGCAGCATTTTAATGGTATCTAACATTCCTACACTGCCTGGAAAATCAGAGTCTTATTGAACGTGTAGCAGCTTGCACAGGTGCTTTCTCTCAGAGTCTTTTAATGAATTTCTGCTGAGATGCAAAATAAAACAGACAAAACCCTATATTGCCAGCTGGTACTATCAGGGAGACAGGCATCAATCAATATTGTATTGACCCAAAGTACTGTGTTCTCCAAGAGTTCTTCTATTCAGTACATACCAAGGAAGGGGAAATGCATGTGTCTTCCTGAACATTCCCTCAAATTACAGAGCGTCTTAGAGCACTTGCTCCAAAGTCAGCCTGACCCTGCAATGGCTGTCTTTCCTACGCTACCATTCAAGCATATGGACCAACACCAAGCTGTGTTGTGAGGGCAGTCCTTTTGCTAGCTTTGGCATCAGACCCCACCGGTACTGGCTGAGTGGTAACAAGTAGCCTCTGAAGCTATTTGCGTCGCTACTGTAAAAGATTTTAGGTAGAGAATGCAAAGTGAGGGAGTACTGGTTAGAAGAACGTGTAAAGTGTGTGTTGGTAGACAGAAGCATTACCTTGTATGGTTTGTGTTTTGTTTCTCATTAGCTGTATGGGAGGAATGTAAACAGAGGCTTGTCAAACTGATGCTAAATTGGATTAAACCAGAAGACCTCTCAGTGAAGCCCTGTGAATGATTCAGGGTTCAAATCAGAGCCTTTGATGACCTTTTTTTCTTGTTTTACCCCTCGATCTCCTACAAGCTCCTTGGGAAGCAATGCTCTTAAAAGTACAGAGAAAAAAATACTGTTTTGTTTGTCCTAGTAAAAGGTATAGTCTTGCATATCTAATAGTGTGAGAATTTTGATAAGCTTTTGTTGTTTTCTTTTTTTTTTTGTTATTGTTAAAATAGACAAGTGTTCTAGCTGGAACAGCAAAAATGCAGAAATGTCTGCATGACTTCTGCTTTTTGTGGATGGCTGTGCCATTTGGACTGGAAAGTCTTGGCTGGCTCTAGTACATTCATCATAAAATATTTCTGTCTATAGCTCACTGTGCTTGCTAAAACCACTAATGTCCTCTATTGCTGTGCCTAAGAATGTGCTACCTAAATTACCTTGTCTGGGGACTTCTCTCTTTGGCATATCCTCTGTGTTTTTAAAGGGTTATTTTTTATAAACAAAAAAGATGATTTTTGTGTAGAAGAGGAAGAAGCAGGTTCATGTTGAGCCATTTAACCCAAGTTTTTTTCCTTTGTCTGGCTTTTACACTGTTGCGACCACAAAGTAAGACTTTTTTTGTTTGTATTCTAACGCTTCCTCTGCTTCTCTCCCTCTAACAGTGATCATGCTGCTGTCTTACAAAAACATGCAGGAAAGGGATGGAGACCTTTTTGTATCTCACTCTTTACAAATATTACCAAACTGCTTTGTAAACCAATCCCTGTTTTGACAAGAATCCCTAAGACTGTCCATGCAGTTTAGGTTTACTTATCACATCCCAGTTTAGCCCAGTAATTATGAGTGAGCAATGGCAGGCATCAAGCCGTGTGCCTACAAGTCAGTGCAATAACAGCATGGACTGCAGATAGGCCTCTGATAATTTCATATTAATTCTTTAAAATCTGTCACGTTTTCACCTATGTGCATAAGATTTCCTGCAATATCAGTTTGCTTTCTAATGATACGTAAGTTCTGTGAAGAGCTTCTATCCCTTGCTGAATAATTTTGGCTGTCTTACCAATTGTGCGATCACAAAGAACAAGTTCATTATTTAATGATACGCTGAAGCAGCCAAGACTTGACAGTCTGTGTAAGCATGATTGACTTAAAATAACCAAGGCAACCCAGTTTCTAAGTACATTCTCCTCTTCTTTTAATGCTCTCTTTTTATGTCACCACTGCTCATAGTCTTTTGTCTTGGTTTTTATTTTCTTCTCTCCCTCCAATAAAGAGTTTTAGTATCTCCCTAGTCAACAGAAAGGCCATATTCTTAGCCACCTCATTGACTACGTGTTAGTGTGGTGCTCTTCATGTCATCCAGCATTTTACAGGCCTTACAAGCCATTTAATTACCTGTCAAGGTCCAATTACTGCATGTAAGCAGGCTGCTTTGCTGAACTAAGAAAATGCCACATGCAGGCATTGATTTTATTAAAGTGCTTCAGTTGAGTTCATAATAATGGAACGGCAGGATTCTTTATGCTACCATTCCAACCAAATTGCATTTGCATTCCCTTGAAAGGGTAAACTCCACAAAGTACAAACCCTTGTGGAGTGTTTCAGTACTTCTGGGATGTGAAAGGAGAAAAGCAAAGGGAGAAGGTTAAAACTAAACAGATAACGTTGCAAGCTCTAAAACCACAAGCTATCAAATGACTTCTGCAGCAAGGCTGAGACGAGTTATTCAGTACCAAGGTTAGTAACGGTTTTGTTTGCTGCGAGGGTGGCTTTTCAAACCACTTCCACACCCTACTTCTCATGCATATCCATATTACACCAAAGCCTGAATAGCTGGCCTTGATTTCAGTCATCAGCTAGCACTCTTGCTCCCTGCAGAACATCCTGCTGCAATTACGATCTCAGCATTCTTCATCTCATGGCCTCAGCTCATCGTGGCTGCCCTGCTCAACCTGCAGCCTGTGACCTTTCTCCCAGCATGACAGCAGCCAGGAGGGCCAAAGCAAACTTGTTGTCATTTTGAGTACTCTCTTTGTTCTGCAGCTCATTTGTGATCCTTATTGAGCACTAAAACTCAAGGCCTTCGCCTGTCTGCCATTCTAAAACTCAGCCCACTGACTGTGATACTGCTGTATTGCAAAGGGTTGTGACTTTGCTTCTGATTCCAGATGATATGGGCCACTTGCTATTAAAAGAGACCTTTCTATTTCTTGCTGTAATCTGGTTACTAGCTAGACATCCTGAGTTTTAATGCTAATCCATGCAACCTTGCACACTTACGAGATCAGAGACATTTAGCTATTTATCCCTCCTGTTTCAGAGACAGGTATCATAAAGCCCAGAAAGATCAAACTGGGCTCAGTTTAGAGGCTGGTACAGTTAGCCTCTTCTATGACAGTTGCTTTAGAGGATCCAGAGCTGTAAGGTGAATTATTCTGCTGTTTCTTCTGTCTAAACAATGACAGATTACACATGGAAGTGTAAATCATTACTTGCATGCCTTCCAAGAAGCAATTAATTATTTAAACCAATAAAAAAAAGGTAATTTTAATGCATAGGATCTGAGCATATCTTCTTGGGAGAATACCACACTATTCAATTCTGCACTTGAGCATTTACCTCTTTGTTTCCCTACATTCATATATTCCACAAAACCAAGGATTTCCAGCATACTACTACCACCAGTATTTTGGATTTTACAAACATTTTCTTTAGCTTGCTGTTCTCTGAAAAATTGTGGGTCACACAGAGCAACTTCTATTAACACGTACTCAGGAAAGTCTCAATAGGACAGATTTAGTAACAAGAAGTCCCTGAAATTTGACATAGAATACTTTAGCTACCTTGGTGACATGAAGACAACAATACCTAGTATGTGTATGCACTAAGGCCATGTCTATGCTATAAAGTCTTGCTAACGTGGTGATCACAATCACAGAGGTTTAAGAAACCCTCAAACCCATACCCTTGCTGAACTATTCGAATCTGCACAACTTCTGCTGTGCTTTTGTCATTCCAGTGTACACTGCTGGCTTGCCTACAGTCCTAGTAGTGACATTCTGAAGAATAGCTGAGCCTTTAGAATTCAAAGCATTGCTTATTTGAAGAGGCACAAAACTCTACCTGCCAAAATCACTCCTTGGGAAAAACTATGGGAGCAATGGAGCTGACTCTGTACCTCGGGAAAATGGCAAGTTCCCAATTGCTTCCCCTATTACAAAAGATCCACTTAAAATTGTAGAGAAAGGAATTACAATAATATTACAGCTATTAGGGATGCTCCATCAAGGAAAGTATTTTGCCCAATTCCTAATAAAACACCTGTCTGAACAACTGCTGTAATTTCTACCTGATTTACTGTAGATGTTTCTTTGGTTTTGCCCCAATAAGCATGCCAAGTAAAGAATGTTCTCTTTCGCTTTGTCAGATACTCTAGTAGGCAACAACTGCAGCTATCGAGTTCACTGCTGTGGCACATGATGCTAAAACTTGTGCAGAACCACAGAGACTATATCTTTAATATACTTGGCAGTTCACTGCTTTTCTCTCTAGAGAGTTCAAACACATGCAACATAGTTGGCACTGACAGGACAACAGATTGAAATGGGAAGATTATCTGACTTGCACCAGGTCATGTTGAAAGGCTGGGAGCTGAAGACAATCCATCTGCTTTCCAGCCATCCTTGCTGCACTCTGCTTCTCTTCCAATACCTGCTAATTCAGATTCCCATGGATTTTAGTCCAGAAGGAATTGTCTTTTCTCTTTTCTTTTCTCTTTTCTTTTCTCTTTTCTTTTCTTTTCTTTTCTTTTCTTTTCTTTTCTTTTCTTTTCTTTTCTTTTCTTTTTTCTTTTCTTTTCTTTTTTTCTTTTCTTTTCTTTTCTTTTCTTTTCTTTTCTTTTTTCTTTTCTTTTCTTTTTTCTCCTCTTCTCTTCTCTTCTCTTCTCTTCTCTTCTCTTCTCTTCTCTTCTCTTCTTTTCTTTTCTTTTCTTTTTTCTTTTCTTCCCCCCTAACTTCAGATCCCCAACTTATTTTACATGGTTAATAAAAATGATATACTGGGATTAGAAAACTTACTGATGGAGGGGGAGGGGTTAATACATGTAATTTCAGCACCTTTGCTCTTTATGGTATATGAAGAACTATTTTTCTGCACTAAAGTGAGTGCTGTAGTGGACAAAGAATAACGAAAACATGTCCTAGGTTGGTTCTACTGTAATAGTAAATAATACACATCCTCTTCATTTTTATTTAATTGAGAAAACATATTTTATTCATGACATTTGGAGCCGTGCCTGTCCGCCTTCCACATCCCAGCAGCACTCATTTCAGGGGGGAAGACACAAAGAAATATTATGAATCTTCGCATTTTTGTTACACCCTGACCAAAAAGGGCCATATTGTTGTGTGTGCCTGACTTTGCTACAGAAGGTGGGCTGCCTCGCTCATTATAAAAATCTTGTGTTGAAAATGTATAGAATTGGGGAGGGAGGAAAAAAAGTTTATGATCATCATGGGGGGTTGGACTAGATGATCTCTAAAGGTCTCTTCCAACCCTACCATTCTGTGATTCTATGATTTGCATAATAAATAATTAAAAGGAAATGCTAGCATCAAATTTGCATAGAACTAGGATATCCGACTCACAGGAGCATCTTAAAAGGCCAGCTTTGAGAATACTGTCTTGGGTTTCAACTCATTCTATCTACTCCTTTGCTATTCTAAATAATTTTTCAAATTACATTTCTGAAGTAGGACTAGTCTCCTGACTACAGTCTCATAGAACAATGAACCAGTGCCACTTCTGCCTGGCTTAGAAAGAAATTACATAAAAACCTGCTGTGTTGATCCCACTCAGCTCCCTTGCAAAACAGACTCCTTCCAACTATTTTCCAATGGACCAGCCTCTAGGTTGGTTTTTTTTTTTCTGCAAAATCACTGGAAAACCACTACTTTCAGGTAAAGCATATAAAGCAAGCTTTCTTCCCCAGATGGTCGTTGTTTTTAAGACTGCCCTTCCGTGTTATGAAACCTGATTTTTTCCTCAATAAAAATCCCCACTGTTGATGCTGTAATGCTGGGACACAGGTCTACAGCAATCCTCCAGGCAAAGGTGAGATTTTTTTTTCGGTGGGGTCATGACAAGTTCTCCTCGGCTTTGTGCTGGCTGCATCTCTGGGGGAGTAACTCCTTTCAGATGTCAAGTTATTGCAAAACGCAGCATCTCAGCTCCACTGTTCTTCATCTCTGCCTTCCTCCTGCCCCCTCTGAACGTCGCCTTCTGTTTGCAGAAGCCCTTCTATATTTCTATAGAATATAGATATTTCTATATCTTCAGATGTCTCACCCTAAGATGCTGTTTAACCCGTTTACTCTGGGCTAAAGCTGTAGGATACTCAGTCACCCCCGCCACAGACACACGTCTGGTTTCAGGCGCGGGGGGAACCGAGGACTCGGAGCCCAGCTACCCACCAGCACTCCAGCTGCCTCCCTCAAAATTAGATCATCTTACGCTGATTAAGAGAGTTCAAGACGGGCATCGCTCGACACAGTCAGGTCTGCATAAACAAGCGGAGAGCTTGTTTATAACTCGTCGCAAAGCCGGGCTGCCGGGACCCGGGGTGGGGGCTGGGGCACGGCCGGGAGCACCCCGGGGACTCACCCGCGGCTGCCGCCGGCGCCGACCGCGGGCTGTGCGGAGGAGGTCCGCGTTCGGCCCCGCAGAGGATCCCTCATCTCCTGCGGTATTTCGCTCGGGTATTTCCCCCGCTCTCCCGTTACTCCCCCCACCCCCTCCCCCCGCGGCCCTTTGCACTTATCCCCCGGGGGGCGAGGGGAAGGCTCTCCGTGCGCTGCCCGGCGCAGGTGACGGCAGAGCGAGCCGAGAGGCAGTACGAGAGAGCCGGGGCCGCCGGCACGGCCGCGCCCGCGGGGCCCTGACCCAGATCGCACTGCCCGCACGCCGAACCGCGCCCGCNCGGCCTCTCGCTCCCCCCCTCCCTCGCCTCGCCGCTGCTTTCCCTCCTCCTCCTCTTCCTCCTCCTCCTTCTCCTCCTCCTCCTCCTCCTCCTCCTTCTTCTCGGCGGGAGCCGGTGTCAGTCAGTCACATCAGCTGCCCGGGCAGGCAGGGAGAGAAATGCCCGGCAGCTTCCGGGAGTGCCAAATAAAGACAAGTCCAGAAAGAGACAGGAGACGGTGGCAGAGATGGAGAAAGAAAGCGAAAAAGTGGGTGGAGTGTGAAAATGGAGAGAGAGGGAGAGGCAGAGGTGTGTGTGTGTCGGTGCGGCGGCNCACTTATCCCCCGGGGGGCGAGGGGAAGGCTCTCCGTGCGCTGCCCGGCGCAGGTGACGGCAGAGCGAGCCGAGAGGCAGTACGAGAGAGCCGGGGCCGCCGGCACGGCCGCGCCCGCGGGGCCCTGACCCAGATCGCACTGCCCGCACGCCGAACCGCGCCCGCAGCCCCTGCCCGAGCCCTCCCCGAGACGCCCGCGGCCGCCGCCGCGCCGGGNGTGTGTGTCGGTGCGGCGGCGGCGGGGAGCCTGGGAGGACATGGAGCATCACGGAGGAGCAGGGGAGAGCACGGGCATACGGGGGCAGGGGGCACCCGCCCGCTCGTCCGTGGGTACGTCTCGGGTGAGTGGGCAGTGAGCATCCCGCAGGCCTGGCCCGTGCTGCAAATGGAGAGCAAGGGCCGGTGTGAAAACCAGCAGACCTTTCACATGGCAGGAGAGGATGAAGGCAGCCACATGCACATCAAGATAGCTCATTGTCTACTCTGAGCCACGCTAAACTGTACTAGCCTGAGCCCACAGCTGGGTTACCACCTTCATTCAGTATAGCCACAAAACCAGGACTTCTCACAGGAGGCCAACCCTCTTGCCTGCGCCTCATTTGTGGGGTTCAGTGGACTTTACACTGCTGGCACCCCTGGCCAAATGGGAGCACGTGCATTTTGCAATGATGCCGTGTTCCTCACCGTATGGTCCCAAGACACATCGTCCCTTTGAAGTCTGCTTCTCCTCCAAGTATCAAGTGATCTGGCTTTCTGCACAGAAGTCTTGGGAGAAGACCATGTATTCACAGCCTTTAAAGGAACAGTTTGCTTTTAAATGGCAAAATAATCCATTAGATAGTGATGATAATCAAAAAGACCACATAGATTTTTCAATAGAACCACATGGTTGTGCAAAAATCAGTAGCATTTCTCCCTGTCAAATGAAGGTTATTTTAGAAGACTTTGTCTTTCGTTCCTGATGGCTTGACAACAACACTTTTGTTATAATTGTGAAGCAGTTAAATGGAGACTCGGGAAAGTCATATTTTAACGAGGATGCCACAGTTCACAGCAGCTCACAGACCTCACATGCCTAGGCGCCACATTAAATCAAAAGCAAGCTGACTGCAAGGATGGGTCTGGGATCCAAACTCACTAGTGCAGACAATGTAATAAACATCTGAAATTAGCAAAATATCAGTGCCACAGCTTCCTGTGTGCAGTGAAAAGAACTGCTTCTCCTTGGTGTCAACAAGGAACAAGAAACAGTCACCTGAAGTCAATAGAACAGCAGAGGTTTTAAACCAGAGGGTCTTGCCAGACCTTTCAAAAGAGGAAAATGGTAGTATGGAATTGAAGACCTGATTGCTTGAAATGCACAGTACACAGAAACTACTGAAGTGAAATGAGAAAGAAGCTCAGAAAGAAAGCCCAAAAGAACTAAGATAATGTGAAACTACATTTGAGAAAAATGTGGTTAACTTAAAAAAAATGTTTTACAAGCTCCTATGGTAAAAGCCCAGTCAAGCACTCTACATCATCTTTTGACATCATGCTTTCCATGTGGAAAACAGAGAATAACCATTGGGCTTTTCATTTCCATGGAAAGTCTTCTGATGGCAGATGCCCTACATGTCTCAAAAAAGTTCCCTACAATGCATCATCGCTCATAACTTGTAGTGGGTTCTTCACAAAAGAACCACGTTCTTTATTCTCTTCCCCAGGACAGCGATGGCAAATGTAAAAAGCTAAAGCTAAGGTTAAGGGAAGGGCAAGGAAAAGTAAATTTAGTAAGAAGAGAGGGGAAAGGCAGATGCAGTAATTGTAAAGGGACCTCATAATACAGAGGAAACCTAGCTTCAAGCAAACATGTCAAATGCAGGGCCTGAAAGTGTTAGAGCCTTGCAGTTTCTGTATTACTAAAGGCAATCTTATGAGACAGTTTGATAAAGAACTTTGTAGTTATTGACTCAGGCTGAGCAACAGCCTCCTAAAGAGAAGAAAGGGATGAGAGAGTGCAAAATTGAGACTTTGCAAAATACCATGTGTGCAAAACTGGATGACATGCTGTTGTTTCATCCCATCAAGGAAAAAGAAGGCTTGGACAGCAATTAAAACTATGTTTTGAAGATGCCTGGCACTGGCATCAAGTGAAATGCTGAGCAGGGAATGACTGGAGGGTCTGGCTTTGGCACCAAGTACTTTGCCCTCAGTCTAACAATGCACTGTCTTAGATTGTTATGGAGCAAGTACAGTGATGCCAGGAGTTGCAATATTAAAAGTGAAAGGTTTTTATTTGTATAGTTTATAGTGAGGACAAGGGTCAGGATATAAAACATCCAAAATCCTCTTACAGTTCTAACTTACGCCTCCTGAAATGATGAGGAGCTCTTCTTACATAGCAATAGCCCTCTTGCAGGAAGTTACCCAGTTAAAACAGAGTAGCTCACAGAGCGTGGTGCCTGGCATTTAATAGAACTTTATCCTTTTCTTTTTCATTTTACTTTTTGACTTTGCTGTTTCAACCAATCTGTGCCAAGGCTGGCATGGTTTATTCCCTTTTATAGAAGAGTACATTTCTAAAGTTGTACAGGGATCCCAAAGTACACGTCAGAGGCTGTAGAGATAGGCTATCAAAATCTCTAGAGAACGCCAGCACTGTAACCTAGTTAGGAGAAAATACTCTGGTGCATCTTTTATTTGCATACATGTTGTTCCACAGCACAAAACTGTTGCAAATGTTAATGCTTACTTCCCCAGTGTTTGTTGAAAGTGGACTTTCAATTTACTTAATAGTAAAATTTCCCTGTTGATATAAGTTGCATCTAAAGAGCTCATAGATGACTTTATAGAAAGCCACAAATGTTGTTGCTCATTTCCTTGATTTCATGAAGTCTGTCTTTGCTGGGGCAATGCAGAAAGTATTAATATGAATTAAAATTGCACAAGCACTTACTGATGGGAAGCTACTCAGAATCATAGAATGGTAGGGGTTGGAAGAGACCTTTAGAGATCATCTAGGCCCCATCCCCCCATAACATTGGAATATCATGTGAAAACCTTGGTACTGTGACTTGCTAGATCTGCTTAAATAATACTGGAGTGCATTCAGGACATGTCAAGATGCCTTTTGCTTACCAAATCTGCTGTTTAGTCTACAGAATTTGCAAAACAGCCTATAGCTAATTAACTGAATGGATCTGTGAAGAGCACTTTGTGGATATCTTGTACAGATCAAGTGTCAATACACACGAGAAAAAAAAAAAAAAAGGAAAGGTTCTGCCAAAGAACTGGACTGTTTCTTCTCTTTTAAACTAGTAAGAAATAAGGCTGAATCTGTTATCATTCAATCTGAACACATATAAAATAAGATCAAGGCAAGTTCACATTGTGTTTAGTTTCACAGATGTCACACTACTACTTATTTACCCCTTCTCTGTCTTCTTTTTTACGCAGTAATTCTGGGGGTGTGAACTCTCATAATTACACATTAATTAGTTATATGCTTCTCTTTTGGCATGGCAACACAAAAAGTTAAATAATAAGCACGTGTGCTTATCATTAAGGATGTGGGTAATAGCACCCTGGTGTAGCAGAGCACTTAGGCATTCCAGTTGTATTTAGGCAGCTTGTCACATAGGGATGGAATTACTCACTCGTTTATAATTCAGTATATGTTTAAAGGCTTTGCTAAATCCAAGGGGAAAGTGTCCTGGCCTCACAAATACTAATCTTTGTGACGACTTTTACTAATGGTAAATGCTGTTTAACTCAGTCCTGTGGAGCTGTTCTTTTGGGAGAGCTACTCAGTAATTATTGTAGGTTTGGGCCTCAGTTCTGTGAAGTCTTTACATCGCCCAATCAATTATCAGGAAATATAGGCTTGTGTTGTATTTTTGCTAAAAATCTGTTTAATACAGTACTGGGTTTCAATACAGATTTCAAGTGAAGTTTCTGGGTTTTCATTTAATGAACATAAATTTGCAAGGAACTTTTAGTTAAGATGATTTAACTGAAAGAGGAAGGGAAGTAAAAATTACCAGTAAGTTAGTGTAATCGTCAGCTTGAACAACTCTTTTACTAGATATGAAACCTGGCGAAGCAGTAGTCAAAAGGAATGATGAAGTCTTACTCCTCAGTCAACGTTAGTGTTCTCATTTTAGAATCATCATAATTTCTTTTGAATTTCTTAGTTCTGTTTTCATCCTTCTTCCAATCTTGGCTGCAAGGAATCCTTTAAGAGACTGGCAGTGTCCTTTAGTTCTGCACAAAATCACAGAATCCTAAGGGTTGGAAAGGACCTCAAAAGATCATCCAGTCCAATTCCCCTGGCAGAGCAGGGCCACCTCGAGTAGGTCACACAGAAATTCAGCCAGCTCTTAAGTTTTTCCTGGGATGACTTAGCAGTGATTTCCTGAGGTCAATATTCTTGTTGCATGTTGCATAGGAAAGCTCAGATGGTTGATGGAGCAGAATCACTGAAAACTCCAGGTGCACAGAAAACAGGTGTTTCCCCCCCCCAAAAAAAAGCTAAGAATATTTGAGATTGGTATTGTTGCTATTTCTGAGATGTTGGGAAATAATCAAGTAATGAATTCAAAGTTTGCTGTACATCCCACTGGCTAGAAACATTTTTTGTTGTTGTTGGAAATGATTACATAATCACCGAATTCTACGAAATGGTGCTTTAAGGAAAACACCACATTGTGCAAAACTTATGGTAAAATCACATCAACTGATTACTTGTGACAGGGTTTGTTTTACAGAGATAGGATACAATCAAATAGCAGTGCGGTCTGAGTGACGTTTGCTACCCCTTTCTGCCAGTGCTGTACCTAGCTGGTTTTGTCCGTCACCAAGCTGCTTGGTACTGGATGGGTGAGAGGAAAGCAAGATAAGCACCTAATCCTTGTCAGATCCATCCACTTAGGTAGAAATAAAGACTTGTATGTGGCCGTATTCACCATATTCAGGCTCATCCTGTAAGGACCCATTCGGCTATTGACACATATCTTCTGTAAATACACTTACTACTGTAATATAGGATAGAGAGGGAAAGACCACAGGTTTTGAATATGAGGCTTTGGATTCTTTTACTTAGTTCTTGAAAGATCCTGAGGTGATGTGTGCTTTTCCAATACAGAACTGGAATGCCAGGGGTGGCAGCAGCGTGGATTTTCTTCTGCTCCTTCAACCTCTCCCTCACCCAAGGACTTGAAGAATGAGGATGTCTCAGTTTTATAACCTCCTGCGAAATGAGACTGCTGGCAAGGATCCCTAGGTACAGTATATTACTTATATTAATATGCAGTTTTGTCAGCCTAAATTATTATTTTACAAATAATGACTACCTAGATTAAGTATAAGGAGCTGATGAGGCACAGCAGCACAGAACCTACCACAGTCATTTACTCTCCCTTTCACATTCTCTGTGGCAAATGGAGTGACATCTCTTTTATTTTGCAATGTTCTGCAAGGTTTTTAAGACTAGCTTTCTTTTCTTAAATCTGTCCTTGGTACATGTTTTTTTTTTTCCTACAGCTGTGACAAGATTTCCTCTGTGAGTAAAGAAGGGTTTGTTGTTTTATAAGAACAAAGTATAAAGCCAAAAAAGGTTTTAAGATAAATCAAGCCAAGTACTTGAGTAGAATCGAATTGAATTGAATCGAACCAAATTTAAATGGAATAGAATAGAATATTTCAGTTAGAAAGAACCTAAACCATGATGTAGTCCAAGTAGCCAGATTATTGTCTGTCTTTTAATATTTTGTTTTCCAAAAAGAGAAGGAGGAGCAAAGAGAAGGAACAAAACATATTTAAATGTTATGCCTAAAATGGATAAGAAGGAAAGAGAAATATTTCACAATGATGGTGTGAAGTCTTGGTTCCCCTCAAATCAGTGCATGTGTTGTCACTGACTAACAGGGTCAGCACTTCACCTTACATTTCTGGATTGATATTTCACTTGAATAAAGGTAGGCCAATGATTTAGGTATCAGAAATAATCTTCTTCTTTCAAAACCAGTAATTCATTTCATTCTTATTTTCCTGCTCGCCTGTATTTAGGCAGGCTTTATACACACACACTGTATTTCTAAGAGCTAACATTTTCTTTAGAGAAGAATATTGTTTGCTCTCCTGAATAATTCATCTTGGAGTTCTCTTTTAATCTCTCATCAAACATGCCATTCATGTATCTTCATAAAGGAAAAGAAAGGAAAACAACACTCTAAGGCTGATTTATGAATTAGACCATGAACATTGAAAACATAGATAGATAGATAAATAGATAGATAGATTCTGGTTCAGTTATAGCAGTACCTCTGAAACAACACTATTGGTTGTATGTCCACTAATGTAACTGACTCACCACAGGGTATGAAAAACAGGAGCATAAGAGAGAAGTGTGATCGAGATTTGATATCTAGCCTTGAGCTGACATGGCTGACAGGATATGTAGGATTTGAAGGAAAATAGAAATACCTAGAGTACAATTCAACAATGCAATTTGTCATAGTTATGAAAGGAGCAAATAATTGATAAAAGAGCTTTTAATCCAAGTTCCTATTTGTCCTAGGTGTTAGGTTAAAATTGTAAATACTTTAGATGCACAGCAAAGAACCAAGAAGCACCTTCATAAAAAATATGTAAGGTCTTTCTTTAGGTTACTGTTATACATTTAATGTAGGTGTCAGATAAGTGAGAGACCTTTCAGTATCACAGTGAGATTTAGCTCCATCTTGTCCCTCTGATCTGTAGGAGGCCATCTCTCTCTACTGCCCAGCTGCTGAGCTGGGATATCTCCAAATCTTTGTTTTGAGCAGCTCCAACTCATTTTGCTGGTATAAGATAGACTCAGGCATTGCAGCTTGTATAAAGCCTTGTTTCAAAGCTGTGTATCTTGTGTTGTTTATAAAACATCAAATGGTAAGAACCAAAGTGGCTGTGTCTCACTGTAAAGTACACGTTTACAAAGTCAAACCAATATTAAAAGTGCATATCTGTACCACAGTATATAAAAGGTTGTTATGTGTACCTGAGCTGACTGATGCTGAAATGTCAGCCTCTTCCAGCCCCTAGCATTATTCTGCCTGTAATAATCAGCCAAACCAGTTTTGTTGTCCTGTGGTTGGTTGCTTCAGCATGGCTGAGTGGTTTGTCTGTGGCTTCTGTGACCTCCTGTGTACCTCAGTGATAAGCAAAGTTAGAGGCTGCATCAGGGGACCTCAGGGAGTTCATCAGCAGCAAGGAATGAATAGCGCTTAAGAAAAGGAAAATAAAATGTGTTAGAGGAACAATGGAGTGAAATCTTTTGAGGAAACAGAAGAGAAGATAGCCCTCACATTAACTTTCTTAGAACCGTAGGCTGATCTACATCATCAGTTGCAGTGAGCAAGACATGTAATCCCCTCTTCCCACGCCATCCATCAGTATTTCTAATGGTTCACCAGTGCTAATGTGATAATGTTGAAGAAGTTGAAATATTTCTGAAGTGTAGCTTTCCCAGGAATCCCCATGATATTCACAGCAGATCTTTCTTAAACCCTTTTTTTTAGCGTTCTTGAAAAAATTTGGTAAAGAACCTGATGTGTTCCACGTATTGGAGTTGTTCAGGTTGATTTGTTCATTGATTGTCCTGACTTTTGTGTGATTCAGGTCACAGAATCACAGAATCTCAGGTGCTGGAAGGGACCTTGAAAGATGATCTTGTCCAACCTCTACATCTTGTATGGTCCTTAACTGAGCAACTAATGAAAGCAGAACTGGAGGGACTATTATTTATTTGCTTTTACTAGATATTTTGGTATTTGTTACTACCTTTTCCCACTCTCCGGTTGTCACTTTGGATGTTGGTTCTAGGACCTTAACCACAACTATTTTAATGTCTTCATTTTCTGAACTGCAACTATTTGTCTTCAGGAACACAACCAAAACCTAGATTAAAAGTTACCATGTCATGTTTCTGTCTGATGGCTGGATGCCAAGAAATAACAAGCATTAGAACAATTAGTTTCATGTAGTAGTAAAAATACACATATGCATTCCTATTTCCTAACCCTGAGCAGGAAGGAGATGATGAGCAAAGGCTCAGAGGTATTTGGGTCTCTTACAAAAATACATTTCTATACAGATGGGCAGTGCCAATGTGCATTTGTGTGTGTCCTGGTGCTAGTTTTAGCAATTGGAAGTTCATACAGGACCCTTTCTGAACAAAACACCTGCTGATTTGAGGGTTTTTTTGAGGTGTAGCCTCGGGTTTAAAGGTCTGTTTGTTCCAGGGTGATTGAAGCCAGCAGAAGTTTAGCCATTGATATGGAAGAGCAGGTGGCAGTCCTTAGGGGTCCACTCTGGTTCCAGCTGAAGCCAGATACCTTTTTTTTAAATAGGAGATAGCTGTAATTCAGAAAATAACTAGCAAAAATGTCTGTAAAAATGTCCTGAAACCTTCATGCAGCTGACTCAGCTCCCCTTTGAGGAACGCTTGTCTCCTTCAGATGTTGAGCTACTGACAGGAACAGCAGTAGCAGCTGCTGTGGGGGTGTAGGGGTGTGACTTGCCCAGCAACCTCGATCACAGGCAGTGGATTTCACCTCCCACGCTCCACCTGCACAGGGCATGAGTCTTCAGTTTCTATACAGCAGCAATAGATTCAGCCTGGGGTTAATACTTGGATGAAAAGCAGTTGCAGTCTCTCTTTTTCAAAGTCTTTGGATGCTAGGAATGCACTTCCAGCCCTCCTTATGTAGTATTCCTGAATTCCAGAATAACTGGAAAGCTGTGCTTGCCTAAGTACCAAGGAACCAGTATTGTATTAGGACTGGTTTGTCATGTCTCTGCGTGTGTGTATGTATCTACATACAAGAGTGATCTATTTTACATAAGGAATTGCAGTACTAATAGTAGTTGTAGTAGTTACTTCTCTACTGTTGTTATACACATTGGAGAATGTATTGTTAATGTTTCTGATCAAGAACACACAGATATTCCTTTTTCTCTCTTACTATTCATCTTTGCTAATACTTTTTTAGTTTGGAGCTTTATTGAAAGGAAAAAAGCCCATTAGCTTTTCTTCAGTTTTCTTTTATTTGCATGATATGAAGACTGTATAAAACACAAGGTTAAATAGTTATGTCATGGATGATAATTCTATCTGTGTAACATCTAGAAATGGTATATACCATACAGTATATAATCTATAACATAGAATACATGTAAATATATATCAGAGAACCACAGGATTGTTCATGTTGGAAGAGACCTCTTGAGATCATCTAGTCCACCTACCCCTAAATTTCTTTTTTTTTCCTCCCAAAATTACTTTTCATTTCAGCAAGAGGATCCTTTCATGCAGTTTCTTCTGCCTTGTTTAAACCATTTATGTGAAGTACTCTAAAAGAAAAGGAACCAATGACAGATATATAAATAATATAAAGTCTATACAATGAATGCACTTTTTAGAATTGTTATAATAATTTAATCCAAAAGAATGATCACAAAGTTCATCAGGATAACAGCTATTACTCATTTGGAATGACTGCGCCAGAACAGGCTAGGGTTGACCTGCTGGAGAGCAGCTCTGCAGAGAGAGACCTGGGAGTTCTGGTTGATAATAAACTAACCATGAGCCAGCAATGTGCCCTCGTGGCCAAGAAGGCCAATGGCAGCCTGGGATACATCCAGAAGAGCGTGGGCAGCAGTTCAAGGGAGGTTCTGCTCCCTCTCTACTTTGCCCTGTTGAGGCCTCATCTGGAGTCCTGTGTCCAGTTCTGGGCTCTTCAGCTCAAGAAGGACAGGGAACTGCTGGAGAGAGTCCAACACAGGGCCACCAAGATGATCAGGGAACCGGAGCACCTTCCTTATGAGGAAAGGCTGTGGGACCTGAGATTGTTTAGTCTAGAGGAGACTCTGGGGGAATGTCATTAATATTTACAAATATCTAAAAGGTGGATGTCAGGTGGTTGGGGCATCACTTTTTTCTGTTGTATCCAGTGACAGGACAAGGGGTAATGGGATGGAGCTGGAACACAAAAAGTTCCACTTAAACATAAGAAAAAACTATTTCACTGTGAGGTGAGGGAGCCCTGGCCCAGGCTGCCCAGGGAGGATGTGGAGGCTCCTTCCTTGGAGATCTTCAAGACCCTCCTGGAAACATTCCTGTGCCCTCTGATCTAGGTGAACCTGCTTTAGCAGGGAGTTTGGACTAGATGATCTCTAAATGTCCCTTTGAACCCCTACCATTCTATGATTCATAGCATATATAACTCCATATTTGAGTTATTATATGATTCTTTAAAATAAATGTTCTAATTATGGTGGTTTTACTGCTTTAAAAACTGGTTTGATCCTTCCATGTGAGCCACAGCCTGAAAGATGGAAAGACTTTACAGACTGAATTTCACATTTAACCTAGTATCAGTGTTGAATCTGTCATTCTCTTGCTTATAATTCTATGGAACTCAAGGATTTATATTTGCTTGTTTAACAAATCAATTGATTATAATTTGCCATGGCTTAGAACTTGATTCCTTGGGTCTGAAATATATAGTGAGGGGTTTTTCCCACTAAAAAAAAAAAGGAAAAAAGATTTACTCACTTCTTTTTTTTCAAGGGCATTGGATGTAACAAAAGGAGCCAGCTTGATAGTGCTATGAGCTGAGCTCTCATAATTGTGCTCAGAGCAGACAACAGACAATCAGATCTCCTCACATAAACCTGGAAACCTTCAGCCTTTCAGCTATGTGCAGCTCTTTTTGTGTGTCCTTGCTGAGGATTTCAGCAACGGTCACACTTGCTGATCACCAAGAACTGGTCTGATACCACTCCTGATGGCTCAGCTTTTGTGGGTATTTAAAAAGGGCTTATTAGTTCAATTTGCTTTAGACTATCGTGATGCTACAGTCTAAAAGATGCCTAGCTTTAGAGCTGCAGAATCCCTGTGAAGTTCAGGAACCTGATTCTGCAGTGACCTTTCCTGATAAAAAAAAAGGTCAGCATGCCACAGACAGACTTGCCAAGTCAACTGCTTTTCCCTATAGACTAAAGCTTTTTGGTCTTATCCATAGATCTGTTAGGAAACTTGGCCAAGCGACTGCTTTTTTGTTGTTTCAGGGACAATTTGTGTGTTGTATGGAATTTCATACTAAGTGAGAGTGATTTCAGTACAATCCAAGTAAATTTAGCACTGGAAGTTCTCCCTCAGCATTATCTCCAATTTTTGTCAGTTTTAATGCAGATTTCCTAGATTCATTCTCACAGGGTTTGGTTCTGCACAAATCTTACCTTCCCATTGTTGTATTTATTCTTTCATTCTCTCAGAGTTGGGGGTGTGTGAGTGGATGAGACTTACTTGGTACATCAAGGAATGGTCTTCCGATGGTTTGATATCAATAAATAACCTCATTGCTGCTACCTCATTATTTCCTATGCAAAAGAGCTTTTCAGCACAGGGATTTATTTCCTTTATTTTAGGGAAGTATTTTAGAGTACAAAATCCAGACAGATCATTACCAGTTCTTTTAAGCACGGCCATAGAAATGTTCTGACAGCTGGAAGTGGCTTGGGGTGGTGGTTTTGTCTTGACAGTGGCTTTTTTGTTTTAACTGAAGATTAGATTTGAGACAGAAGAAATACGTGATCTTCCCATCCTCTTCCTTCAAACTTCTGTTTGGGAGAAATGGGTGCTAATACTAAAAAGTCTGCAAAAGGTGACGATTTTGTTGTATTAAATTTCTTCAGTATCATATTTTTATGTATTTTCCTTTATTGCTGTTAATTTGCATCTTAGAGTATCTGTTCAGGGCAAGAACTGTGTCTCTGGGTAAAATTTATTGGCTAGAATATATCTTTGGAGACCATTATGTGAATTTTTCTATTGGTATTTTGAAAGTAGACTCTTACGTGTAACAGTTATTACATGCTTCAGGTTAGATTCTCAGTTCCTCTAGGTCTCCAGACCCATACAGAAAGCTGCAGAGATCTGATTTATAGCCATTGCACATCTGACCCAGCATCCATGCAGTTATTTCACTGAAATATAATCTGAAAGCAGGAAAGGGTATGCTGCTAATGATTTCAAACTTTATGTGACTATTGCAGCAAAAATATAAGCCAATGGACAGTGGCTTCAGTAGTGAATATTGCCAGATCATTGTCCAGTCATGCCTGCACAGAGCCCCTAACAGACATTGAATTCAGACATTGGAGACAGATAAGGCTTTAGGTAGTGGGAGCTCTGAGGTTGCACCGACAGGAATTGGTGAATTGTGGGGTGATCCAAACCAAAGATCTTCCTTTCTTAATTTTTTACTAGCCTCAGAAGCCTCAATGAAGGTAATTCCAGCAGCATAAAGCATGAATCTGGTTAATTCACAC
The DNA here is from genome assembly GCA_013401255.1 of Urocolius indicus. Classification (NCBI taxonomy): domain Eukaryota; kingdom Metazoa; phylum Chordata; class Aves; order Coliiformes; family Coliidae; genus Urocolius; species Urocolius indicus. The sequence goes on from WBNH01005505.1 coordinate 145,062, forward strand.
TGTGAGTCACAGACCAAATGCTGAGGATCAAAAGCTCAGTGGCTAAACTTTGCATGGGGCTTTAGAAGAATAACTTGCACTTGAGAGCCCCAGCGATACCTGTTGCTGCTGAGGGTTGCAGCTCAGCACAAATACATTCACCTACGATTTGTTGTGGGCTCTAAGGAATAACTTGTCATCAAACCTGTATATCAGTAATTATCCATGTAGTGAATAACAATAGATGGTTCTCACCCATGGCAAAAAAGCAAAGGAATATACATCAGTTGGCTGTTTAGTTGTCTTATGATTCAGTTAGCTCGATTGACTCAAATCAAGCTTTATGCTATGACTGGCTCTTCAGTTGTTTTAGGATTCTTTTCCAATCAGGTTCCACCTGTTTCAGAAGGGTGACAGGTCTGAATTTGTGGAACTCCTGTCCTGCGGTACTAGCAGAAGGACATAGAGAGGTATTTTGAGCCTGGCGGCGCCGCTGGCTATTTTGGCTGATGTTGTTCTGGATGAAATGAGATTGGCCCTTACCAGCTCCATGCATGTCTTGCAGCAGCAAATGTTTAGTTGTCTCTATGGGCTGTATCTGTTAACAGTACACTTGTCCAAAAATGAGGAGGGATACTAGTGGTGATGCATCACATAATGCTTACATTTATACTGTTGTGTTTCAGCAACTGAATGTTTGATTTTATAGCATGGTCCCTGATGAGCTGTGTAATTCCATTGCAGCTTTATAAGAACTGAAACTTTCTGGCAATCTTTTTGCTTATATGCCACAACTTTCCACAACTTCTTAAATAACCCATCTTTCAAAAATTATGGATTTGCTATGACTGCTCGTTCAGAAAACACCTACTATCTTCTTTTGTTTGAAGAATAGCCCTTTAACAGGCATTTTGTATTGATTCACTGTCTTGGCCAGGTAAAAATGGCCATTAAAACCACAATAATTCCAGCTCAAGTCTTCTGAAAGAACTTATATAACCTGCCCCTCTCTTTTTAAGTGAAAAGCATGTCTGTATTTTTGTAGCAGGTTGAGTTTTGTTGAAGAACAGTCACAACAGAATGTCATGAGGCAAACTCAGTAAAAGCTACACAAGGGTAAAACCCACTGATACCAAGTTTATTTCAGACTCTGCTCTTGCACAGAGTCATCTGAGGCATTGGGGTTTGCAGCTTTGCCCAATCCCACCTGCCTGAGTTACCTGGTGAGCACATTTTTCACATTCCACAGGTTGGCTGGCTCTAAGTCCACACACAGATGCAGGCACATATATTCACACAGCAGTGAGCAAAAAGGCTGAAACCCGTTTTGTGCAACAAAACACTGTAGCAAAATGTTGAGCAAAAGGCTCCATAGAAAAGACTTTGAGACAAATGTGTTCATTTAACACGTGTGTAAGTGAAAACCAACAACTTTTTCTTAACACTAACAGCAAAAAAAATGATAACCAACATGTAAGAAGTACATGTTGTGTTCGTAAAATGAATGTATGATGTGTTTGGTATTCCATAGCATATGTGAGGTAAAGTTCAATATGCAATGATGGGAAATTGTTTACTATGTTTGGTTAGTTCTTGCCATTCTTTCATCCCTGCGTGTTCAATGATAGGGCTTTGAGTGTGTGACATCTGTTCTTGACGTACAGTCTGTGGCTTTTAGAGACTTGCAAATGTTCATGTGCAAAAGCTACAGGGAAATATGTAGCACATGTACTATAAACACTGTGCAGCATCCACACTGTGTCAGCTCTGTTCATTAGATGCTGACAGTGGATTTATTGGAAGATTAGAGCTGAAAATTAACCAAAAAAAGAAATATAGTCCTTCTCTCCAATCACTCAGGGATCCTTGTGCACCTTCCTTTTTTCCCCCCTCCTAAAAAGAACATTTAAATGGGCCACGTGCTTACAGAAATTTGGTATAATAGTTTATTCCAGAGAAGACATTGCTTCAGACACTGAAAAATGGGGGAAAAATATTTCCTGGATGTGCCACTTTTTATTTTTATTTTTATGACAGATGTTTTGATAATTTCAAATATAAATTTTCCCCAAACTACCTTGTTTTTCTGAAATGGAAGCTGGTTGAAATATATTGTGGGCATTCACCTCCAATGTTTTCAAATCGTCTATCTAAACACAGGCTGTGCTGACTCTTATTCCTTACTGCCAATATTTGGTAGCATAGTTAAGCTTAAATCATTCAGTGATTGTTCTGTGGGTTAGCAGCAGAGTATCATTGCTGTTGATACAACACATTCATAATTTATTGTGTTGCTTATTGCTTTTGTGATGGTCTCTATGAACTGTCTTCAGGATTTACTTCAGTTTCAATCAGAAAGGCAAAACTAGGTGATCCCTTTCTTATATTTCTGTTTGAAAAACAAGAGATCAGCAGAATATATTTTACATAAGGAAATAAAACTGAGTGATGAATCTAAGCTTTAGCTTAGGTGAGGCAGCCCAACCTTTTACAAGCAGCAGAAAGAAGCTCCTTCTGACAATAATTCAGAGGACCTCCGTGTCTCTTGACCACAGAGCAAGAATAGGGAGATTAATTTCTCTAAAGTTAGGCCAGTGGAAATGAATTTCAGTTTTCTCTATTAGAAACAAGTTCTGTTTTGCACCAGACTACAGTGTTGCATGTTGGTAAAATGCAAGGTACAGAATAGTGTCATCAGATGGTGTTTGTCTCATTGCAGGAGGAGGAGACATATCTCCTATTGTCTTTTTTTTTTTTTTAAGAGGGAAAGTACTTGAACTCATTCTTGCCATTTAACTTGATGCAGCCCTAGATATAGAAAGTGATTCTCTATTTTGTCCACTGAATATAGAATCCCTTTCTCATTTCTCACTGTCAAAGATATCTGGTGATCTCATGTGGAAAGTTCAGAGTGCTGTGTCACGGTCAGCATATTTGGTTTCTTTGGAACTAGGCAACCCCAGCTCTCAGTCTATCCCAAATAACAACATTTCTTATTAATAGGGTTCTTTTTAGAGTATGGATGGCACTTGGGCAGGTGTGGAGAACGACGTGTTCTAGATGATGGCCTAGTTCATTGTGGATTTTGATTCTCCTTTATTTCATGAGCTGACTTGCAAATTGCAGATATCAAAGGAGCATTTTGCAAGCACTAGAAATCAAAATGGGAAGAACCTGGGATTTCTGGTCTCAGATCTGGTAACAATCTCACGTCTTGCAAAGATCCCACAGCTGACCTGACTTTAGGAGTCTTTGAAAACATCTGCTAATGCACTTTACTAACACTATCTAATCAGAGGAAAAGAGTGCAAGACCCAACCCAGAGTCCTCTGAACATGTAGGGAGAGTTTTCAATGATTTTACTGTGCTGTGGAGAAGGCCAATAGACCCTTTGAGAAGGAAACAGTTTTCAGTAGGTATGAAAAAAGTCTGTGGTTCTGTTTAAACCTGTCTTCCAGCCTTTCCTGTTCTTTCCCCTGCCAATTCTATGCTTGCATCTTTCCTAGTGACCGTAGTGACCAAACTGATTCTTAAACTCAAATTGCACATTCCTCTGGGTTTTTTTCAAAGCTTTGAGATACAGTTCTTTTCTCCTTCTAACCCTTTTAGAACAAACAGGCAAATCCAGAAGTCCTTTTTCACTCTGCCAGTGGCAGGAGTTTCAGAGAGGAAAAGGGAAGAGGAGCTTTCCTGCACAATGGCTGGTTCCTTTCTCAGGCATTTCCAAATCTGTGCCCCATTCTGCAGCCTGATGTGACACTTATAAGTGGCTTTTCTGAATTTGTCATCTATTTCAAAGCAAATGCTGAATGCCAAGACATTTTTTCCTGGTTATCTGTGGGCAGTGGTCACCTGTTGCAGAGAAGGTTCTTTACCCAGACCTCTCCAATGCGCAAATCTAAACGTCTTATCTGGATAAGGAAAAGTCTTGAATAAAAAGGAGCAGCCCTGGGTGAATCAATTAGAAACACAGATGACACGAAGATAAGATCTTTGGGGTTTTAAAAAGTTATTATTATTTTCTGAAACTTCAAGCATGTTTATTCAAATGACATTGTCAAAAGGGAGCTTGTGGAAAACCCAGTTAGGATTCCATAACGTTTAAGTGTCTCACATGGTCAGATTTTGTTTTACTTTTGCCAAAATAGGAGAAAAAAAGGAAGGCAAATATCTTTGAAATTTCATTTGGAGTACATTTAATTAGATGGTACAGTGATGGATTATGTTCTTAAACATACTTTTCCATGTCAGTTCCAGAGGCTTTAATCTGCAACTGGTGTAAGGTTGGGCACGTTGTTGGGCTAGAAATTCCAAATTGTAAGCTGAAATTAGCCAAAACTCTAAATTTCAGAGGTGTTGCAGTGCTTTAGAGAACAGAGGACAAGATACATGAGATCTGTGAAACAGCAAGAAGTGTGATTTGATTCTCTGGTCATGGATCATTGTATTTTTAGCCCCTCGGTGATTTAGCACCGTGCTCTCCTCCTCCTCTCAGCATTCACCAATAGCCAGAAGAAATTTTCAGTTTGGTGGGTGAAATTTTTGAAAGGATTTGGATGAAATTCTGATTAGGGCAGAAAGAGGCTTTGGAAAACTGCTGTCAACCCATCAGCCCATAGAAACACTCCAAAATACCATATCCTGGGGGAAGAGAATGGAAAGTATCTAGAGCACCAAATGTGGCAGCTGGAAACAATTTAAAAAAATACACAAGATGAGTAGGGCAGTAATGTTCTGAGGGCTAAGAGAGGCAGCTGGGAGATTTAAAAGGGAAGACCCGAGAGCAGCTGAAAGATGCCAGCAGTCTGTTAGAGAGAGCATCTGAGAGCTAGGTGGCTGTGTGTGATGAGAAAACATGCCAAAATGATTAGAAAAACAGCTGGAGGAAAGAAAAAAAATCAAAGCCTCTGAAACAGGGCTGGGTATGCAAATTCAGCTGACACTACTAAAGGAGTAAATGAATTAACTTTTTTTTTCCCCCTCTCTGCTTTCATAAGTTCTCTTGTTTTCACAAATGGCCTCTTTCTGCAGAATCTGCAAAAGTCCTTTTCTGCTACCTCGTCCTCCTCATGACCTTTTGGGTTTTGGTTGTTTCCTCCCCAGAAAATAGGTATCTATGAAAGATACTATTCACTTGTAAATAGTCTCTTAAAGCAGGATTTTAACTGTTTATTTTTCTGTTTCCTGACCTTACCAAGACTTCCCCTGCTTAGCATTCCAGATGGGAAAACCTCTGGGTGGAATATCATTCATTCCTTGGTGATATCATAGTACCAGTCTCTGTGAGGAAAATGTGCTGGTAGCTGTTGATCTTAGTAGTTCCACATCTCATTCTGAGTCGGATCTATAAGGTTTAGGTGGCTTCATATTCCACAGGGCTGCTGAATGAGCAGTCAGGTTTAAAGGTTCTGATGAACAGTCTCTAGAATTTGGCAGAGTCTAAAACGAGTTTGTAATACAAACAAGGTGACTTGGGAAATTCAACTATAAAAATGCACAGTGGGGCAGATTTTCAAGGTTTTGTGCATGACAATTGCACCTCTGTTGTTGCATGCAGTTTATTGTACATGTCTTAGAAATGACTTGCAGCTTCTCACGTGTTTGAATCTAGTCTCAGTGTGTGCATCGGTGATGTAAAGACATATGCCAATATCTGTATATAGTAGCATGTTCTTTACCTTTGAAATCTTGGCTCTGTTGTTTTTCAGCTGTAAAAGCAAGAGACAGTTTGTGTATACTTCCCCCCTCCCCCAATAGATCATAAGGAACAAAGAGTTTAGACTCTGCCCCATCACAACCTGAAATACAGCAACATGAAAAGAGCAAACACGCTGTTTAGCTTCTCTGATGCTGTTTGGTAAAGACCTCCAATGAACTAGAAAATGTTAGAGAGTGTAGACTCAGATTGAAGCTTGAGAGAAGGAAAAATAGTAGAGAGAAGGATGCAAAGAAAGTGAAAGAGAATGGAGACAGTCAATAATTATTTCACAACAACAACAAAACCTTAACCAGGTAGCAGGGTTTTTTATGGCTTTCATGCTGCTTGACCTACACCGTTATGTCCAGGCCAAAGTAGCAGTTTTGGAGGGCATGAAAGTATACTCACAGAATAATGAAATAATAGAGCAAATTAAAAGGGGAGGAGGGAATAAAAATGCAAATTAAAACAGATTAAGCACTGCATGAGACAGATCTGAATGTTTACCATCTATTATTGGTGATATATAACTTATATGTAACATATTAAATATTTAAAATAAAATAATAGGGTCAGGTCAAAAGATTTACAATCCTATCTGGTAAAATTCCAGATGAGACCAAGAGAGGTAGAACACTTGCCAGGCAAAGTTATGCATGTCTGGCATAAGGAACGTACTTGGCATCACTGAGAACTGTTCATGGTGCCAATTAACTGTTTTTAAAGCATTGAAATTGGCTTTTTCAGATACCTAAAAGCCTTTGACTGTGTACTTTAAAAGAAGTTATTTTGTTTTGGAAACCCTTGACGTGGTATTTCCCTAACAGGAACAAAGAACTGACAGCATAAACTTAGGAGATATTCCATATATAAGTTCTAGTGTTGCACCTTTTTATGCTCAAGTAATTTTCTCTCTTGGAAAAAGAAATTTCAGCTTCCCTTCTTCCTTTTCTCCATGATCAGCCACAGACTAGGAAATCTATTATTTGACATTCTGGTGCAAATACAGAGGGCTTCTGTTTTTTAAGAAACTAAGTTTGTGAGAAATGAGTGCAGGTGTGCTTATCTGAAAAGAAGTGAGCTAGTAAATTTGAGAAGTAACGGGGAAAGCACTGCCCAAACATTTATTCAATGCACTGCATTTGATAGTTGAAATAGCTGCTGCTTTTCAGCCTGTAGGTTAAGAAGGTGTTTGCCACCAGTGGCTTTGCACCACCTTGTAACTTAGGAGAATTCCCCTTAAGAAGGCTGCCCGTGTTCATGTAACCCTTGAGAAAGAAAAAGGATTTCAGCTGCAGAAGGAAGAACAGTTTGGTCAGTTATATTTTTAATTACAATGAGGCAGTGGTGGAGAGACTGAATTTGCAGAATCGTGAGCCTGTAAAGCCAGAGAAGCTGTTATGGTAAACAAAACAGAGGTGCATCAGGGTGCCTCCATTTAAATGGAGTGCAAAAGTTCTGTTTCATAGCTGGCATGGTTCCCCCACTTGCTGCTCTTTGAGTGATTTACTTCATACTGTCTACCAAAAAAATCCCAAGGTGGGTTACTTTTTGCCACTTGAGAATGGCTTGAGAGATTTCACCACTAGTGGTTTTTCCTCAGACCCTGGGGAATAAGCCTACCATCACTTTAGTATTTCTTTTCCCCCTCCTCTCCTCTACACCCAGTCATTATCAGAAGAGGACCCAAAGTTCATCACAAACATGAGCACATACTTACCTTTTTCTCCCTTCTAGCACATCACATTGAACAGGAGAATTATCCTTCCACTAAACACACACACGTGTGTTGGAGTGTGTTCCCATATTACTAATGTCAAGTCAGTGTCAGGTAGCACCAAGTGCTGTTTGGAGGGTTTACGTGCAGCTTGCTCTGCTCAACAGCAAAGCCTTTGTGAGTTCTCTCTGAAGCAGCCAAATGGTCTTGCAAACACAGATAATCCTCTAAATACCAGGAGCTGTGAATAGTGCAGTAAAATGAGATATTTCGTGACATCATTGCTGGTTTAGGAATTAAAAATCAGTATCATTAAATCTTGTGTGACTGACAGAATCTTAGACTTTGCAGGTAACCCTGCATAGATTTAATAACGTGCCACTGAGAAGCGATTTGTGTTTATGTTGGCATAGTTATGACTGTCCTCAGGAGACACCAAAGGGGCAGTAACCAGCCTTGTTCTCGGACTGTTAAGATCTGGAAGGTCCACTCTTAAACTCCAAACAATCATACCATCCCCATAAACACATTAAATACCTCAGTAAATGTCAAGAATCCATGAAAATCTCTTGATATTTGCAAGTAATAGCACTTTCACCACCACCAAGCAGACTGTAATTCTGACCCCTTTAGAGAAAAACTCTCTGGCCTCCAGCATTTCTCTCAGGGTATATTAATGCAGATCTTCTGTTGTCAGTCCGGGCTCTGGCTCCAGTCCCTGGGTCATCTCGATTGTGCCCAAAGCTTGCTCTTCTGTTCTGTCTGCAGCCACAGCTGTAGCAGTTAGCAACCAAGCTGTCCTCCTGAAAGAGTATCATTAATATGGTGCAGCTGTATTTTCAAATAAACAGTACCTTAAATGCCATAGAAGACAGAATAAAGATAGGGCCTGCCTCCCCTGTTATTGCCATTCCCTGAGTTTAGGAAAGACAGATTCCTTGAGACTCCTCCACACACTCTGTTTGTATCTCTGCCAACCTGTATTCTTAGAGAACTGCTGGCAAGTGCCACTGCCATTGTTGGGATCAGACCAAAGCACTACATAAGGTTTGTGTTAGATAGAAGACAAGATACAAGCTCTTTGAAGCAGCCATGTTCTTTGAAGTTTCAGTGGGCACCAAGACTTTCTGCCTTGGAAAGTCACTACAGAGGTGCTTTGTTTGCCTTTTGCCTGGCCTTTATGAAGCTAAAGCAATACCTTCCCACAAGAAAGCCTTTTAACTGCAACGTGCTCTTAGGAACTCAGCTGAGCTACCACAGCCATGTCAGGGGCATCTCCTTCCTGACACAAGCCCTCTGAAGGCTGCTGATCACACTTCTGTTTTCACACTCATCCGCTGCTCTTGGAGCTTTACGTTAGATTCTGATTTCTTTTGGCATGATCCCAGGTGTAGTTAGAGTAGACGGGAAAATTGCTGTTCTTGATAAGGTCAGAGGAAACCCAGTTTTAAGATACAGTAGTGTAAGTGGAACTGATGACATTTGCAGAAGGATAGAGCCTGGAGATTTTTGTACTCTCTCTTACATGAAAAGTAGTACAAATTATGATGGCATTGAGGTTAGTGAAAGGATGCACTGTACAGAAAAGCATATAAGAGTAGTAGTTCACTAGGATGGATAAAAGCCAATACTGATGAAAAATAGGGAAGAATAACGCATAAACTTGCATACTGTGATACCTAAAGACTTGGTTTATGAAGACCACTTTTCCCTTAAGTAGTGTTCATCATATAGACTCATGCCAAGGAATCTGCATGACATCATGGAATATGAATTACACCGTAACTGTGTATTGAAAAAGAACCTGTGCACATTCCTTATTGCACTACTGTGCTACTTACCATCCTCAAAGGCTAGGAAGAGAGCAGCCCTATTTCAGGTCTTTCATTGCTAGTGTGATGAAGAGATTATGTTGTAATTGAGACTTCATGAACACTTAAAAAAAGCTTTGGACAGATCTTGAAAAAAAAAAAAAAGCTTGTGCTTCAGCTTGGTTATGCTTGTGTTGTTCCTCTCGCCTGTAATTATCTGCATAAAACACTCCCAACAATCCTTAGTGAAAACAAGATTTGTCTCTAGACTTTCATAATTTCTGTCTTCATTCAGAAATGTTACTAGTGAACAAATTAAATGTTGCACTTCAGTGGTCTGAAGAAACAGCCAGGGAGTCCTAATTTTTGGCAACAGTATGGCATCCACAGCCTTGAGCAAGTCATCAGTCCTCCCTTTGAAGCAGCTGGAAATCCCCTGATGTTAAATCATTCTGCTCTGGTATTTTCTACATTCAGGGATAATTTGGTTTTAAACAATTTATGATTTTTAAAAGTAGGAGGGTTTAAAACACCAAATGTTTTTAAAATTACCTGAGGGCATTTCGTTTACTGCAATGTTTTAAGCTTTACCTTTGTTTTATCATCTCTACACATCTGGACAAAAACTGATAGAAGTTTTTCACAAGGTGACAAAAGCCCTTATCTATAGTGCTGGGTAAAAATGTATCCTGTTCTTCAAGTGCTTGGTAAAGATTGATTGATCCTTTGCAAGTGCAAGGTCAAAACTCTTTTAACAGCTGAATGACAGATGATTCACTGAGCTTTGCTGATGACCTACCTTTGATAGTTTTTATATTTTGACATCTTTTGCTCTGGTTCAAATGGAATTGGTGAATTCATAAGAAGGTGAGCTGTGGGGGTAGGAAGAACTCTTTTGTAGAGATTTTTTTCCAGGTTTCATAAAGCTTGAGGTGAAAGGCTGAGGGGTTTTCTTGATGTAACTGCAACATTTTACCCAATTTAAGTCTTAAGTAGGAAGTGAGTGGTGGGCATCTGAAAGAGCCTGTGCCCCATGTCAAAGTAGGGAGCACATCACCCACAACAGCCACATTTAGAGAGGGGAGGAAAAGCAGCAGGGACACCTGTGAGATCTGATCTAAGATTAACACAGGGGTACTAAGCTGAAGAGTCTATATAATTAATTTCAATAGCATCTTTTTGACTTGACAATGAAACAGACCTTGGTGGGTTCCTCCCTATTCCCAGACTGTTAAGGTCAAAAATAATGATAGTGTAAGCGAGCCCAAATTCATGGGTTATCTCAGCAAACTTGGCACATGGAACTGGGAAACATTCCAGAGTGAATTTTCTTTATGTTGAGAAAAGCTGATGATTGCTCTGAGTGCACATCTGCATGTTTGAATACAGTCGTAGTTGTGGTTTTCTCCTTCTTCTTTGACACTACATCAAGCTTATTGTTTCCTCATAATTTTACACTGAGCTTTGGAGGGGAAAAAAAAAAAGAGTCTGCAAACAAGCCCCCTAAGCCAAATCATCAGTCATAGTAAACATTTTTAAATTCACAGTAACCACACTGTTTTATAAGTCCTTACAAATCTTTAGTTGCTGCTGCTGGCAGGAATTTTCTTGGTTTTGTGAAATGTGATGTATAAATGAACTTGTTCCTTGGGGTCCTTATGGCCGATAATATGGTGGCATGAATGTAGTAGATCTTTCAAGGTCCCTTCCAACCCTTAAGATTCTGTGATTCACAGCATTGGGTATTTTGGTGATAGTTACAAGGCCAAATTCCATCATAATCCTCAGTTTTTACTTGCTCATAAATCTTTCATTACGAGTTTCCTAAGGGCCTGAGACTTTTAAAGTTAGACTTTGCACAGAGCCTGTTTATTGCTACTCTGAGGAAGTATAACCTAACATTTTGAAGTTCAAGCACACAGGAAAACACAGAAGTTACATACTTTACCATTTGAATACCCTGCTTTATATATACCAAAAGACTGGAAAAGAAATTGAAATTGAACAGAGATAATTCAAATCATATGTGCAGGCTCTTTATAACTGAAACATGGGTTCATAGAATGCTTTTTCTCACAAAGTTTTGAGCATAAGTAGGGAATTTCTTGTTTTGAAATGGCTTAGCATCTGATGAACAAGACTAAGGTGCTTTGAATGGTTGCATCATTATTTTAATCCTAACACAGATTTGGAAAAAAGTCACAATGAACTCTAGTGGTGTCAAGTTATGTTCACTAGTTATAGGAAAATACAAACATTAGGCAAATCTACATTTCTAGCAGCAAGCTAGAACCTTCATTACCCTTTTATTAATCTAAACAGTCCTTAGCAATGGTTTCTAGTTTCAACTTCTCCCTCTTCCCCTCCCTCTGCAAGGAACTCAGCACTGGTGACTTTTCAGTGTAACAATGGTTTGGGAGGTTTTGGAAACACAACTAGGAATTGTATTCTGTGCCATTTCTTGCTTCTTCTATAGATGCCATCTCTCAAGTAAAACATATTTGCTGAGTATTCACATATTTCACATTTAAATGCTGATGTTTCTTGGTTATTTTAGTTTGGTCCTGGTAATATGAACTATTGGCATTTCACGTGTTTGAGGTGTTGTTGGGATGTATTTTATGTACAAAGGTTTGTTCAGCTACTTGCTTAGAAAAACCTAGAGTTGGTGTTCATGTTGTATGCCCAAAGCCAGGTTTGGTAGTGCAACTTGCACATTTACATTTTTGCTGAGGTTATTTCATCTGTTAAGTTCTAAAGCCAACATACATTTGACCTTTATAAACTGAATCATAAACTTTTATTCTGACCTTGTTGTGGCTTACCACAACACAGTTTCCCTCCAGGGCAGCAGCATTCCCCTTCATGCCCTACCCTGGGATGTCTTCAGCTCCACATAGAGGCAAGGGAAGGCCCAAAGACATTGTCAGGGGTGGATAAAAGTAGGGCAAAGACGTGAATATAAGGTGGATATAAGTAGGGCATCTTACATCAAATAACAGGTTACTGTGCCACACAGTTTGCTGAGCCATCAGTGTCTTCCGGTTTTAATTCCTACTTGGTACCATGTCTTGTAGGCAGACCCTTTCTGGGGAAGACTAGGGTGGGGAAATGGGAGAAGAGACCAGAAAATGGCATTTCTTCCTACTCACCTCCCTGCTGGGTGTTTACATGCTTCTTAGCAGAAAGAGCGCTGTGTTGCACTCTGCAAGGTCACGGATGTTAAGGTCACGTTGCAAACGACAGTTTGACAACGCTTCTCAGCAGTCAGGCTATAAGCACTCAAGAAGAGCAGAATGTGACAGCATCAGCCCAGGATGGTAGTGAGCTTTACTATCGTCCATGGTGAAATGAAGTCTGAACCCAAGACCAGGAAAAGCTTTCTCTATAGCTTCAGTTTCACTTCCACCCTATTTTGCAGTTGCATTTTTGTGCATGAAAGAACAGCTCAAATTCTACAGTCAAGCCTGTGCTTCTGCTGAAGTCACTGTAAGAGTGACAGCTGCAGTAGTGAATTTCAATATGAAGATTACATCCCCCCATTCCTCAAAGAACTGGCCAAGGCTGTAATGCATTTCACACAGGCTTCTTTCAGGCATTAGGTAGCAACTGCTTTTGGTCATTAGTGGCTTGGACTGATGTTGAAATGTTGAGTATTCCTGAAGATTATAAATCCACCATCAGTTTGATTCAAGCAGCTGCTGCAGTGCCTCCCAGTTCAAGTGCTATATGCTAAAAGGTGAGCTGACCTTTAGGTTTTTTGTGACAATACTTTGTACTTATAAAAGGTGTTCAAGGACAAAAAGAAACTGCCTGCTGTGGAAAAGGATTGATTGTGGGAGCTCTTGAGGAATCTCAATCCACACACGTCCATGGGACTTGATGGGCTGCACTCAAGAGTACTAAGAGAGCTGGCTGTTGTCACTGTGAGGCTGCTGACAATAGTTTCAAAGGTCATAGAAACTGGAGAGGTCTTCTATGGCTAGAGAACAGCAGATGATGCACCCTTCTTCAGAAAGGGCAAGAAGGATAATCTAAGGAACTGCAGAACAATTAAGAAATGAGCAATCTTGGAAGCAACTTATGGGCACATGAAGGAGAAGGTGGTGACTGGGAACAGCCAGCATGGATCCACAAGGATAAATCATGCCAGATCAACCTGAATGCCTCCTATCAATGAAAGGAAAGAAGATAATGTTGTCTACCTTGAGTTTAGCAAGGCTTTCCATGTAGTCTCCCACAAAATCCTTGTATCCAATTTCAGGTGGTCCAGTCTAGATAGGCAAGACACTGACTGGATCATTGATCAAAAGGGCTCATGCTGTGTCTGGAGACTGGTTACAGTAGAGTTCCTTGGGCATCTCTCCTGTCTGATAGCTTTATCAATGACCTGGATGAAGAGACAGGCTGCAGTACTATCAGGTCTGTGGACTGATTGTAGAATCACAGAATTGTTTAGGTTGGACAAGACTTTTAAGGTCATCGAGTCCATCGTTAACCCAGCACTGCCACAGCCACCACCAAACCATGTCCTTAAAAGCCTCATTGAGATATCTGTTACATACCTCCCGAGATGGGGATTCAACCACTCCCCTGGGCAGCCTGTTCCAATGCTTGACAACCCTTTTGGTGAAAAAAAGATCCCTAATAGCCAATCTAAACTTCCCCTGGAGCAATTTGAGGCTCTTTCTTAAATGGAGAATGTAGTTTATATTCTTGAGATCAGACCTGCCATTTTGAGGGATTTACACTTTCTGGAGGACTAGGCCAACAAGAACCTAATGAAATTCAGTGAGGACAAAGTCCTTATGTTAGATGGACTAACCCCTTGCATACCCCAGGGCATGACTGGCATGGTAGCAGCTCTGCTGAAAAGGACATGAGGGGCTTGGGGCAGCCAAACATGAGTCGGTGGTAAACCCTGGCAGCAGTGCAAGTGCATCAGACTGTATCAACAGAAGCACAGATGGCAGATCAAGGGAACTGATTATTCCCTTTTACTCAGCACTCATTAGACCCCATCTGGCATAGTGGGTCCAGTCTTGAGTCTCCCAGTACTTGAAAGCTGTTGAGAAACTCAAATGACTCCATTGGAGTGGCAACAGTGTGGCTGGAGGGTGAAACTTGTGAGTCGAGGCTGAGGCATTGGGGTTTGTTCAGCCTAGGGAAAAGAACAGCAACCTTCCAGTTCCTAAGAGGAGGTTACTGAGAAGATAGGGAAGGGCTTTCTGCCAAAGAATGAGGCAAAGGCTATGAAGGAGCAAGGGAGGCTCTGGCTGGACAGAAAGGGGGAAAAAATATGACACGATGGGGATAATTAGGTAGGGGAATAAATTACCCAGCCAGGGTGTGCAGTCTACAATAGAGGATTTTAAGACCTGAGTGGACAAAGCCATAAGAAACCTGGGACGTCCCAAAGTCCCTTCCACTCAGAATTGCTTTATGATAACTCTCAGGATGGATCTTCTCCATCTTCTCTGTAGAATCTCCTTGAGGTACTACGGTTTATGTCAGTCAGTGTGTTTAAAGTCAGTGCATATGCTGCTCTTCACCCCACAAACAAGGAAAACTACATAAAAAGTTGTTCCTCTAGTTTGAACTGAACAAGATGTAAGACAATTTGAACAAGAACGTCACTAGACAGGTTGCAACAACTTTTTTTTTTTTTATTGTTCTAATACCAGTGAATAGATTAAGAGATCAGAAATGATGTAAAGCAATATACATACTGAATAAATAATATGCACAGGAGAGCCATGACTACATTAGAACACTGGCTAGTATTCAGAATACTTCCAATAAATCCAGTGACATTGGATAAAGTCCATAAAAATGCTATCCTGTCTTCCCTTGTATGAAATTGTTCAAGTATAAAAAAAGATCCAATACAGTGTAAAATATTAAATTCCATTTCGGTCAAGAATAAAAATGGCAAGTATTGTAGTTTCACAGGACAATGTAAAGCAGCATTTTCTAGCAAAGGGAAAAGTAGTCAGTCTACATACAGATGAGTGAGAAAACAGCACTAATGGATCTGAGGGGGTCTCCAAGAAAAAGAAACAAACTAGTAGAGGGGGAAAAAAGAATGAACTAGCAATATTTTATGTAAAAACCTTAAAAAAAAAAGTGTTAACTTAAGAGTACCCTCATACAGTGCACGTACTGAATTTAAATAAATCCAAGTCAACATCCTTAGTTAATTAGGTTAATATTTAATATGCTACATCTAAGCCTACTAAATAATTTATGCCATGAGATGAATACATAATTTTACAGTGTCACATCTGAAGTCGCTTTTTCTTTAGAGCGCAGCATAGTAAAACTTTCAAAATAAATATTTCTTCTTTTTGTTTTTTAAATAGCATAACAATTAAGGCACAGTATAAATCACATACCATTAACCCTTCAAGAACTGCAGTCTCGGTAACAAAAGTCGCCCTGTGTACTGTATGTCTGCTAATAAATATTTTAAATAGAATCCTGAAATAGGTATTAAAATGGTACAAATGGTTTCAGAAAAGAAAATTCCCTTAAAAACAGTCCTTAAAGGTTTTAATTCATTAAGCTTCTTCCTGCCCTTATTCACAAGTTACGAATAGATGCAATAAATAGAAAGAGAAGGCTGTTGTAGTAAAGGGCTGATCCTTTTTTAGAATCAGAATAGCTGACACCAGCAGTTAAAGTTTCCCAAAAGTGAAACAGGATGGGGCGAGGGATTAGGATGTGACAAGCTCATCACATGAGCACGAGTGATGTATTCTGTCCAGAACTGTCTGTGTTATTGATTGTCTCTACAGCTGTTGCACCTCTTACTTCCACATCACTTGCTCCATAGTTCCACTCATCCAAAGGACAGAGAAGAAAATAACTTTGGTGCCTGTTGGCCATCTTACTAGCTGGCCATCTTCCTTGGGTTGTTCGATGCCCGTTATCGAGACAGCGAGAAGGTGCTGTCTCACGAAGACAACTTCTGAAAGCTAGAAAGGACAATCAGTGCTTGAAGCTTGTTTTCCTCTTAAGATGGATAAAGATTACATATTGCTGACTCGTTTGGTTTGGTTTTTTTATCCCTGGTTCAAACTTTTCAAATACCATTTGCTCACTTATAAAAGGCAGTTTTGCTTCCCTGATACTGTAAAAAGTACACCTTTGCTTTTTGTTTTTTTGGTTCTCGTTTTGTTTGAAAAGATGAAGTCCCATTGCTACTCCTGCCACTCACTTGTGACAGTACAGTATTGGTTTTTTACCCATTTTCTTCCGCTTGATACTCAAAACTAGACATGCCACACTACCCCTCCCCTCTAACGCCATGATTTGGATGCATACTGTATGAAGACAGTGGAATTACAAAAACAAAAATATCTTTAGTTCTGCAATAGCATTCGCTTTCCTTAAAGCTCCTTTAGTTAACATCAATAGTCTCCGATTAACTACTTAAACTGGAAGGCTGAAAAGGGGAAGAGAAAAGAGCGAGCTTCCTTCGGGAGTCCATCTGCTATTGCATGCGGTCCGTCTGCAGCTGTTGGGGTTGGTACTGGCCAAAAGCCGCGGCGGCGGCGGCCGCGGCGGCCGTGCCGGGGGCGGCGGCGGCGATGGGCTGCTGCACGGCGTAGCCGTAACCCCCCGCCGCCACGTAGCCGGCGGCGGCGGCGGCGGCCGGGGAGGCGGCGTACGGGTACTGCTCGTAGGCGGCGGCGGCGGCGGCGGCGGCGGCGGCCGCCGAGTACTGAGCGTACGCCGCTCCCGTGTAATCAATGTAGGGCGTAGTGGAGGCGGCGGCTGCCGCGGGCTGAACGTGGGGAATTACCACTCCGGGCTGCACGAAAGCCTGGGGATAGACATAGTGAGCGGGGATCCTGTTGAAAGATGGGAGAGGGAGTTAGAGTTGGTAGGCGAGTCAGAGCCTAAGAGGCACATCCATACTCCGAACTAAACCAAACTCAATTTAGTTGTTGTTATGTGCATAGGGTTGCCACAATAACGACACTCCATGGACCAATTACGGGTTCGCTGGCCGAACGGGAGTGCTTAACGTTGCTTGAGGAGATGCTGTTTAACGCGTCTTTAAATCTTCACAAGGACCAGGATTACTGATGTCGGTTTAAAGACAACTCGAAAGGAGTAAACTTGATTGTTCCATCTGGAAAATTGCAGTATTTGTTTTTCAAATCACCTGCAAGTCATTTTTCTTACCCCGCTTCTCACTTCACTACTCGACTCTCTTAGTAAAATCATTTCCTGCAATACTTTTATTATTAGTAACTGAGCGGTTTGACGGCATCACTATAATGAGTTTGACAATAACCAATAAGGCAACAAACCAGTTGAACCCTGACTTTATGTAAAGTCTTCTCGGGGAAGGAGGGGAAAAGAGTGTATTGTGGCAACCCTACTTAAGTTGCTATGCAGACTCAGCACACATTAATTTCTCTGCAACCTCAGTCACCCTTATTAAAAATAAGAAAAAAAAAACCAAAAAACCAACACAGGCGACAAAGGAGTTTAAATAAAGTTCACAAGTGTGGTAAACACAGCAAGAATCACACTGTCCAAACGAACGATAGTGCAGCTCACTCCGTCACAAGAGGCCATTGAAGGGAAGCTACATAGATGCTATTAAAATCCATCACAGTGACTCCTAAGTACATGTGCATCACACTTTTATAAAAGTTCATAAGGACACAAGAGTCAAACCTGTTTGATTATTAGGCCACTGATGTCCTGTTTTGTGTCAGCTTGTATATTTCTATGCAAGACATACAGCATAGAGTTTTTTGGGAGGTGGGCATAGGATTAAGTCTAAATAGATCTGGTGCTTAACAATACCCACCCCCCTCCCCCCGCCAAATTTACAGCTTAAAAATAACCATTCCAAACAGATCAGCACACACATTTCCCCATCATCTCCAAGTCACAAAACTTGCTTCCTTGACTTGTTTACTTAGCCCTTCAGTGTTGAAAAGTATTGTCATCTCAGCACACAAGCATACATACAAGTTCATATCATAGTTGTATTTGACCATAAAATACGATTCTGAGAAATAATATACTCAATGTCATTCTCACTTTACATTCATAACCCTGTCTCGCATCTGGATTTCCACAGAGAAGTCCTTCATATATGCAACTCCTTTTCAGTCAGTGAATCTTTATAAATCCGTGAAAAACTGCTTGTGCAGGTTTACTGTCATTTCGTACTGACCCTTCGCCACAGCTCTAACGACTGCACCAACCTCTTTGCGTATTGTAAGCACAGATGCAAATTGCAACGGTAAAAACTGTCCTCTTTTCTTCAAATTCAAGCTTTAATGGAAAGGGGCTTGTTTTTAAATTAACTTCAAAGATTTACTGAAATGGTCAACAAGGAAACATTTCAATCAAAAGGGACAGTGTCAACTAGATTCACAGCAAAACACCAAGCGATAGCCAGCCTTGAGAACAGCCTAATTTTCTCTTGAAGGAAAAAAGAGCTCAGTTGAATCAACAGGAGTATTAGCAGAGACCAATGTTCAGTTGCCGTGTTTAAGACGTGAACACCACAATCATAAAAACCCACCATGTCAATGAAATTCATTTCCTACCGTGTGAAGGGAGAAAAGAAGAAAAAAGTGACAAACAGGGATTGGGAGGGGAAAGAAAATAAAACCATAAAATGGGCTTTTAACACTCACCTAATTTAAGAAGTGTTAAGCCAGAAGTGCATTTGGAGCATACTTAAGCTGGCTCTGTGCATTTACATATAATTACCTGAGCTCTCCATACAAAGTGGATGAGCATAAACATATTGGTCACCAATCAAGTACAATCCTATTAAATATAACATCACGCTTTTGAAGTGTTAAGAGGTATTAAAACCAAATGTGAAGTCATTGAGAGCCTCCTCTGCATCATTAGAAGTCCATTTAACCCCACAAAGGAACCTTTACGTACAGCATTTATGAAAGAGAGTTTTTCTAACAGAAGAGGCAGAAAGCCAGCTTATGTAGCTGCTCGTGTTGACCTGATGTTCCTAAGGTTCTCTGAAGACATCAGGACACTCAGACATATCCTTGAACAAGACAGGAGGATACATGTGCTCGCACTTAAAACTCTTGTGACTTGTTTTATTTAAGCCAAGAAACTAACAGGTGGTGAAGTTATGAAACGTTATCTGTTTGCCACATCTTACCCTACAATAAACATAAACCCCGTGCAGGCTCCTCAACACCATGCCATTTCACACATGCTGATTGACAGCATAAGCTGCAGTGGGGCTATTTTTGATCATCTGTCATGCTACAACTGTTTTGAGTCGAGTAAAATGGCTTTATATGGCCAAAGTAAATTTCTACCTACTGCAGAGGCCAGCACATGTAGATCGTGGCCATTCAGAACCCCACTGCTTTTAATGCTCTGCCAGGCCAAAAGCTGAAAAAGCAATTCCCAGTTATGCAGGATATCCTTAGCATCCTTAATTTTAAATAAAAGCTGCTGCTTTACTTTTGAGAGTAAGAGTGTGAGAATTAGGCATGGTTTAAACTTTCTTTCCTGGCAGTAGTTTTTATTTTGGAACATATATTGACTGGTTTACGCTTCTGCAATACAGGATAAGGGAAGCCACATTTAACTTCAGCTTTGGGATATTCAGAATTGAATGACATACACTCCTGCCGTGGGCCTTAGGACCTTCCTTGTTGCTAGAACAGAAGATTTGTGTTTAACTAAGGTCTCAAAAATCATCCCATAAACAATAAAATGAAAGCTAATTGTTCCAGAGTAAAGGACAGGTTTGATAGATCAATGCAGAAAGCTGTGGCATACACAGATTCAGCAGTTGTCTCAATGCTGTCTCTCAACATTAAATTCTCATGGAAGTAGATATTTTAACTTTGAACAAAATGTTCCGTTTGGCCCTTGCAAGGCATCGTCTGGTCTTGTAAGCACAATTAAAGAGCTGATTTTCACCAATGCACAGCTTTCCTTATAGCAGAAATAGGTAACAAACCTCAAGACATGCAAGACCCTCAATGTGCTTCCTTTTCAATTTGTGCCTGATACAACTAAAAGGATATTTAGCATTCTGTAGGTTAACTTCTGACTGTTGAGGCTTTGTTCCCTCAGGTTATCCAGAATCTACTGTTACACAGGTCTTTGGATCATGAACTCAACAGAGGAATTTTCCTTCTCTTTTAAGAAAAGCAGAGCTGCCTAACTCTTGGAAGAAAATGCCAAGGAGGTAGTAAGAGTTAACCATATGACAATGAACTTGGTAATGGTGGATTTCACTCTACTCTTACTAAAACATTTTGATCCAGGTACAAGTTTTAGGCAGAAAATAAAGGGGAAAAAAACCTCTCCAACAGAGCAAGTCACATCCTACACCAACACCTCTGTATAACCCCCTATTTTCCCAATTACATAAGCAAACTGAGAAAAGCTATTTTAGGAAGCAAAGTCATCTTCCCCCTCCGTAAATACCTAGTGAATTGAGAAACGGTATTTAAAGAAACAATATTGAATACAGAGCTGTACAGATAACCAGTCCTGTGACCAAACATCTTTCTGTGAGACACACCAACGGTGAGACAGGTGCTGAACGTGAAGAGCAGGGAGAAATGTTATTTGGTGGATGAACTGATCTGTGCTGCACTGAATAAAGAAAAACACCCAGCATTTTAAATGCTCCATGCATTGAAGCTGATCTAGTTTCTGGCT
Source organism: Urocolius indicus (assembly GCA_013401255.1). Classification (NCBI taxonomy): domain Eukaryota; kingdom Metazoa; phylum Chordata; class Aves; order Coliiformes; family Coliidae; genus Urocolius; species Urocolius indicus. Next base: position 165,961 of record WBNH01005505.1, read on the forward strand.
CCCTCCATCACAATAATGCACTTAATTCAGAATATCGTACTTCTGCATCTTCTCTGTAAAAGCAATGTAACATAATCCAATTGGTTTTTGGTTTGTTTGATAGGCAAGGAAGGGTATCAAACCACTGCTGACCATATCAGAATATGGCAGCACCTCACTGCTTTGCACTCTGGTAGGAAAAAAAAACCCCACAACCACAAACATTGGGAGCTTTTGTGTACGGATTAATAAAGCATTGGTAATGAATCAGCACTACAACCCATTTTATATGGCATATTAGTCAAGTCCACTTTTAAAAACTGCACAGGAAGAAGGGCTTTGAGGTGACCACATGTTTCAGTGCAATCCATGTAACATCCTCTAAGGGTGGACTCTTCAGTGAGACTAGATTCAAGTAAGCACTGAACTGCAGTCTTTACAAAGGTACAGCTCAGTGGGAAATTTGATGAGGAAGCAGGATTAGTAATCTCCTTTTGTTTGCACATAGTAAAACAATGGCAAAAGCCAAGGATTAAAATGACCAATTTCAGATATACATGATATATATTTCATATACACATGACCCCGTGACCAACATTCCTTTTCTTCAGGCATATGTATATTAAAAGAAAATTGTATTCAGCCTGCACCATTTCCATGATCCATTGTTGGCTCTGGGTAAGGAAAGCAAGCAAGAGCCCTTCATTTGCACAGTCCTTTAAGCAAGGGATTGCCACAGGTTCTCCTTTTCTGTTGTGCTCAGCAAATGCTCAGCCTCTCCACGGCTGATCCCTGTGCAATCTACTGGTTCCTCTTTGCAACAAGGGCTTTAACCGCGCTGGGGACAACACGCTCAGCCTCTTGTCTACCTTAGCAGGCATCAAACTGATTGCTGCTTATATACACTGTCATTTCCTCACACTTTAAAGAAGTCAAACAAACGAGGGTAGAGGATAATTGTAAGAAGGAGGAAACAAAAAGAAAAGGCCAAAAAGTTCCCCACAACCTCCCCACGTATCTCAGAAGAATCAGCACTCTCTTTGAAAAGCACAACAAGTTTCTAGGAACACTTTTTCCTACAGTTTGCAGGACAGGAACTGTTTCCCACCTTTTTTTTTTTTCCCCAAATCAAACTACTGAGGAGGTATTGTTGCTTAATAACAGCGAGGTACAAGATCCTAATGCTCTTCTAGTCGAATCAACCAAATCCAGTTGTGACGCGTTTCCCCTGCTTTATTGTTAGCAAAACGCATTATTTTGCAATGGGTTTCTCAGTCAGTGTGCATTAGTGAAGTGACACTGTATGGAAAGTTTAAAGCAGGCTTCACCTCCTAATTATATGCCTGTAAGAAGCAAGAGTTAGATCTATTTAGGAATAGTATACTCAAGTAAAGGAGAAATGTGCTACATATTAAAGACAGATTGGGGTGGCGGGGGGGGGGGGAGCAGGGGAAAAGTCTCAAATTAGAAAGCCCAAATGGTTAATAAGGAGCTCCACACCCCTCCCAAGAACAATTCTCCCCCCAAATTATGAACATGCAAGCAATACGTGGATTTACTTAAAGAAAAAAAAGTCAAGAAGTCACACAATTTAGCACTCACTACAAAATATGGTTAAAAAAAAGTCACAGGCTACAGCTTGAAAGCAAGGAAAACAACAACCAAAAAAAAAAAGGCCCTTTGCTCCCCATGGCAAAGTCACTCCTCAACAACAAAACCAAAATTAAAGAGCCCCCCCCCCCCAAAAAAAACTTTCACTGCAGCTCTTTCAATTAAAGAAAAGCACACAGTTTAGCTCTCAACACCACTTCATTACTGTAATAAATCAATAAATGAAAAAGCACACGGAGGTCTATTGACTATATGGTACAAAAAAAAAAAAACATACATGCATCGTTAATCACCATTTTAGCTTGTTTGTGTTTGAGTCTACTGGTTACAGAGTTTAATTCCAAACAGAACTATTCCACCTCTTATCATCATATCCTTCTGATCAGTTATCTTAACTGTAAACGATCCCTGTCAGATTAGAAAGAGATAAATAACATTGAGTCAAGCTGGAAATAAATAAATAAATAAAAGGAGAGAGAAATTGGGGCACAGCAATCTTGCATCAAGTCATACCTCCTTGTTTTGTCATAGGCTCTTACGGGACTGGGCTGCTTAGGTGGAAGGGGCACATCCCAACACAACTTGACTCAGCTGCGGCATTCGGGACATGACCGACAAGGTGAGCGCGTTTACGGGTATGCATTTAAAAGTCTGACAACTTCAGCATTGCTGTTGAGTTTATGAGGCTGCTACTGCAACAGGCCTTCAAGGATCATACTTTTCTTCCCTTTTTATTTATTTTTTTTTTTTTAAAGAAAGGTTTTTCCTCCCCTGTTTGAGGTCCCATTGAACACTTACCCAAAAGGCCTCTGTATGAGAGCCGGATGAAGCTGCTGCACGCCAAAGGCGAAACCTACCAACAGAAACACATCACATTCTCTGTATGGGTGTTCTTTTGGACACTTATTGACACTACACATACACTCCCACAGCCTTCAGAACGCACAATCACAGCCTTCACTAACAACTCCCAGTGACCGTGTCTGAAAGGCTGTAGAACCAAGAGTTCGAAAGCAAAATGTATCAATTCACATAAACACCCAGAGACAGGCGTATGTGTGCGTAGAAGTGAGTAAAGCCCACGCTTTCCCGGACACGTTTGGAGGAGTGACTTTTTCTAAATAACAAGCACAAGGTTTTCATTCACATTTTATTTCGTGCTCCATTCTGGTCCCTAACTTTAGCCTCCAAAAGATTATGTGGTACTTTCTATTCAGCGGTGTCTTTGTGTACTTTCTACAGACTTAAGTTGGAGCCACCTCTGCTCATGAGGGTCAAATCCTAATGTCCTTTCTGTTCTTCAAGTGTCCTTCTTTCCTTCCTTGGCACTTAATGACTCGCACAAGTGTTCCTCAGGCTACACAGGAACTTGAGCAGGGCACAAACTGTGCTCCTGTTGCTCTTGCTGGAAAGGGGCACTTTGAGAAGCGGCTAGTGGCTACAGCATGTTAGCTCTGATGTGATCTGAGGAAGAGAGGTTTCATTTTAAAGTCTGCTTAAGAGCTCCCATCTGTTAGAGGAGTTTGCATTAAGATATTGTTTGTATTAATAAGACCACAGACATTGGAAGCAATTCATTCCTAGGCCAGTCTTTCCCTGCAATGATACTGTAAATGGTCAGCGCCACCACATTCCCAACAGTGGGAATAACCACTGAAGGACACTGAGCTGGGGAAGTCTTCCCGGAGAACTGCTGATATTTTATCTCTGATTGCTTTTTGGTTTTAAAACAATGCACGTGTACAAGATAGCCAGGAAGTTACTATGCTAAACACCAAACCCAATGTACCCCACGACAGTGAGCACACACTTCAGCAAAGCGCAGGGACAGCACGACCGTTTGGAAAGTTTTACTCTCTTCAGAAACGTGAGATGCACAAAGAAAAGCCGTTCAAGGGCTTCTTCCTCACCTGGCTGCATTATCCGCGGCTTGGCACCCAGGTACGCCAGGTTCACGTTGGCTTTCCTGCCATCGATGATGGGGTTGGGGTCCTTACAAGCCCTTTCAGCCGCAGCTCTGTCAGCCATCGTGACCTTAACGGGCGACGCCGCGCGTTAGCTCCCTTGCCGTGGGGACGGAAAAGCCTCTCGCCCACGGCGGCCCCTCAACTGACCCCCTTTCCCGGCTGCCGGGGCGGCGAGGAGTCCCGGCTCTGACTCCCGCGGAGGCGCGGGGAGCCGCGGGGTGCCGGCAGCCGCGGCCGGGGCAGGGCGGAGGGCACGGGCCGGGCTCCGCCGCCGGCAGATAACCCCCGCCGCCGCCGTATCAGGCAGCAACAGGCGCTGCGAGAAATGAGGCAATTCCCCTCTCAAGCTCCTTTTTCAGCAATTCCTCCACCCCCC